>OW818031.2:48319725-48746168 GCA_942486065.2 Calliphora vomitoria
TATTTATTTATTTATTTATTTATTTATTTATTTATTTATTTATTTATTTATTTATTTATTTATTTATTTATTTATTTATTTATTTATTTATTTATTTATTTATTTATTTATTTATTTATTTATTTATTTATTTATTTATTTATTTATTTATTTATTTATTTATTTATTTATTTATTTATTTATTTATTTATTTATTTATTTATTTATTTATTTATTTATTTATTTATTTATTTATTTATTTATTTATTTATTTATTTATTTATTTATTTATTTATTTATTTATTTATTTATTTATTTATTTATTTATTTATTTATTTATTTATTTATTTATTTATTTATTTATTTATTTATTTATTTATTTATTTATTTATTTATTTATTTATTTATTTATTTATTTATTTATTTATTTATTTATTTATTTATTTATTTATTTATTTATTTATTTATTTATTTATTTATTTATTTATTTATTTATTTATTTATTTATTTATTTATTTATTTATTTATTTATTTATTTATTTATTTATTTATTTATTTATTTATTTATTTATTTATTTATTTATTTATTTATTTATTTATTTATTTATTTATTTATTTATTTATTTATTTATTTATTTATTTATTTATTTATTTATTTATTTATTTATTTATTTATTTATTTATTTATTTATTTATTTATTTATTTATTTATTTATTTATTTATTTATTTATTTATTTATTTATTTATTTATTTATTTATTTATTTATTTATTTATTTATTTATTTATTTATTTATTTATTTATTTATTTATTTATTTATTTATTTATTTATTTATTTATTTATTTATTTATTTATTTATTTATTTATTTATTTATTTATTTATTTATTTATTTATTTATTTATTTATTTATTTATTTATTTATTTATTTATTTATTTATTTATTTATTTATTTATTTATTTATTTATTTATTTATTTATTTATTTATTTATTTATTTATTTATTTATTTATTTATTTATTTATTTATTTATTTATTTATTTATTTATTTATTTATTTATTTATTTATTTATTTATTTATTTATTTATTTATTTATTTATTTATTTATTTATTTATTTATTTATTTATTTATTTATTTATTTATTTATTTATTTATTTATTTATTTATTTATTTATTTATTTATTTATTTATTTATTTATTTATTTATTTATTTATTTATTTATTTATTTATTTATTTATTTATTTATTTATTTATTTATTTATTTATTTATTTATTTATTTATTTATTTATTTATTTATTTATTTATTTATTTATTTATTTATTTATTTATTTATTTATTTATTTATTTATTTATTTATTTATTTATTTATTTATTTATTTATTTATTTATTTATTTATTTATTTATTTATTTATTTATTTATTTATTTATTTATTTATTTATTTATTTATTTATTTATTTATTTATTTATTTATTTATTTATTTATTTATTTATTTATTTATTTATTTATTTATTTATTTATTTATTTATTTATTTATTTATTTATTTATTTATTTATTTATTTATTTATTTATTTATTTATTTATTTATTTATTTATTTATTTATTTATTTATTTATTTATTTATTTATTTATTTATTTATTTATTTATTTATTTATTTATTTATTTATTTATTTATTTATTTATTTATTTATTTATTTATTTATTTATTTATTTATTTATTTATTTATTTATTTATTTATTTATTTATTTATTTATTTATTTATTTATTTATTTATTTATTTATTTATTTATTTATTTATTTATTTATTTATTTATTTATTTATTTATTTATTTATTTATTTATTTATTTATTTATTTATTTATTTATTTATTTATTTATTTATTTATTTATTTATTTATTTATTTATTTATTTATTTATTTATTTATTTATTTATTTATTTATTTATTTATTTATTTATTTATTTATTTATTTATTTATTTATTTATTTATTTATTTATTTATTTATTTATTTATTTATTTATTTATTTATTTATTTATTTATTTATTTATTTATTTATTTATTTATTTATTTATTTATTTATTTATTTATTTATTTATTTATTTATTTATTTATTTATTTATTTATTTATTTATTTATTTATTTATTTATTTATTTATTTATTTATTTATTTATTTATTTATTTATTTATTTATTTATTTATTTATTTATTTATTTATTTATTTATTTATTTATTTATTTATTTATTTATTTATTTATTTATTTATTTATTTATTTATTTATTTATTTATTTATTTATTTATTTATTTATTTATTTATTTATTTATTTATTTATTTATTTATTTATTTATTTATTTATTTATTTATTTATTTATTTATTTATTTATTTATTTATTTATTTATTTATTTATTTATTTATTTATTTATTTATTTATTTATTTATTTATTTATTTATTTATTTATTTATTTATTTATTTATTTATTTATTTATTTATTTATTTATTTATTTATTTATTTATTTATTTATTTATTTATTTATTTATTTATTTATTTATTTATTTATTTATTTATTTATTTATTTATTTATTTATTTATTTATTTATTTATTTATTTATTTATTTATTTATTTATTTATTTATTTATTTATTTATTTATTTATTTATTTATTTATTTATTTATTTATTTATTTATTTATTTATTTATTTATTTATTTATTTATTTATTTATTTATTTATTTATTTATTTATTTATTTATTTATTTATTTATTTATTTATTTATTTATTTATTTATTTATTTATTTATTTATTTATTTATTTATTTATTTATTTATTTATTTATTTATTTATTTATTTATTTATTTATTTATTTATTTATTTATTTATTTATTTATTTATTTATTTATTTATTTATTTATTTATTTATTTATTTATTTATTTATTTATTTATTTATTTATTTATTTATTTATTTATTTATTTATTTATTTATTTATTTATTTATTTATTTATTTATTTATTTATTTATTTATTTATTTATTTATTTATTTATTTATTTATTTATTTATTTATTTATTTATTTATTTATTTATTTATTTATTTATTTATTTATTTATTTATTTATTTATTTATTTATTTATTTATTTATTTATTTATTTATTTATTTATTTATTTATTTATTTATTTATTTATTTATTTATTTATTTATTTATTTATTTATTTATTTATTTATTTATTTATTTATTTATTTATTTATTTATTTATTTATTTATTTATTTATTTATTTATTTATTTATTTATTTATTTATTTATTTATTTATTTATTTATTTATTTATTTTTCTCTTGCATATACTTTCCAATTATAGAAATGTAAACTAAAGCTTCATAGTTGCCACTCTGCGCTGGAAACTCTTGAATGTCGTTTAGAAGTTTCAGAGCATCATTGTCATTATGCACAACATCATTTAAAATACTCGAAATGTTTATCAATTCTTCTCGATCTCTGATTTCATTTTACTAAATTGCAATATCTCTAACTTGTGGTGCTAACATCACACATTCTTTTGCGAGTGTTTTTGCTACGAAAATAATTCAACCAATGTAATTTTAAATGTTGCCATAGCTGTTGTTCTAATTAGCCACGTAAGCTGCTCCCAACAAATAAATGTCGTTAGAAATAAATGGTTTATGGAGTATTGAGTTTTTAATAAATTCTAATTTTGGTATTGTTATATCCGATTTCTCAATTATCTAGACATTATATTTCATGATATTTTTCCAATGTAGAATAGTATATTTTGTAGAGTACTTGTTAACACCAGATATATCGCCCAACTTTTGCTTTTTGTGTAGCATATTATACATTCTTATAATCGACAATCTCTCTTCAAGGGTAAGAATTTTTTTTTTTTTTGAAAGAAAAGTAAGTGAGAAATATGTTCCAATTCCGGAAAAACTGATGTTTTTGTTCTTAAATCTGAAAAATCTAAATAAAGTCTATATAAGTGTTATTTCAGTTAATGAATATTAATAGCCAAGACATCATCAGCTTTCAGTTAGGGTATAACATGACTTGGAAAAGATTTCCTGGCTAAACTCTATTTTATAGGCAACACTCTCGACCTCAACCAAATTTTTGCCTAATATGGCAATATACATACAGTTAGAGACAAAATTGTTCACAAAACAACCAAAACAATAACTTGCTTTTTCTTCTTCATTGTTTTCATTGAAATTTTTTAAATTGATTTTAATCTTTACATTATGCTTTAATAAAAAAAAGATAAAACTAACAAAAAATATTAAATTCACATTTTAAATTTAAATAGGTTTCACATGTTAGCTGTGAACAATTACGACCCTTGATGAAAATCCTTACGTTTTTGACTATTAATATTTCGTGTGCCCGCCTCTTGCAGTTTTAACAGCTTTTATTCGTTTTGGCATACTATTTACAAGATTTATTAGCACCTGTGGGTTAATATTTATCCACGCCTTGATAGAACGCTCCCAAAGTTCATTGATGGTTTTCGCTGGGTCTTTTTTAGCCAATATTTTCCTTTTCAATATTGACCAAAGGTGTTCAATCGGATTTAAATCCGGAAACTGGGGTGGCCAATCTAAAAGTTTAATCCCATTTTCTGCAAACCACTTTTTAGTACTTCCGGCAGTGTGCTTCGGGTCGTTGTTTTACATGAAAATGTCATCCTAACCCGGCTCTAAACCAAATATATCCAAACTTGACATGTATGAGTCTTCAAGGATTGTAATGTAATCTTTGGCACACATTCTTCCAGTTATTCGGCGTAGTACACCCAACAGGTTTCCACGAAAACAGCCCCAAGCCATCAAAAATCCACCTCCAAATTTCATTGTGCTTGTAATATTTCGCTCTTGGAGTCCAATTCTTTTATCAATCCATGTCCATTGGCGCCCATCAGGCCCAATGCGGTTGATTTTTGTCTCATCTGACCAAGTTACCTTCATCCAGTCGTCTGTCGTAAAATGCTCGTACTATTTTGCAAAAACCAACCGCTTTTTTCGATTTTGTTCGCTTAAATAAGGTTTTTTCTGGCGCTATTCCGCTGGATTTTAAACATCTTCGAACGGTTTTGGAACTTATGTTTAAACTATACTCTTGGTTGAGTATTTGTTTGACGTCAACAGCTGTATTAGCCTCACCATACACAATCAATCGACGAGCTTCTCGAGCACCATATTTATTTCCCGTAGAGTTTAAACTATTCTGATTCTTTATTTTATTCACTAACCCTATTGATATATTATATTTTTTAGATATGGGACACCTTCCATTATGTCTTGTCACATTTTGTTTCAATGGGGGAGTCTTAGCTTTTCCCATTATAAAAGGCTAAATAAATTATTTAAAAGAGTAGTATTTTATTTAAGTAACTTTAAATAATGTCCTTTACTTACGTTATTAAAAAAAATTTTTTTTTTTTTTTTGTTTTTATATTTTTTAAAAATTGAGAAAAAGATTTGAGGGTCAAAAATGTTCACACACGTGGATATAGTTGTTTAATATCTTTTTAGTAAAAATGTAACGGTACTCCAAACAAATGTTGCCATACAATAAACAAGTTTGTGCCAGACTACATAACACAAAATGGGTTGCCAGACCTAAGTTTATAAAAAAAATTTCTAGATATATCCTGAATCATACTTTTTGTGAACAATTTTGTCCCTAACTGTATATATTTTTCGGTGTACCATAGTTTCCTAGTTATACCACTTTATATATCGGATATATAGGTCGTCAGTCAAAAAACAATTGTATTTGCAGCCTGTGTTCAATTAGATTAAAAGGGGTGTGTACTATAAAATACACTTCCACTCGGATACCCATCAGATCCATTGTGATAAGCCGGTGTTCAACATACCATAGAGTTTACCATAGAGAATTGTATTGTTATCGAAAATGTATAAAAATACACCGAAATGTCAGAAAGTTGCTTGATTGAGTGTTACACTAGGGACGCCAAACTCGTTTTACAAATCCTAGAATTCGGGATTTTATAAATGTAAATCTCTGGATTTTTGTTTCACATAAAAAAGCAACAAACAATGAAAACTATTTCATAAATATATTTAAGTAAAAATAGAACAATGTCATAAAGTTCAGAATATATATGTATGTTTGATAACAAAAGTGATAATGATATCCTTCATTAAAGGACGATGTTTTGAGTACATGTCCTGTGTTCATAATAAAAGGATTACCAGTACTATGAGACCAATCGTGTAAAAGTTGGTTAGGCAGTTCGGGATTTCAAGATTGGCATCCTTTGTTTCCATGTCATCGTACGTGACATTTGTACGCCTATTATAGTTTTTGTAAAAATATGAGTAACTAAAAAACAATTTATTCCTTATGTGTTATTCAAATAAATTAGTACATTGAAAACATTGTTGTTCAAAATATCAAGCGAAATAAGGGTATATCGTACGTGACATAAAACGGAAGTTATTTTGAGGTACATGTATAAATATGCGAATCGTGGGAGGTGTTCTTTTCTTTTGTTTATGTGTTATGTTTATTAGCTGCATTAGCAGCTAAGAATTATTTGGGCTGTAATAATATATAACGTCATCTCCAATAACGGCTAACACCGTAGAAGATCCTTTGGAAGAAACAGCCAATCGACCTATACCTTCGTATAGGAACCCCGAATTCTCGAACTTAGCTGCTGAGTTTTATGGTCTCCACCAAAATCCAAAATGAGGTTTGTTTGGTACTCCACGTATCATGTATCAAATATAATTTATATGTATCTTATATGGTTCATATTGTTATGAAATATCAATAACGATTTGAATTTAACGGTTTGTTTTCAACATTCATCATGTCCATAAACACTTCCATTAGTTTTGATAACACAATGTTATTAACATTATTTATAAATATGACAAGATTAACGGTGAATCAGCTTTAAAAGCTATAGGAGATCATTGTGGAAATATAACATCCGAGCAGGCGCTGTTTGTTTTTAAAGTGTGTAATATAAGTGTGTGTATTAAAAGAGTGACTATTGAACTATATTGTGTAGTTTTCTATAAATAGCTGTTACAAAGTTGGACATATCTGAAATTGTTGTAAAAATTCATAGCAAAAGGACCTCCAAAATAGCATAAGGTCTTTTATATTTCGATATTTCAAGAAGGGACCTTTTTTATTTTCTTAATTTTTTTTTACACACAAAATATATAATTATTTTTTATTATTGTGAAAATTCAAATTTGGATCCCAATGCCTTCAAAAGTTATGGTTTTTCTGTAACTTATCCCCATTAACACGAAGTCTGGTTATGTGTTAACTAATAGTTATACTGACAGTTTTCAAACAAAAATAATTTTAACCGACACACAGTGGGGAAAATTAAAAAAAAGAGTGAAAATAAATCTGTAACTTCTAAACGAATGGCCCGATTTTAATAAAATTTCTATGGCTATAGAGGAGGTGTTGATATGTTTAAGTTATGAAATTGGTCACACATGAAATATATGAAAAAATGTACAAATTTTCCGAAGGGGGGTAAGGTTTGTGGAACTTGTGAGGAGTAAAAAAGTCTTTTTATATAAGTATTTGATATTGATGAAAACATTAGGACTTGAAGATTGATATTTTAGAAAAAATTAAATAATTCTATACATTTTTGGGACGTCATTTACCTTAAAAACTAAAAAAATTAAAGATAGCATAACAAAATTTGGAACTAATATAAACCCAAATGCCCGGTATTCCTAAACCGGGAAAAATATGTTCCAAAAACTGAGTAAATTACTGTGACGTAATTTACCGAGTGATAGTAAAAAAAAACTTTGTAAGTGTTTAAGTAACATATAGGGTTATACAAATATGGGCAATTCCATGTCATCGTACGTGACATTTGTACGCCTATAGAGTGGAATAGATTTTCCAAAAATAAGAGTATCTGAAAAATAATTTTGTCTGTATGTTTCATTTAGAGGGTGTTATATTTTAAAAAATAGTAAGTTCTTTCGAAACATTGCTATCCAAAATATCGAGCGAAATAAGGGTATATCGTACGTGACATAAAACGGAAGTAATTTTGAGATACATGTAGAAATATGCGAAAATTTGCGAATCGTGAGAGGCGTTATGTTTTCTTTTTATTTCTTACACTATACGAAATATTTTTCCTTTACAATCCGTCATATTTAAATAAAAACAATCATTGGATGATTTTATAATAAATAAAATTTAATATCGTACGTGACATACCGTACGTGACAGATTTTTCTCTTATAATAAAACAATATATATTCTGTAAATATATGTATACAAAAACTAAAAAATTAATAGAAAATATACATTCGGTTTCAATAAACAATTTTATAATAGCAAATAAACAATCAGAGTCAAATTCATTTCACACTTTATGCTAATTGGGAGCTTAGTTTTGACTTAAATTAAAAAATTAAATATAGTCAGTTTAAACTATTATTTTTGCCAATAAAAGGTTGTAATAAGCTTAAAATACTGACACATAGTATTAGTTTAGTGTTTTCTCCTATTCAAATCATCTTGAAAAAAGTTTCAAGGGTTTTTGGGTTTTCAGTCGTGGTAGTCATTCTCGTGGAATTGCCCATATGGATCATCTTCGTGGATCGGTGCTTTGCCTTTTTAGAATTTGTTACTCAAACCTAATTTTTTTTTTTTTAAATTGGCCAAATTTGGTTAGGTCTGGGGGGTTACACGCATTAACATTAAGTTCTCATTCCGGATCATATAAAACTTGTGTATAGTCCCGAAGAAAAATTTTTTCGACAAAAGAAAAATATATGGGCTTTTTTGGGAAAAAAAAATAATTTTTGACAATCCGTTGGCCCGTCATCTCTAAAAAACCATAAAAAGATCGAGAAAAATTAAAAAAAAAAAATGAATCAATAAACCTAAATATCTGTTCAACTAAAAGGGATAACCTACATATGTAAGTGTAGATCTTCTTAAGGACTATTTATATTCTAAATTTCAGCTCATTTGGTTCATAAATGGATTTTTGGCCATTTTTTTAAATTTTTAGAACCGAGGTGACCAACTTTGAGGGGCCACACACTGGCCCCCATTAGCGATAGGAAGCAGAACATACGCAAATCAACTCAAAATCACCTCAGCTCTAACCGTGTGAAATTTTGTAACAATATCTCCAAGAGTTGCCGAGATACCGAATTATTTCCAAAAAAATAAAAAAAAGTTTCTATACCACTGTGTGTCCTCCTCTATAGCCATAGGAAATTTTATTAAAATCGGGCCATTCGTTAAGAAGTTACAGATTTATTTCCACTTTCTTCCTGTTAACGGGGGTTACACAATTTTCTATGAAATGTAGTGCATTTTAGATATTTTAGTCTAGTTAAATAAGAGTAGTAGCATAGATTAGCGAAATATTGGAGGTCAAAGGTCACAAAAATCTATTTCTTTTTTATAAATCTTGCTTATTTTGCGAACTGCTGTCAAACTACATACAAAATATTTGGAATGAAATATGTGCGAAATAATTTCGCAAAAGCAGTACTCTGTTCTTATTGTGGAAAACATGTGAAATACATGTGGCAACCTTAATTTTTCACACGAAATAACATAAGCAGCACTTCTTTCGCACGAAATTAGAACCAACAGCTGATCAATTGTTGCACATAAAATTTTTCGCAAGTATGAACAGAGTACTAGGCTATACTTGTTTAAAAGTTATTACACAATTTATATAAACTAAAACTTTATAATTTTTTTATTTTATTTAATATTAAAGAAGTATGTTTAATGATTTTTTCTCATTAAGGTGCTGTCAAATTTTCCATCTGTAAAAGTTGTACACATCGTCTGATACATATGAAACATTGCATGTGTAAAATACATGTGGAAATACATGTAGAAATAAATATGTATTTTTTTCGGTTAGAGCATGCTCTATTTTCCTGTGACAAACATAAACAAAACAGCTGTTTTGTTTTGAAAATATAAAAAAATTAATAATAAACTTGAAAAAGTAAGAAAGATGAAAAGTAAACGGTTATTACATCCATTTCACTTTTAACAACTTAAAATTTCAGCAGATTTATAATTTGATCAATTTATACACATTAAAAAGTCAGCTGTTGTTTACATTTAGAGGTTATGTCATACGGAAAAACATAGGCAGGTGTGATAGCAAAAATTATGAATCGTATGTAAAATGACAATTTTGACATGCATACGGAATTACATATGGATACAAAAAGTGACAGTACATACATATGTAAAATACATGTCGTGAGATAGCACCATTAGCAATAAACACATTATAACATTTTGTTTAAATATAATTGTTATTTTATTTAATAAATGGCATCTCTATTTTCTATATCCATCACTGACATCCGAGTAATGGCACATAAACAGCTGATTGTTTCTTTTTTTTGTTTTCATTTGTTGATGCACCAAATGTCAAATTTGCGTGTGTTTGTTTTGCCAAAACAAATACAACAAAACAACAGAACCGGCCTCTTTAACAAAAACAAAGAAACAAAAATAAATATTTGTTTTTTGTTCGTACTTACACTTCGTTTATAACAACCACAAAATTAATCACAATTGTTAAATTTGTTTACGAATAAGTGTATAAAAACAAACAATAAAAAACTATGTACTTGTATGATGTTTTCACCACAAAACGAACTGTTGTCGTGTTTACCACCAATGCCTCTAAATTTCAACTGAATTTTATGTACATACATATGTAGCTGAATGAGACATTGTCACATCAGAGTTGATAAATCTTGTACTTTTTTCAGTACAATTTGTACATTTTAATAAATTATAAAATTTTAGTCGTAGGTATCCAAAATAATTAAAAAGTTTAATGTAATATCATTATGAATTAATTTAATAAACAATGAATTATATTCGAAAAAAATAGTAGTAAACTTAGTAGCAGTAGTAAACTTCAGCTGCTAAATTTTCGTTGAATTAAATTATTAATTTAACAATAAATGTCGTCATTTATCTTTAATATTTTTTTTATAACTACTTTTGTATCTGGTGAAGAAATAATGATATATGTATTATTTTTCGCTGTTTTAAAAATTTACTACACTTTTTCAAATTAGTACTACATATATTAAACATTTTAATTATCTCAGTAGATAAAAAAAAAGTTGCCGGGGCATTTTTTTTTTTAAATTTTACGCTTTTAAATCTAAAAGAAATGTACTTTATGCAAGAAGTTACGTGGGGGAATATTTTATACCTATTTTGTTAAAGTTTAATAACCTTTACCATGAGTAGTAAAGTTATATAATTGGATTTCTACAATATTCATTTGCGATACCATTCAAATGCAGGGCAAGTTTTTCAAGCTTATTGCCTGAAAAGTAAACTTTTACATACCTACATATTTCACAAGTTTTGAATTTCGCACTTCGACTATTTTCTTTAAAGGAAATTTTACTTTTGAGACTTTCATCTACCACAACACTTCGAATATTGGTTGTACACCTAATAACTTATGTATGCGGAATGAAATTGCAACAAAAGTACATACAGTGCACTCGCGGTAACGTGAACTAATTAAAACCAAGAGAGTTCATGTTAGTGAAATTGTTCACGTAAGCGATTGTCGAATTTTGTGAAAAAAATATAAAATTTTATAATATAAACCAGCGTTTTACACGCTTGAACGTGAAATAAAACAAAATTATTGATTAAAATGCATTACAAAACAAAACGAGAAACTATAAATTGAAATAAAATTACATTGCAAATAAAATTACTCATTCGTTGCCACTAAAAAAATTAATTTAGAGGATACAAACACATTTTTTATAAGGGGATTCTCAAAACTTTAAAAATTGAATTTAATGTATGTATTGAAGTGTTGTCTACATGATTAGAAAACAAATGCAGTGAAAAAAAATTGTTCACGTTATAGAGCTTTCTGAGTTTGTTCACGTTACAGAGTAGTCAATGTAAGCAAAAGCTTGTTCACGTTAGGCGGTGTTCACGTTAGACGGTGTTCACGTTACCGCGAGTGCACTGTAAGTGTTTTAGGACTTATTTTGAATTACGTTTTGTTTTGCCTTAATACTATAAAACCCCATTTGAAAATCTTGTTTTTAGTTATTTCAAAATTTTAACAAAATAAGAACTACCTTGAAAAAACATATGCATATATATCATCGGGAACAATTTGTTATATTTTACATCAAGTGGCAGTGAAAGGCAGACAAGTGGAAATTTTTGGAAGTAAATAATCCTATTATTGATAATATGTGCAAAGGGTACCGTGAAATAACTCCCAAATAAAATAAATCCCATCAAAAATGAAATAATTCCCAAACTTGAAAAATGAAATAACTACCAACAAAAGGCGGTTTCATAATTTTAAAAATATTAATGAAATAAATACTAATAAAAATGAAATAATTCCCAATCCGAAGCAATTTATTTATGTAATCTAACTCCCAATGAAATAAAGAACTACAAAGGTGGAATTATTCTTCGCTCACCAAACAATTTTTTGCATTGCGGGCCTATGGCGTAGCGCGAAGGTTTCCTACTCTGGGGTGCATCAAAAACTGGTTTCGCTCAGAAAAGTATTTTGCATTACCGGCCTTCGGCTGGACGCTAAGGTTTTCTCCTCTGGGGTGTATCAAAATCTGGCTTCGCTCAGAAAAGATTTCTTTCATTGCAGAAAGGTTTTATAATATTTTAGAAAGCAGATTTTCATTTCGCACCAGAGTAAGAAATCGATAAGATATTCTGAGCGAAGCCGGTTTTTGATACACCCCACAGGAGAAAACCTTAGCGCAATGTAAAAAGTTTATAGTATGGGAAGCCGGTTTTTAATACACCCCAGAGGAGAAAACCTTAGCGCAATGTAAAAAGTTTATAGTATGGGAAGCCGGTTTTTAATACACTTCAAAAATTACAAAAATGAAATAACTCCCAATACAGTGACAAAATTACTCCTAATTCCCAAAGTATAATGAAATAAAACCCAACAAACATTTCATTGGGAGTTATTTCATTTTGAATTAACTCCCAACAAAAAATTATGAAATAACACCCTACGCGTTAGGAGTTGTTTCATAATGAAATAAGTCCCAAGTTGTATGAACAATTTGTTGGGTGTTATTTAATATTTTCGTGGGGAGTTATTTCATTTGGGAGTTATTTCACGGTACCTGTACAAAGTAGAACATAATTTGTTTTATAAAAAAAAAAAATATATATGAATCTTAATCAATCAGATGCAAATTGCAAATTTTGACTTTTTTGGAATTTCATTTGACCATCAATTCTAATTAATATATTATGAAATGTGTACACATAATTAATCATTTAATAAAAAGAAACATTAGAAATTAATTCTTTTAAAAGAAAGTTCTTCTTAACTGTTTCATCATCCAACTGTCACGCCCAGATAATTATGGTGTTTTCCAATACCCTTCAAATTCCAGAAATTTCCAAAAGAAAAAAATGCCCCAATGTTTCTAACTAAAACTATAGAAGAGTTTTTGTAGATTATTTAAAATAAAAAGCGAGCAAAATAAGACCATGAAACTCAAATAAGAGCTCAGAAAAGTTTATAAACTTCTTAAACTTAAACACGGTGTTATTGTGACATTGTTAATAAGTATGGCAACATTATCTGTTAAAGCTGCTAACATAAACATTAAAGCTGCTAAAAGCTCTAGGTGATCATTGTGGAAATAGGACATTCTACAATAGTTTTGTCCATTAGATAATTCATGAAACTACTAGAACAGCGAGTTACAGAGTGTCAGTGTATCGTAGGCGCTGTTATAGATAACATCAATACAAACCAGGGAGTTTTTAAAGTGTGTGTACTAAAAGAAAGCGACTACATATTAAAATGCTTGTTCAATTTAAATAAAGAGTTGTTACAGTTTTTACTGATCTACTACTGATCGCTTTTATTTGCAGTTAATATAATATTGTTTATTTAACTGAAATAAACCATCGTTTTTAAGAGGTAAAAACGTAACAATATTTTTGGGTTCTTATGATACTTAAAGACCATCTAGCTATGTCCTTTGGTTTGTCTGTCTGTTAAATTTTATTTTTTTGTCATGGAACCAACTTTTTTATCACAATAATAAAATGAATTTAAAGCTGTAATCTATATTTTTGCATATTTTCCAGTTTTATGAGCTTTTTTGCGTATATTTAAAACTAGCCCTGCAGATATGCAAAAAATTACATTCGTCAAAAATATAATATCGAACTTTATGATTATTTTGACGTTCTACAACAAATTTTCAATGGATGTGGCTTGCAAAACGTGAGAAAAAAAAAGCAGATTTCCAATTGGCAACGAGTGATATATCACACTCGCCCCTCTTTCCAAACCATAATCATTTTGACATTTTCTTTTGTTTATTTTATATTGCCATATTACTGAAACCAGCTGATTCATATCTGTAACACATATTATCAGTCGCAAAGTATGTCTGGGTTGATTAACAACTCGCGTGTAATTCTCATTATTCGGGCAATCTGGCCCGCTTTGCGTCTCGCTTTGGCACGTGTGTGATGCTAAGCTTCGTATAACGGTTGCTGTTCTGCGGCGCATTGCTTGTATAAACATTAATAATGTTGGAGTACCATTTATAACTTGAATTGAAAATTGGTAGAATACCATTTATAACTCAACTCATAAACTGGAGGAGTACCGTTATCACTCCAAAGATTAATCTAAAGTTTTAAGCGTTTCGCTTCCTATATGAAGATATAGGTCGATTAGACGTTTGCGTTTTGCTTTTCCATCAACTGCTTTTGTCAAAATTATATTCCTAAAATAAAAAAAAAAAAATTTGAAATAGATTTTTCAAAGTCGACATTTACACTCTGATTTAAAGTCATGTATTTTTTTGTTTCTCTTTTAAAACTCCTACGAAAATCTCCTTGCATTTATACGATGCCTTTTTTAGCATATAATCGTATCAACAACCAAGCAGAAACAAGCTGAAAGCAGAACATCAAAAAAAGTCATGAAAAACAGAAAACTTGGTCTGCTTTTACAAGTTTTCTTGCGGCAAGTCTGAGTTTATTGGAGAGAGAGGCAAGAAGAAAGAAGAGGGGTACACACTTGCTTGTACTGGCAAGTATCTTCAATTCTCTTTTGTTTTCTCATTTTCAGTATGGCGTCTATTAGGTTTTGACATACAAAATTGAACACAGACTAGCTGTGTGTAAACAGACGAGCAAGTTTAAAAGAGAATCGAAAAGACTTGCTACAAGTAAACTTGCCCTGTGTAAAAGCAAACTTGCCTTTTGTTTAGATGTCACAATTTCATGACTTAAACTCATAATGTAAATCCCCAAACACAACAAGAAATAAATTTATTTCATTTTTGATTTTCTTTCTGTTATTTTCTCATTTGTGTTTTACGGGTAATGATTAAGAACTTCATATTCCTAATAATTCTATCTTGTATAATTCCACCATGATCTGAATATAATTTATATTCATGCTTTGTCATAATTTAAATGTACATATATATATCTTGTATTAGCAACAATAATTCAAAATTTTATTTTAGATTTTGGTTAGCTTAAGATATTTCTTAAATAACTATTATTAATTAAACAATAAAATAACGCAGTAAATAAAGGAACTTAAAGCTTTTTTTTTACTACTAATTTAATGCTACTAACAAAATACATTAACGATTTTTAGAATTTTTTTACAAAAATTACATTTAAAACAATGTAATATTTGGTTTATCAAATACATAGGCTCAACCGATAAACTCTTCATCACCGGTATTCTCTTCTTCGGGTTCATTTTTCAAAACCTCTTCCAGCTGGGTTATGAGACCAATAGCACGATAGTTTTCCTTAAGCATGGCATACTCTTCCAAAGGTTTGAGCAGCAAAAGAACATCCTTAAAGCTGGTAACATGGCGTGGTAAATCCTCGCTATCGTTATCTTCCGATTTATAGGATGATGATGATGGAGGAGGATAATGTTGTGGGGGTGGCGTTAGGCAGGAGGGAGACAGTTGTTGATGAACTTTTTGTATACGCAATTGTGGGGGTGTCGTTATGATGGTGTTGGTGGGCAATATATAATTATTGTCCTCCAGGGACTCTTCTTTAATTTGCACATTGGTTGGTTGAGGTGCTAGACGTAAAATATTTTCTTTGGGTGCATTAGCAGGAACTTTTTGTATGTAAATTATGGTTTTTGCCGGTGGTTTGGGTGGTTCTTTAGGTATTTCTCTAATGGTGACAGTGGGCATTTTGCGTAATTCAATGCTGGTTTGAAATTTACGCTGTAGTTCCGGATCATTGTTAATCGATTCAATTTTACGGATTTTCAAAGGGGGCGGCTGTTCTATATGAGGTCTCTCCACTCTTAATTCATTTATATCAGGCTTGACATCCTTTTCCCCAGCGCCTTCCTCATCTAAATAGATAATGGGATTTTGTTGAAACTTTAAACCAGAATCAGAGACATTTTTCCCTGGATATTTGGGCATAACACGCATTTGTAATGCCGTCTCTTTGGGTGTCAGTGTAACGGTATTGTCTTTAGCTTTGTTCTGCATACGACTGCAATAGCTCAATATGTCCTTTAGATCCAAACTCAAAGGCGGTCTCTTGCTACTTGCTAGATCCTCTTCTTTAGCATACAGTTTCTTAAATTCTACAATCCATTCTATGGTAGGTTCAAAATCCTGCACCTTTAGAATTTCATTAAATTCCCGGGCTACTGCACGCAATGATGCCGCATCCAATTTCATTGACTTATGATGGAATTTAACTCTAAGCGAATATTCCTTAAGAGCCTCTTGCAAAAAATTCAACTTACGCAAACGTTTCGTTTCATATTCAGCATTCTTACTGTCATCCTTACTGTACTTGGTCAGCAAAGATTTACCGGTTTTCACTTTGGTACAATAGGTCATAATATCTTTTATATCCAACGAATGCTGGGGTTTAGTGTATATGGAAATCTGTTTGTTGGACAATGTAATATTATAGGTGGCCTTAAATAAATTTAGCCATTTCTTGGTCGGCGAAAATCCCGGTATACGTAAAACATCTAGGAATTCCAAAGCCTTGTGTCTTATCAACTCTTCGGTTATGGGCAATTTTGCATGATATTGCACACGTTGTATACACTCGTACACACACTCTCCAAGGAATTTGATTTTTCTCTGTTTTAAATCCATTTGCATTTCATGATCAGCATCGAGCTTTTCCTTTTTACTTTTGGTTTCGTAATAAAAATCCATAATGGCTGTACGATTTGTAATGATATTTTTTATTTGTTCCCAACTACAGTTAAACATGCGCGCTACTTTCTTGTACATGGGACGTTGATCGTAGGCATGGATAACGGCTACTTTTTCCTCTAATGTTAATATGTTACGTACTCGTTGGGGGCTGGGTTTAATGGTAGTGTTGTCGACATCTATAAAGTGTTCAAAATCATGGTTCTGTAAGAGAGAAGAAAAAGAAGATTTGAGTTTTACGATTAGACATCATTTAATTTTGGGTTGTACAAATATTTGTGAAAAAATTTAAAGGTGATTTTTAAAAGCTATTGATTGAAATATACATATTTATGTAATTGTTTTAAGTTGATTTTCCTAACTGTTTAAATCTGTGGACTATAAAAATAATTGATTTCTTACTATAGTTTGTCAATAAGAAAGCGATCATGTGAAATAATCTTTAAGCAAATATCGAGGAGTAACAGCAACTTAAATATTTTGTACTGGAACTATATATGTACTTATGAAAGTTAATGGCAACAAGTAAGAGAGATATATTCGGCTGAGCCGAATCTTATATACCCTTCACCAAACTATACTTCAAAATAAAAATTTTTAGGTAAACAAAATTTATTTTTTTTTTCCAGTTGTTTTTTTTTCATTTTTTGGAAAAAAATATTTTTCGAATTTTTGTTTAAAGTTTTTATGTAAATTTTTTTTTATTTTTTTTTAATTTAAAATTTTTTTTTTTTTTAAATTTAATTTTATTTTTATTTTTTAATATTTAGCGAAAAAAACTTTTGGTGAAAAAAAAATCTGGTTAAAAATTTTTCCCGATTTTGACCCATTGTAGGTCCAACTTACTATGGTCTTATATACGTCGCTGCAAAGGTCTTTGAAATATCTATCATTAGATATCCATATTGACTATATTAATGACTTAGTAATCCAGATATAGGTCAAAATCGAGGTTGTTCTGGTTTTTTCCTTATATCTCAGCCATTTGTGGACCGATTTTGCTGATTTTAAATAGCAAACTTCTCGAAAGCATGTCTGACAGAATTATTGAAGATTTGGATCCCGAAGATATCTGGGGTCTTCAGAAAATTGATTTCAACAGACAGACAGACAGACAGACAGACAGACATACAGACAGACAGACAGACAGACAGACGGACGGACATGGTTAAATCGACTCCGCTATCTATAAGGATCCAGAATATATATACTTTATAGGGTCGAAAAATTATATTGTTGAAATTACAAACGGAATGACAAATTTATATATACCCTTCTCACGAAGGTGAAGGGTATAAAAAGTAGTACATATTTTAAGTACTTTAAATGCATATCATTCCACGGATGTTTTATTAAACAATAGTGTGACTTATTTGTAATTTATTACCACCGAGGTCTAGATCAGTTTGAGACAGACTCTGAAAATGCGAACTCTGTTTTTAAACATTAGAAGAAGTCTGTTGAAAATATCGTATGTAATTAATGTAGTCATGCTAGAAGTTAAAAAAAATCAGAATTTAATGAAGTTATATGAAAACAACGTCTGATTTTGAAATTAAATTTTCAAAATAACTTTTTACCGTGGGAAAAAATTTATCTAGATTAACCTCAAATTAGAAAAAACTCAATCAGAAAGATTTAGTGATTTATTACGTCAATTTCCTAATTTAAATACAATTATGCAGGCATTACACAAAGAATGTTGTGAGCACTCACTGCTCTACCATGAGTCCATGATTTAAGTGCTGACGAATACCGGGATTAAGTTTACAATCTAAAGAATGTTGTGTAGAGAATATTTAGCCCACTAATACTTATTAAAAAGCTGGGACGAATTACCGCATTCGTGATCGAGTGAGGTATCGTATCGACAAAAGATTTCTATATCGAAATTATAATAAAATTTAATTATTTCTTGCTCAATACCCATGCCATAATTTCGAATAAGAAAATTACGATTAGTTTTACTCGATATCGAATGCTGTAATTCGGACTCTAATTATAGTAACCAGTTTAATACGGACAAAATTATTATTGTTATTTATGTGTTATTGAATCTAATTATATATAGTATTTATTTGAAAAGAATTCGTAAATGTAACTTTTTTTCAAAAAACTAAAATTTTAATGAGAAAAGTTGTTACTTTTTCCAAGCTACCCCTGGCAACACTGCCCGTAATACACATAGAGCGTAAACTAGAAATAAACTAATACTCAAAATATTCACTCATACGAGCGTTGTTTTTCTTTTCACATAGTTTTTATACCCTTCACCTTCGTGAGAAGGGTATATATAAATTTGTCATTCCGTTTGTAATTTCCACAATATAATTTTCCGACCCTATAAAGTATATATATTCTGGATCCTTATAGATAGCGGAGTCGATTAAGCCATGTCTGTCTGTCTGTTGAAATCAATTTTCTAAAGACCCCAGATATCTTCGGGATCTAAATCTTCAATAATTCTGTCAGACATGCTTTCGAGAAGTTTGCTATTTAAAATCAGCAAAATCGGTCCACAAATGGCTGAGATATAAGGAAAAAACCAGGACAACCTCGATTTTTTACCTATTTTTTTACCTATATCTGGATTACTAAGTCATTAATATAGACAATATGGATATCTAATGATAGATATTTCAAAGACCTTTGCAACGACGTATATAAGACCATAGTAAGTGGGACCTACAAAGGGGTAAAAATCGGGAAAAAATTTTAACCAGATTTTTTTTTTTTCACCAAAAGCTTTTTTCGCTAAATATTAAAAAAAATTTTAATTTAAAATTTAAAAAAAATAAAAAAAATTTTACATAAAAACTTTAAAAAAAAAATTCGAAAATTTTTTTTTCCAAAAAATTAAAAAAAAAACAACTGGAAAAAAAAAAAAAATTTTGTTTACCTAAAAATTTTTATTTTGAAGTATAGTTTGGTGAAGGGTATATAAGATTCGGCCCAGGCGAATATATCTCTCTTACTTGTCTAACCACTTTGGTTTTTGACAACTGTGTTAGGTGTTTGTCAGTCTATTTTCCGATCTATGTGTATTTCTCTATGGTTCGATCAATCGCAAAAAAGTGGTAATAATCTGAATCTTCTTAACTATTAGTCGTGAGATACAAGGTGCCAACCGACCACCTCTGGTTAAGAAATCTTTGTACATCTTGTAACTTGTATAAATATGGCCAGACTTCAAGCAATGAATCTATGTAATAAAGCAAGTGGGAAGGTAGATAAATTCCTGTTTACTTCACAAAGTTATCTATTATAGTTTAAAAGATACAGGATGTTTTTTAAGCCCGATAGAACTTACGAAAGGAATAACTGTCACACGAACTGTCAGTATACTCTGTCAAATCATCAGGAATAGATTGACGCTTGAACAACGCTTCCAAACTATCCAAATTTACTTTGAAAATCAGTCATCGATTCGCGCAATTTATAGTCGTTATAGTTATGAGGCTATTTTTTAGCCTTTTGTTACGCATATGGTGTGAAACCAATCCACAACAGACCCACTAACTCCATTGTGCTGAATCTTTAATAGCCTTCGCTAAAGCTACGTACACACGATTGTCATATTCTTACAATGTTGTCAGAAATGTTCAATAAATGGTTAACATCCATATGTTTCAACATAAGTTCTCATGGTTGTGTTAACCATTTTCTGAGCATGTTTCTAACAATCTGACAACCGTGTGTACGTAGCTTAAAGCATAGTTTATGATAAATAGGTTAAAAAGCAGGACTATACTCAATATGTGTATTGATGTATCGATCATGTTTTTAAGTTATTGAGGGGGCTTCTGAAAGTGGATTTCAATATCGACTCCACTATACATAATGGCTTTGCCGAATATAGCACAAACAAATTTTGCAAAAAAATTTGTTTGTGCTATATTACATCTTACGAAAATTTTGTTTTTTAAATTTTGAAATGTTTCTTTTTTAGCTTGAGTGTACTTTGTTTTTCGCAAATATCTGCGGTAATGAACCTAGGTCCAAATATTTTAAAATAATAAATAACACATACAGCGTACTTCTTCTTTGCGGACACCTCTCTAAAGCAGACACGTCCCATAAACGGACACTTTTTTTTGAGTCCCAAATAATTCTTTGGGATTATTTACTACTCTCATAAGCAGACAAATTTTTCATTCCCTTAGGTGGCCACTTATGAGAGAGTACACCGTATAATGTTATTTTGGCAATATCTCAATCCTCATAGTCGTGAAATATATTCAAAGTCAAAATTTTGAAATGAGGATAAAATATGGCTTAATTTAAGAGGCTTTTAACATCCTGTTCTATTCTTTTTATACCCATATCTTTAACGGTATTTACGATTATTTAATTGCAATTATTTCGGTAACTGTAGTTTAGCGGTAACGGGAGTTGAGATCAAATGGTATTTTAGGGGTAACGATAGTCAACCTTGGTTTTTTTAAAAGTATTTACAGTATATATAACGATTTTAAGCATATTTGTAACTATAAAATCAATACCTATAGGGTTCACAAATTTGATTGGTTTACCCAATATTCAATAATTCCGTCAAAAACACAATGCCTACTTTTCACAAATAATAGTTAGCTATTTTAACTAAATTATTATTTAGCCACTTGTTAACTTAGCACACTTTAACACTTTAAATTTAAAATTACATTTAGCACTTTATTAATTTAATGTCTTGCATTTTTCAAATATTAAATTTACTGTATTTTTTATATATTTTTATTTTTTTTTTTGTTTAAACTCACCTGAGCCATATTAGATCAACGACTAAACTGTTCAAAGTTGTTGAAAACAGAATTAAAAAAAAAAAAAGTAAAAACAACAATATTTTACGTTGAACAGAGCCAAACTTGTTAGCAAAAACCACAGCAACAACAACGGCTGCGGCGGCCAGGGGAAAAAACTTAAAGTATAAATTCAGTTCAGAAATGAAAAAACCGGGTAAACTTGTTCCGTTTCGAAAAACCAGTTTTATTTAAATTCCAAAAAAGGTGTCTGCCTTTAAACGTTGTTAGCAGCCAATTTAATAAAAATATATCGCTTAAACGGCCTCTTTGGTAAATGTTGTTTGTGGTGTTTGTTATTATTTGTTAATGTTGTTGTTGAGTTGTCGTTTCAAAACCAGATTTTAAACTATAAATAAGAAAGAGAAAAAACCAGTTTTATTTTAATATAAAAAGTCTTGCTAATGAAAAAATTATTTAAAGTATGTATAAAAAAGGCATAGAGTCTCAAAACCAGTTTACAAATTCAAGATTTGCCTTGGCTGCATACATGAAAAATTGTACCCCTCATTTACTCTCCCCAAAAATGTATGAAAACTAATGTTCTTTATACAAATGCTTTTTTTTTTGCTTTTCTTTGGTTTTTCAGTTGTTGTTGTGTGTTGTGTGTTTTGTTTTTATTTTGATTTTGCATTTGGCTCAACAGCTGTTTATCAATGAAGAAAACACATACAACAATTTTGTAAATAAAGAAAAACGTGCTCACATCAAATGCAAACAAAAACACAATTTCAAAATAAGAGGAAGACATTAAAGAAAATAACAGGACCGGCAAATTTTGTTGTTGTGTTGTTTTGTTGATATTTACGTTTGTTTATGTTTACGTTTCTATCAATTGTTGTTGCTTTTTATCGATTCTGGGTTATCATACAGCAGGGATGAGAAATAGCAAATTGTACTAAAGTCATTGATGTCAAAAATGGTACTTTTAATGATTTTATATATTTATAAAAAATGCAAGTAAGAGTGCTATATTTGGTTGTGCTGAATCTTTAATAGCTTGCGCTAAAGCATACTTTATGATAAACAGGTAAAAAAGCAGGACTATACTCAATATGTGTATTGATGTATCGATCATGTTTTTAAGTTATTGAGGGGGCTTCTGAAAGTGGATTTGAATAGACAGACGGACATGGCAATATCGACTCCACTATACATAATGGCTTTGCCGAATATAGCACAAACAAATTTTGCAAAAAAAAATTCATAAAAACAATTTTTAATAACATTTTTTTTAATTAAAATTTTTTGAAAACAAAACTTTTTTGTTCAAACAAATTTTTCGATTTTGACCCATTTTTCCGATTTTGACCCATTGTCGGTCCGAATACAGACGGACATAGCTATATCGACTCGCTATATATGATTTAGAGTATACATATATGGGCAATTCCATGTCATCGTACGTGACATTTGTACGCCTATAGAGTGGAATAGATTTTCCAAAAATAAGAGTATCTGAAAAATAATTTTGTCTGTATGTTTCATTCAGAGGGTGCTATATTTAAAAAAAAAATAAATCCGTTCGAAACATTGTTGTCCAAAATATCGAGAGAAATAAGGGTATATCGTACGTGACATAAAACGGAAGTCATTTTGAGGTACATGTAGAAATATGCGAATCTTGAGAGGCGTTATGTTTTCTTTTAATTTCTTACACTATACGAAATATTTTTCTTTTACAATCCGTCATATTTAAATAAAAACAATCATTGGATGATTTTATAATAAATAAAATTTGATATCGTACGTGACATACCGTACGTGACAGATTTTTCTCTTATAATAAAACAATATATATTCTGTAAATATATGTGTACAAAAACTAAAAAAATGAATAGAAAATATACATTCGGTTTCAATAAACAATTTTATAATAGCAAATAAACAATCAGAGTCAAATACATTTCATACTATATGCTAATTGGGAGCTTAGTTTTAACCGCAATTTTAGCATAAAACACGCCAATTAAATTAAAAAATTAAATATAGTCAGTTTAAACTATTATTTTTGCCAATAAAATGTTGTAATAAGCTTTAAATGCTGACACATAGTAATATTTTAGTGTTTTCTCCTATTCAAATCATCTTGAAAAAAGTTTCAAGGGTTTTCAGTCGTGGTAGTCATTCTCGTGGACAAACTAAGTAATAGTTTGATCGCCATTGACCAGCTTTGTTGTCGTCTGATAATCTTCTGGTAATTGATATTTATTTGTTGTATTGTACTGCCGAATCTTTTTTCTGAGTGGTTGAGATCGGCTCACTAAGCTGCATGATTTATTTGTTTTGGAACTTTCTTTTAATAAAGAAATAAAAATATTATTCATCACAATTGTTTTACTTCACTATATAGTATTGAGATCTAGGAACCCATCACTATACAGGTTCTGGGTTTTTTTTTTGCACTTACATCAACTTTATCACTTCTATTTGGAGCTCGGTTTCCAATAGCAATTAAGTGGTTTAATATAAACGCTCCCTTTCACTTCTATATCCAAAAAATCGTTTGCTGTTGTAACTGTTTCACACCAGTGGAAACAAATTTCGGTTGATACAGCTATCGCTGGATTGACAATCTTTAGCCGAGTGAGGTTCGGGTCGTTACAGAGCGAAAATCCAATTGTCGTGGGAACGAATAATCTTTTGTACCACCACACTCACTGTTCACCATAATAGGTTGAGTTTACGACTTAAGCGAAAAATCCTATACGGTAAGAGATTAAAAACGTACCTTGGAGCCAATATGAATCTCCCAAGAAATGTCGGACCCCAGCGGGAGTTCATCACAGAGTTCATACTATTAGGATTCCTTTTTGGAACCCATAGAATCTGCACAGATACGTGGCAACGTTAACCAAAACGTACTAGTGTCCAGTAAACAATTCCAAAAATATCTCAAGGTCGCCCTTGTTCTGCGATAGTAGCTTTAAAGATTTTTAGCTATTTTTTATGATCTGACAAATGTTCGCAAAACATTAACAATTACTAGCGAAATTCTGATTCGCTGATTTCAACTTTAAAAGCGTTTACTGCATTTGTTTAAGTCTACATGCTGTACTATAGAGGATAAATTCGAATCAACATATTTAGAATTTCAAACTCGTTTGATATATTATAAACTTTATAATATATCAACCAAAGTTTTCGAATTCAAATTTAGCACACGAGTTACATATCAACTATTTAACTCTGGCTTATATCAGGTAGTTCATCAAGAGACAAAGATTAAATAAGATAAGGAAATTATTTTTGTGAAATTAATATTGGAAAATAAATTAGAATACAGTGTAAAAATTTAATGTTTTCCTGATTTCTTCGATACCCCCTGGAATACGTTATAATAATTTACAATTGCCCATAGTCATAGTCAAACAATAAAGCCGGTTCTTTTTAAACTATATTTTGACTATAGAGTTAAAGTTTGTTTTAAACTGAAACGACTTTAGAAAATGCTTTCATACAATATAAAACAAAATATAGACAAGTGGCATCATTGAACAGCTGACTTAGAAAATTAAAAAAAAAAAAACATAAAGTGACAAACAATAAATGTAACCGGGAAACTAAAGAAAAAAGCAGTTTGTGGTGGAAAAATAGAAAAGGAAAGAATAATATCAAATTTATGCTATTTTGGTACTAATTTTATTGATTCAATATTCAATAATTGCAAAATCTCTGTAAATAACTTGTAACTTAAACATTTCTTTGAACTTTTTTACATGGCGAAGAACAGCTGATGCTGTTCGTAAATGAGATAAAAACAGCTTCAGCTAGTTTTATATTTACAGTCGACTTTAACGTCAAAAGTATACTTTAACTTGTCTATGGTAGACCTAAAGTCCACTTTTAAGTAAATACGACTTTATTTCTCTTAAAATATACTTTATTTTTGACTATGATTATGGGCCAATATGTTTAATTGTTCCCTTTTTTGCTTTAATTGTACCCAGAAAAGTACCAGCTATTTCATCCCTGTTACGTACCAACAACAGCAAAACCATGTGCCTCCAAGTTATGTGAAGAAATTTTGTGACGTATAAAATAAAAATATTCATTCCAACACATTCAATATCTTACACACACTTACCTATTATGTACTTACATATATAAAAATGTACTCTATATGTACCTACATATATAAATAGTACGGTTTAGCTTTTTTGTTATTTTATTTCCACATGAAAAATAAAGATCTAAATTTTCACTACACTATACTAAAATAAACGGTGTTTTTACTGTCAAAGCTAAAATACAACTGAGACTCGATAGCCAGCAAAGAGTGTTATTATTGCTGATAAGAGAGGAAAATTTTGTACTCTTTTACCGCGTTATTCATGCTCACTCTCCTTGTTTTGGTGGTGAGATCTCTCGGGTGAAGCGAACTATATTTTTTAATTCTATTTTTTCCACTTGTAATGAGCTCAAAAACAAAATGAAATAATCAAAGTGTTTTCTTGTATTATCAGCTGAAAAATTCTCTGAAAATTTAAATGCATATATGTAAGCTAGAAATGCAGTTATTTAAATTTGTCTCCATTTTGAAATTCATATAATACAAAAATACATTCCTAAATTATCATTTCACTGTCCTATGGGCTGTACCTGATCATTTAAGTACTGTAGTGCAAATAATTAAAGAATATATGTATGTTTGTTTGTGTGTCACATTGGGTCATTGTAATTATTGTTAGGAATTTGCTTCTGATTTATCGCGTATTGTGATTAAATATCAAACGGGTTTCAAAAGCTTTTAAGAGTTGAACAAAACGTTGTTAGCTTGTATACATACAGTGGAGCTGAAATATGTTAAAATTACAAATTAATGTTAACATGCTTGCTATGTGTGAACAAATTTTTAGACTTAAGGGGCAGAATGCATATGTTATGTAGGATAGGCGGGGGACCAGATTTGTGATTTTATCCAAAAAAAAAAATGTTGAATCTTGATTTCTGAAAGAATTTAAATTTTCATTTAAGTGTTGCTAAAATTTGTTGGGGAACTATTTAAATTGTTTAGCATCAATAAAAATGTCTCTAAATCTGTGTAATTCTAAACATTAAATTGGAGCAAAAGATGGGTTATGTTTGCTATTCGTTACTAAATACAAGGTGGCGCAGAATGAGCTATGTGGTTTGAATTATTTAGTTGAAAAATCAAAAAAAATAATCGCATCATAAAAAAGTTATAAACCATTTAAACTGTATAGCTCATTTCTCAGTTCTAGAAAAAAAACCGAGTTATCTTTGTTTGTAATTCTTACCTTCGGATCAAGCTCTACGGGGGAGCATTATAAAACAACCAACCCGTTTTTATAAAGGCTCAAGCAGTAGTCTTTCATCTGTGGTTTCTGTTTGAAACTCTCCATCATGGAACTTGTTACATGAAGCCAATATACATTTCTTGAAACAGTTCCTTAATCAATTAAATTTTATTTGAAATTTTCCCCCTCGGAATTAGTTCTAAAGAATCATTTTTTAAAACGGTTCTAGAACTAGTTCTTTCTTCAGTGGTATCTCTTTGATAGGCTTGGGTAGCTCTAGTTCAATTGAACGATTCCATTATTTGAACTAGTAAATGAACTAGTTCAAATCGTTTCGTTGTTTTTCCAGCATCTTTTTATGCGAATTCGTAATGAATAGAATCCGTTCTCATAATTATACGGCAACTGACAGCGAAATTAAAAACCCAAGGAGCATTTTAGCTGTAGCATCATAGCTATTGTTTTATAGTTCAGAACAGAGGCAATTTTTATATTATTATCTATCAAATAATCGCTCGCTTCTTGTTCTTCTATAAACAGGTAGTTCAAAAGTCAAAAAGAGCAATTGAACTAGAAGAGCTACCTAGTTCATTTTTGAACTATGAACTAAAATGAGCGGTCATTGAAATGAACTATCAAGCACAAGTCTAGTGTTTGAAATTATCTCGAATGATTCTAGTTACGTGAAGTATTTGAGGTCCTTTTATTGATTTTTTGATTTTATTACAAACCAAGTTTCGTTTCCTCAACCGATTCTAGTTCTAGGGAAGGAGTTGCTGAGCAAGTATTCATTTCTTGGAAATGTTCTTGCTCTTCGTACAGTGAAATTTGTTTGAAACTGTCACCTTTGAGGCTAGTTTTAAAGAAGTGTTAAAGAATAACCACCCTTTTCTTAGAACTTTACAAGAGCTAGTTCTTCCATCAATGGTGTCTGTATGAAATTATCGCACAAGGAACTATATAGTTACGTAAATCATTTTCGTACATCGTTTATTCAAACCATTCTAGTCGCACCGAAGCGTCCTTTACTATTCTTTCCTAATTGTTCTGGTACCAGTTCTTTTATTAAGGAAATATGTTTGAAATTGTCACCCACGGAACTAGTTCTAATGATGGGTAAAAGAACAACTTCTCCTATTTTAGAAGGTTTTTAGCACTAGTTCTTCCATCAGAGGTTTCGGTTTCAAATTATCACCATGCGTGTCAAGGCTATATGTATATAAGTTTGTCATTCCGTTTGTAATTTTCACAATTTTCCATTCGCGACCCCATACAGTATATATATTCTGCAACGTTATAGATAGCGGATCCATTTGTCTGTTGAAATCAACTTTCCGAAGCCCACAAATAACTGACATACATTATTGATACATCAATATATTCGCTATATACCATCTTAGATTACTATTTAAAATCGGTCCATAAATGGCTGAGATATAAGCAAAAAACCACGACTACCTCGATTTGTTGTTGTTTTTACTATGTAAATTTATTTATTTACATAGCGCTTAGAAATTGTACAAAAATAAACAAAAGCTGTCAGTCTTTGTGGCCACAGACAGAAGATAAGTAAATTTTATATTTCTGTCTTTCTTTCAGAACTGCCTTTTCTTTATATTGTTGCTGCTAGCAATTTAATCCAATTTACTTTTACACACAATAAATTATATACCAAAATTATTGGATCTTTCTCTTTCTATCAGAGCTGCCCTAGGATACTGATTTTGGCTTTTTTAAAACCTACAAAATTGTCACCTACCTTTGTTTACTTTTTGTGGTCTCGCAGTAAATATCATACAGAAAGATTGTGTTACACTTGTTTTTTACCATAATTATATTTTCACCAACAATAGTTTTATTTATTTATTTCAAAGTATACTTGTTGAAGGGTATAAAAGATTCGGCACAACCGAATATAGCACTCTTACTTGTTAGTTTTCGAAGTGGTTGTGATATACTTGTTCCCAGGATGTTATTAAATAATGTGAAGTGGTGTTGATTATACTCGTTTTAGAACTAGTGATTTAAATTCTAAAAATTTGTCTGGGTATAAAATTGTTGTTGAAAATATTGTTTAATTGTTAACAAATAGCTGTACCTTCGTTATCACAATCTGAGAGCAACAACATATACTTAATTACTACAATCATATATGTATATGAGTGCTGCAATCATGTGAATCGTAACTGAAACATACTGTGCTTGCTGCAGCTATATAATTAATTACAGTGACCATAATATTGTTAAATAACTTGTAATCATATTCAAATGATTGCTGTGATCATGTACATAACAATATTTTTTCTCTGAGTGTAGGAAAAGAATATATTTAACTTGGGGGTTACGCGTTCAAGTTTTGCCAAGTCGAATTTATATACAAGGTGGTGTCAGTGGCGAATTCAATCAAATACGAGCGAATTCATTAATTTTGTATATATGGAGTTTGACATTCGAAACAATGAGAGAGTTGTTTGGAATGTCAAACTCCATATATAAAAAATTAATAAATTCGCTCGTATTTGCCCGGATTCGCCACCGACACCACCTTGTATATAAATTCGCCTTGAGTTTTGCCTTTCAAGTTTTAATACACTCACACTTTTTTTATTTTTTTACACTTTTAAGAATTGAAACGAATTTGCTTTAAATTTCTCTTTCAACTTGGTGTTTCAATCAAGAAAACAGCTGATTACATTTTTGTTTAACAATTTGTAGTAAAATTGCTTTCAAGTTGCGTTCAACCTACGTCACAGTTTTAAATTTTTGTAAATTTTGTAAAGCTACGTACACACGATTGTCATATTCTTACAATGTTGTCAGAAAATGTTCAATAAATGGTTAACAACCATATGTTTCAACATAAGTTCTCATGGTTGTGTTAACCATTTTCTGAGCATGTTTCTAACAATCTGACAACCGTGTGTACGTAGCTTAAGAGTCTATCAAGAAAAACTTGATCGTGTGGCTGCAGTCTAAGAAAATTTTAAAATCTTCGTTTTTTAACCTCGTTAAAGTTATACATACTTATTTTTCTTTACAACTTTTTATTGTCTTTTATGTAAGTAAAACCATGTAAACATTTTGTGAAAGTTTTTTTTTTAAATTTTGAGATTGACGAAAAAATAATATGGCAGCCCTTATTTAATCTTGTATAATTTTCTTCTCACTTGCTTTGTTAACAAATTTTCTCACTCTCTCGTAAATTCTTCGTTTCCATTGTTTATTCTATTTATTTTCTCGCTATGCTTCGCATTTTTTTTCATAAGTTGTTTCGAAATTATTTTTTTTTTTAATATTTGCTGGGGGTCACTTCTAGAGTTGTAAGATGAGGGTACATAATTTGAAAAATTCTGAAAAAGTGTTTGAACATGCAATGGTTCAAGTTCAATAAACAATGTTTACAGCTGACACTAAAATAGTATAAAGCAAACAATTTTGATGATGGTGGTAGCGGGTTAGAAAAACTATTCTTGTAATAATATTATTATCAATGTAGTTATAAGTTTTTGTTTAAAATATAAAACGCTAACCGATTATAGGTATTAAGAGCCAGGAATATGGCCTATTATGACTCCTTTTTCTATATTTCCTACTATGGATTATTTGTAATTTTAACATTCCTATAGGTACCTATACAAATTTTAAATTTTCTTACCATGTAATAAGTATATTACGTCTTATTAATATAAATGAATCATGATTCATGACTCATTTTAGCTTTGTACATTTCTTAATTTGTAATAAGCAGGAGAAAAACCGAGAGAGTTGTTTTAGCTATTTCTTATTGAATAATACAAATAGGGTAAATCATGTCTTTTGAAAATTTAATAAAATGCAGTTTCTGTTGTCAGTATATCAGTATAAGATATATATCACAATGGGATCAGTTTTGAATCTATATATATATATATATATTATATACATATATATATATATATATATATATTAGAAAGGACAATTATTTTCAATATTTATGAAACACCGACGTCATACCTCCTCAGCTGGCTTTGCAATGGCACATTCTGGCAATCCTTCTTTCCAAGGACCTTGTACTGAGGATCGAAATGTCCAATTAACACCTTCCAGACGGCTTATTGAATTGAATAAGCATGCTTATTAGGAAATGCACTTCTTTTTTAAATTATATACCTACGTTTATTTTTTATTTTTGTCTAATAAAGATTTCATTGTGCATTACTATATTTTGTAATTGTTTGATTAATATGTATGTATATTCTTCATTCTTCTGAGGGCCTTGGAAATTATAATGACACACCACATTTCTTTTTAATACTAAATCGTTACACTTATAAATAAAACAAATTTACCACTTAGTTTAAAATTATTAAGAATTCAACAACAACTATCAATGACATCAACTATATACATAAGTATGATCAATGCAGCACTCCTAAACGAGATCTATAATTAAAAGCAAAGGTTCGAAGGAATTAATTCTTTACACATTCATATCGAATTAACTCATAAACTCATTGAATTTAGTTCATTAAGAACTCATTCTTTATAGAACTAATTCCCATAAAATCATTGTTTTTAATTCAAATACATGTTAGTCTGCTTTTACACAGGGCATGTTTTCTTGCCGCAAGTCTGAGTTTATAGGAGAGAGAGGCAAGAAGAAAGGAGAGGGGTACACACTTGCTTGTACTGGCAAGTCTCTTCAATTCTCTTTTGTTTTCTCATTTTCACTATGGCGTCTATTAGATTTTGACATACAAAATTGAACACATACTTGCTGTGTGTAAACAGACGAGCAAGTTTAAAAGGGAATCGAAGAGACTTGCTTCAAGTAAACTTGCCCTGTGTAAAAGCAGACTTATAGACATTTTTTGTCGCTAAATTTTTAAATAATTAAAAACAAAACAAATTGAATGAAGAATAAGTATTTTCATTCAATTCGAATTAGATTTGAATGAACAAAAATTTAATCACTCAAGGGATGAATGAAGTATATTAGGATTTAATTTCATAATGATTGATTTCTTTTCAATTGAAATGAACTATCAAGCACATGCCTAGTGTTTGAAATTATCACGGACGGTACTAGTTGCGTAAAGCATTTGAGGTCCTTTTATTGATTTTTTAATTTTATTACAAACCAAATTTCGCTTGTGGAGCCCTTTTCTTAGAACTTAACAAGAGCTAGTTCTTCCATCAATGGTGTCTGTATGAAATTATCGCACAAGGAACTATATAGTTACTAGGGTATTCAATTAATCGGGTTTCTGGTTTAATCGGCTAATCGACCGAATAAGTAATCGGGGCTTAGATTTAATCGGTTAATTTTAAATTATCCGATTAACCGAATAATTTCTATTTTCATTTTAAATTGAAAATATAACCACGATTTTTGTGTAATTATTTAAGCATTTCGAAAAATAAAAATAAATAATAGCACAAAAATATGGTATTTGAAATCCTTTTTATATACACATATAAGTTTTTTTTAAAGATTTTAGTGAGATCTTCTGAAATAATCTCTTAAGAAAAGAATATAACTTAAAAGGTTTCCTTATAAACGATTTTTCTTTACTTTTAATACAACTTGACTTGGAAAAAACTATCTCACTGATTGTAGATGTTGGAGAAATCGAAAGTAAGGCATAAGAAAGACTATCCAATTTCTCAGTTCTTTGTTCAGTATTTTTTAAGGATATAAAATCCCCCATTATACCATTTTCCTTTGGATTTTGAATACTTTTAATAGTTTGGTTAAGTTTTGATAAGACTCGTTTCAGTAATGTCTTCAGTTTCATCTATTATCATGCCTTCCTACGACTCATTAGGACAAAGTTCATCATGGAACATTCTAGAATAAAGGCCATTTCCAAATTCCTTAGTTTCAGTTTCTGAGCTATACTTCCAAAAACTTTTGTTAGAAGCGAATGTTCATGAGTTAAGATATTAAAATTTTATGCTTAAAACTATATTTCTATATAAGTACAAAAAAAAAAAGAAATTTCGGTTAATCGGTTAATCGACATAAATAATCGGTTTATTTGTTATTTGAAAATCTGCAATTTTAAATTATTCGAACAGTTAACCGACCAAAATTAATCGGTTAACCGATTAACGGTTAATCGATTGAATACCCTTAATAGTTACGTAAATCATTTTCGTATATCGTTGATTCAATCAATTCTAGTTCCAATGAAAAGTCCTTTACTATTCTTTCCAAATTGTTCTAGTACCAGTTCTTTTATTAAGGAAATTTGTTTGAAATTGTCACCCACGGAACTAGTTCTAATGAAGGGTAAAAGAAGAACTACTCCTATTTTAGTAGTGTTCTAGCACTAGTTCTTTCATCAAAGGTTTCACTTTGATATTGTCACCCATGGAGCTAGTTACGTGGTACATTTGAGGACCTTTTATTTATATAACCTTGTCATTCCGTTTGTAATTTCCACAATTTTTCATTTGGCAACCCATACAGTATATATGTATATTCTGGATCGTTATATATAAAGTAAATGAAGCTTTGAATGAAGCTTAGAAATAATTAGTGTTTTGTATACCCTTCACCATAAGTGTTAAGTTTGTCATTCCGTTTGTAATTTCATTGGCGATCTCATAAAGTATCTTATATATATGTATATATAGATATGTCCGTCTCCGGCTCATACTGAATAAATTAATCGTTTGATTTCAAGTATAATTTAGTTACCTAGTGGATTTTTCTTCTAAAATAGAGCCCATATTACAAATTTTAAGTAAATAAAAATAATTTAGTTAAAATTGATGAAAAAGTATCGAATTTGTATCAACCCTGCAGTTGATTGAACTAGTTCCTCTACAACGAATTAGTTAGCCACTGAGAACTACCACTAGTGAATTTTCAACCCAATCGCAACGTTACAGACTGGTGAATTTAACACGGGAATGTCATTGCAGGTGGCCGATTGGCACACTTTGCATAACACTGTCTATTAAATTCTCAACTATTGAAAAAAGAAAAAGTAAATTTTTCAGTGCTAATCACTAAGCCACAGAGCTCTTATTTGTAATGCTCTCTATTTGTTATTAAGAATTACTCTCAATTTTTGATTTTTTTTTTATCATCAGAGAGAAGGAAAATACCAACGGCCACTTTCAGCATTACATGTGGCCATCGAAGTGGTATATTTTAGAGGATTTTATTTTACTTGAATTTATTTTCAAAAATTTAAGGCGATATCCGACTATTGTTTGTTACTGAATACGCTGGAGAAATGTAGTGCAAATGATAAGTGGTAATTAAGGTGTGAGATCGAAAAATTCTTAACATACATATATTTTAATAAAAATTAAACCACTAAACTTACAGTTTTGAATTTTTTTTTTTTGATTGTTACAATTTACCAAAAAAAAAAAAAAACAATTTTTATAGTTTTAATTTCTAGTGGTGAAATTTTTAACCTTTTTCGGAAGGTCACTTTGTTTGAACAGGTTGTCCATCTCCGTTTAAAATCTACTACACTTTTGGACACCTTTTTTGAGCTCTTCAATTCTCTTTTAACAACAGCCCAATATCTCTCCACTGGCCTTAGCTCCGGGCAGTTTGGAGGATTTACCTGTCTTGGTACAAATACCACATTATTGTTCTTGTACCACTCAAGGGCTTGTTTACCATAGTGACAAGATGCCAAGTCAGGCCAAAAATAATTGAACACATTATGAAATCTTATGAATGGAAGCATCCTATTTTGTAAACATTCCTTGATGTAAATTTCGGTATTTATAGAGCCCTTTGTAACAAATGATTGGCTTCTTTTGCCGCAACTGCATATTGCTTGCCATACCAAGAACTTTTTGGGAAATTTTGTCTGCTTTTGGGTCCTAAACTTTTCTTCAACATTCCCTCGAGCATCTGCAACATCAAAAAATTGACCTAGAAGGTGCGAAAAATGTTCCATACGTACATTTCGTCAACCATTATGCAGCAGGTATATTTTTTGTATAAAATTTGACTTCAACTTACATGCTCTGTCTTTGGCCTTTAAATTTTTAGCAGAGTTCCTGTCAGGAACTTTTTGAGCCTTGTATGCTTTTAAACCTTCATTGGCTTTAACTTTTCGTACCAAATAGTCCGAGTACTGACCTAATCGGGCTGCTTTCCTACCGGATGTGTTGGGAGCTCTTTTGAAAATGCTATCTATTTGTTTGGCTTTAGAAACATTATGTGGACCATTCCTTCTACTTGAACCAGGTTTTCTATCAACGGAGAAGTTCTCCCGGTACTGTTTAATAACATTGGAAACAGTTTGATTGCAGACCTTTGATTGTTTGGCCAACTTTTTGTAGGGCCAAGTTGGGTTATGTTGAAAATATTTAATAATTTTAGTACGTACTTTGTTCTGGTCACACATTTTAATCAGATTAACAACAAATGAACATAATTGACATTAAACATAATAATTGACATGCTTTACAAAGGTAAATTGATCAAACAAATAAATCAAATAATACTTGGGTAAAAAGTTTTAATGAAAAACGTGTGTTAAGAATTTTACGATCTCAGTCCTTATTCAATAATTTAATTTATATACAAGTTGGTGTCGGTGGCGAATTCAGAAAAATACGAGCGAATTCATTAATTTTTTATATATGGAGTTTGACATTCGAAACAACTCTCTCATTGTTTCGAATGTCAAACTCCATATATAAAATATTAATGAATTCGCTCGTATTTGCCTGAATTCGCCACCGACACCACCTGGTATATAAATTCGCCTTGATTAGGTTTTAACATACAAAATTGAACACAGACTTGCTGTGTGTAAACAAACGGGCAATTTTAAAAGAGAATTGAAGAGACTTGCTTCAAGAAAAATTGCTGTGTGTAAAAGTAGACTTATTACTGATCTTATCTACCTACATACTTACCCAAGAGCTATAAGTGTTTTTGAAAAATTCGAATTTAATTTCAATCAAATATTTATTTATTTTTCTATTTCTCTATACTTACAGATTACACTTACGCGCAAATAGGTAAGTCCATTTTACATTAAATATATTATATACATACTTGTAATTTTTAAAAGCTAAAAACGGTATTTTTTATTTGAAGAATAACTTTAATTCTAAATATAAATAGGTAATAATAAAAAAAGAATTCAATGGAATGTTAAAATTATACACAACAGAAACACATTTAAAACAATGCGTTAAAGCGCAAGGGAATATTGATGAACTGAAATATATGTAGTTAAAATTTCACTTTTCAGTTTTCAGTTTTATTTTTGACTTGTTTCTTGAAAATCTGCTCCAATTGCGTTAACAGACCAATGGCTCTAAAGTTGTCTTGCAGCATGGCATACTCCTCCAATACCTTGACATGTTTCAGGGCCTCATCCACTGATTCTATATCGGGCAGTGGTGATGAAGCTCGCCGTTTGGTGGTATACTTTATGGAGTGGGTGGAGGAATTGAGTTTTATTGAGGCTTTGGGCGGCGAATCGGATAAATGTAGTTTTTGCAATTCTTCATCCTCTTCTTCATCTTCGATTTCATAGATAATCTTGGGCTCCAGGCTATTGCGTTTATTGTTTGGCATACTTAAGCGGCCATTGCCATTTATATCGGTCTTTGCATTGGATTTGGGGCTACGCTCTTGGGATTCCTGCTCCATGCGGCTGACAAATTGTATCATATCAATGGCACTTAAATGCGGTCTTTTGGCTTCCGTGATGACGATATTATTGCGCAAAGAATTTAAATCAAAGGCGGGTATTCCATAAGTCATTTTGAAATTTTCCAACCAGGCATAAGTGGGCTGGAAATTTTCCACTGCTATGCATTCTTTGATCTGTAAAGCTTTCTGCCTCACTTTCTCATCATCAATGTTATAGTTATAGTATAATACTCTTTGAATGTATTCGTACATGACTTTGCCCAGAAAGGCGATCTTCTCTTGTCTCTTTTGCAGACCGTCATCACGTGTGTTAACTTCTTTTTGGGGACCAGCATCACCGCTTTTGTATTGCTGTAAGATCGATTCACGATTGATGAGAATGTTTTTAATTTGTTTCGAACTGCATTCAAATTTCTGGGCCAAGCTTTGTAGACTGGGTCGTGTCAGATGGCTATCGTATTCGCGTATGACTTCAACACGATCGGCCAGACTCAAAATATTGCGTGTTTTGTATTCATTATAAATATGCGGTGCAAAATTCGTTTCCATATTGTAAGTGTATGAGAGTCTTAATAATCAACTCAAACTCAATTGGCATACATACACACACACTCGATATATACTGCAAATGACAAGTAAATTAAACACACTATTCACTATGTCTGCTGGCGCAACAACAAGATATTCTTGAATACAAACGTAAAAACTGAAACAAATGACAGTTGTTTTGTACGTACGCTTGATATGAATGTTAGACGTCAGTTACAGTTGAACGCGATCACGGCTACGGCTGAAGTAAGAGTGTACAACTGGAGGCAACGGCGATAGCAGCAGCAGCAGCAGCAAAATACAACACAACCTTTCCCAGTTAATAACAACAAGAGACTAATAATGAACGTTAATGCGTTTGTCTTTCTTACTCACATACGCTGGTCGGTCGATCGATCGGTCTTTCGTTCGCTCAGTGGCCTGCTCTCTAAGGCGCGCACTCGGCTCTAGTTCGTCGTCATCATTAAAAGCAACAAGCAAAGTTCGACTTTGAACGATCTTGCTGCTGTTTGTGTGAAAAAATCAAAAAAGCTTTTAAAGCGTTTTATCAACTCTGTGGCCAGCCCATGGACGATGACAAGACTGTGTCAGCTGTATACAGAGGAGACTACTTGCATTATTTTTATTATTATTATTATTATATGTAATTTGCGTTTTTGTTTCCCTCGCAATATACCTACCTACCTATCTACCTACCTACCTACAATACTATATAGAATGAAAGTTCAACAAGTGGTTTTTTCTGCTTCCCGTGTTTGCGGTCGTAGCCATAGTCGACAACGCGTTGTCGTCATCATAATCGTTGTTGATCTTCATATTGTTATTGTTGCCGTAACCATATGGGGGGATATAATAAGAAAAACACAACAAGCTAAATAAAAGCATTGTAAGGTTGGTTTTTGCGTTTCGATTTCACAATCGAATTGTAAAAGTTTTTAACGCTCATTTTAAGCAATGGCCCACTAATTGCAGTCGCAATTATCATGCCTTTGTCTCTTTCCTCCCTCCCTCTCTCTCTCTCTTTTTTTGTCTAAGGCCTTTGCTCTGAGAATTTTGTTATCTGGTTTTGATATGGCCTTTGCTGCCTATTGTGTTTTTATATTAGTGTGTGTATAGATAGATGACTGTGATGTGGCGTGAGTCTTGGAAACTTCGTAGACCAGCCAGCCAGCTGCTGTTTGTTTGTTTATTTTATGTCCCTCTAGATTTTTCGATTACATTTTGTGGTGTTTATATATATTTTATTACTTTTTTTCACGACGCCATAAACTCTACAAGAGCATAAAGCTTTGGTTTGAGGTATTTAGGGCGTTGTAGTTGCATAAGCAATATTTAAGAGGTTAAGAAAGCTTTCAAGATAGTTTAATTGGAAAATACACTGAACAAAAGTGGAAAAAATGTGGATGAGTAAAGCTACGTACACACGATTGTCATATTCTTACAATGTTGTCAGAAAATGTTTAATAAATGGTTAACAATCATATGTTTCAACATAAGTTCTCATGGTTGTGTTAACCATTTTCTGAGCATGTTTCTAACAATCTGACAACCGTGTGTACGTAGCTTAAGGGTCCAATTATTTGAAAATTATTTACAACTAGTGGATACCCGGCGTATGCTACTACGATAATAATTATTTATTAATGGGATGTTTTTATAATAAACATTAAGTTGGAATTTTGGTGCTAGCGAGATATAGAGATAACGATTTTACCCATTTTTACTCTCTTAGTGGATGTACTTATCGGAAGAAGAGGTGTTTACATACAAAATTTCAAGATAAACATATTTCGAAATTCCGGTTCACGAATTGACCTAATGCATTGTTTAAGGTGTCTAAAACCATCCTGAGAAAATTTCCTTTCCAATGATACCAGTGTGGCGGTAATCGGTTGGATAGCTTCAGAGTCTATAACGGACATAGTACATAGAGAAAACAGATTCGTGATAGCAACCGAATTTGTTGCCAATAGAATGATTCTACTTTAGTTACCGATGTTTACAATTGCGACTACAAAAATTTAGAAAGGGTAACAAAAGTTTGTTTGCTTCAACTAAAATTCTTCTTTATCAACTGACTTTCTGTTGCTAGAACCGAAAAATTCTGTGTGTGCAACCGAATCATTCGATTGGCAACAAATTCGGTTGCTACTACGAATCTGTTTTCTCTGTGTAGAAACATTTTTTGTGTTTTATATATATAGATGTACAGAGTCTTAAAGTTATAATGCTAGGGTAATTCCAGATTGATCGAACCATACGAGAGAACATTGCACTATGGTCTAGATAATGTTAGAATGTGTTCATTATGGTAGGCTAGAAAATATTAGTAGCATGGAGTGTTTATAAATATCCAATATATTAAGGTTAATGATTTGCGGATTTTACCGATAGTTAGAAACGACAGATGTTAAATATCGGAACTTTTTACAATAAATAATGATGTCAGAAACTGGCAGAACTCTACAATCGGCATTCTATGGGAAAATCCAAACCAAGAAAATGCAAAGGAGATTCTGAACCTTAACAAGAAGAGAAAAACTTTTGAAATAATATTACATTTCAACTAAAAAGCTTGCCCTGTATATAACAAAAGAACTCAAAAGAAGCTGCTCCGCAAGTAAAGAGTATTTTTTTAGAATTTACTGAAGGGTTAACTGTCTTACTGCGCTCTTTTTTTTGACATTTATGATCAGTATACTCTGGCAAATCATCATGAATATATTGACGTTTAAACAACGCTACCAAATTATCAAAATTTACTTTAAAAATTAGTCACCGACTTTTAGACGACTGTTTTGTTAACGGGTTTGTTATTAAACAAAATTGCCGCATATAGAGTGAGACCAATCCAAAACAGACCCTACATACACCATTACATCTAGAAAAATGCAAATGCATTGGTGCGGTTTACACACTGGTGGCATCATCGGATCTTATTTATTTAAAAATTAAGCCGGAGCTCGCGTTATGGTCAATGGAGATTGTTACCGCATCATGATCAATGATTTATTGTTTCAAAATATGAATGACATTGATCCGGGTCTTGCGATTTGACACCTCTCAATTATTTCTTGTGGACTACGTAAAGTCACTGGTCACTATGTTGATAAAGCATCTACAATTTACGACTTGGAGGCCAACATTCCTCGTGTTATTCGTGACATACGGCCAGCAATGCTTGAAAAAGTGGCCCAAGAATAGCCGAGACACAAAGAATAGCCGAGACACAAAGTAATTTTCAAATGTAACTGCTATGTATTGATCTTTCGAATGAAAAAAATGTTTGTTTAAAATTTCATGTTTTTTTGTGTTATTTTTTGCAATTTCAAGTTCTATTGGGCTTACAAAAACACACTTTATACAATTTGAAGTCTAAAAGTGCAAAGGGTCGTCCGACTGCTCCTGTAAACTATGACATTTTATTATTATTTCCGGAAATAAACTAGGGGAAATTGGTTTATGATTTCATCTTCAATATTCTTCCGAAATACATTCAGCAGAAATATGTTTTATATAAAGATTATTATCTCAAGGTCATTTTCTTTAAAGTTCTGCCTTTGTGAATACGTATAAACCTACTCTTCATTCAAAGAATGAAGAAGATTGGCTACGAATTCTGTCCGTATTTTCCCCAATTAAATCGCAGTACGAACAAATCAAAGCTGGCTACAGATTCGAAACGGTAACGCTAATGTGCATTATTGGGCATTTTAAGGGTAACGGTAAGAAAATATAAACATCTAGAAGGAAGCCATTTGAAGTTCTAATTTAAATGTAAAACATACTGGTAGTTAAGTTATATGTTTTATCGGAGCAGATCCTATTTTATCTTTCATTCAAATAGACGTTAATATAATCTGAGTTTTTCCTGTTCTCAATATCTCATATGTATATAAATTTTAATTTAAAATTCTAATTAAATATAGTTGATCTTTAATAATCTATATTTATTATAGCATTAACCATGAGTGGCAAGGTTGTCATTCCGTTTGTAATTTCTACCTTTTTCATTTGCGACCCCATAAAGTATATATATTCTGGATCGTTGTCTGTCTGTTGAAATCAACTTTCCAAATCCCCTAAATAACTTACATACATGATTGATACATCAATATATCGGGAATTATTTCAATTCGGTTCCTATTTGAAATCGAGAAAATCGGCTCACAAATGGCTGAGATATAAGGAAAAAACCGGGACAACCTCTATTTTTGGTCTATTTTTGATCTATATCAGGATTACTAAGTCATTAATATAGACAATATGGATATCTAATGATAGATATTTCAAAGTCTATTGCAACGATGTATATAAGGCTATAGTAATTTGGACCTACAATGGGTCAAAATCGAGAAAAATATTTTTTAACAAAAAAAATTTTTTTCATTAACTTTTTCTCACTAATAAATTAAAAAAAAAAAATTTTAAAAATTAAAAAAAAAATTGGAAAAAAAAAATTAAACAATTTTGAAAAAAAAAATTTTTTTTAATTTTGAAAAACAATTAGAAAAATTTTTTTTTTTTAAATTTTGAAAAAAAATTTTAATTGTGTTTACCTAAAAATATTTAAAATTTTTATTTTAAAGTATAATTTGGTTGTTTTTCTTTAATATTCACTATTTAATATAAAAATATTAATATCTGTCCTACAGAATAATTATACATAGAAGCGCTAGTGAGAAGAAAAACCCCAATGCTTTAATTAGTCGACACGTAACATTTTGAAATAAGTATATCAGTTTATTTAGACACGTATGTAAATCTTATACATGTTTATATAATAAGTATTACAGTGAATATCTATATAAATTAGATTTGTGCGTTAGTATTTGCGATATGATTGGATTAATTGGATCATTATGGTTAAATAGAAATAGGTTTTTACATAAATAAGTACATATTAGGTAAACATTTCAATGTTTTGTATATTTATTCATGTAACGATTTGAGTCAGCTGGTACCCATTAGTATTGAGCTAATTATTGGTTACCGAATTCGGTATATGCTTAGTTATTTTAGCATGTGCGTGTCCTAGGCGGATTGATCCTAAATATATTACAAAAAGACAGTCTTGTAGTTGTTCCAAATCATTCACCGTATCTTATTATCTTACTAGCAGTGTAACTAGTTACTTGACTAGAAATTTGTGTAGTCATTTTGGTTAGTATGGATAGATATAGTATGCAACCCAATTAGTAGTTAACCCTCTAATACCAATTTCATTTCTAAAAATGGCTAAATTATAATGGTAATAATGTCTTTTATGGTAAATTTGGGTATCTGATTTCAAAAACAATATTTAAAAGTTTGTACAATCAATGGTTTACCTGCCAGGTGGGAAAAACTAAATGAGTGCCATAAGGCACCCTTGGGCCTTTAGAAATTGAAACATAGTCGGGTTTTAGTTAGTATAGTTTGTCAATTTTTATTGAAAACAACTTTTCTAATTGTTCATCACTCAAATCAGATAATTTGAAATCTTTGTTCACTCGACCAGCCATTTCTTAAAATTTTATATAAAAATTAGAAAATCAAAGCAAAGAAAACAAAATAACATTTTGCTATATGGGGGAAAAACTGAGGCAGCAAAACTAGTCTGCAATGCCCAAAAATGCCTGAAGGCACTCATCAATAAATCACGACTCTAAAGAGTAACTTTCCTTTTTTTACATAAATCTTGACTCCAGTATATAAAATATAAATATAATGTTAAAGAAAAAAAATATAATTGAAATAAAACACTTTAATCAACGTTTGATAACACAACATGGACTTTCCATATTTTTTGTTGGTTGTTAATCCACTAAGTTTGTAAAAAGTGCAGAAAATAAGAAAGAAGAGAGCTTTTAAGAGGTTTCAAGGCTTATATTAATATATTTAAGTACGTTTTTTAGAAACTGTTACAACAGTTTTTGAAATAAAAAATCAGTTATATTTGCATTTATTGGCATTTTTGCGATGAGTGCCTTGAGGCATGCTTAAGCATTAGAGGGTTAACTTATTATGATTTATTAATTTAATGCGTGTTTAAAATTGTAGATATAAATAAACTTAAGAGCAACAACTTGATAATTTGCTAACGTGCTAGAATTTGATATAGAAAGGAAACCAAAATATTTTAGAATTATTTTCGATTTTATTTCAAGCAGGCGGTAGCATATACAGATTTTTATTTCCAAAACTTCAATTCACAAAATATTATGTAATCTACTTAGGCCAAGCGCGGAATTAAAATTTGTTTTATATTTAGCTTTTTTCCCCTTTTTTATATGAAAACATTTCGGTTTTAGGGGGGGGTTGGGGGGAATTCCTATTTAACATCGCGATTTGCAAGAACGAATAATTGACTTTTTTTGATTTGTCTTAAACTTAACGAATTTCTGCCTCTAAGAATAATAATACACACATGTGAAAAATAATGACTCAGATTAGCTCAATAAAACAAGGCCACATGTTAACATTTGACTTTTTCAATACTACTCATACCATTTTACTAAGTATAAATGTGACATCAGTGCTTCGAATTAATTAATTCAATTTAAGTTTAATTTACAATAAAAAAAAGGTCAGGAACTCATTCCTGAAAGCAAAGAAAACTAATTCTTTAGCTTAATTCAATGGTTTTTATTACAATTAATTTCATTCATTGCTGAACAAATCATAGTGGAATTAACTTATAATAAAATTCATTCATCCTTTAAATGGTTAAATTTTTAGGCAAATTTCAAATCTAATCCAAAGTGAATGAGAATATTTTTTTTCTACATTCGAAGAAGTTTTTTAAAGCCTATTTTGAATACATTTGAATTGCAGTAATATTTAAATATTTAATACATTGTTTTAAGCCATTTTCTAATAGATTTAAATTAAAGAAAACTTCAGTAAAAAAAATTAATTCTCAAAGGAATGAATCCAAAATGTTTGAAGTACTAAAGAATTAAGCCTATGAATTAATTAATAAAGAACTACTTAATGTAATGGTTAAAAGAATATACATATTAAATTCATCCGAACCTTATCTATTAACCCTCTAAACCGCAAGAGTGCCTCAAGGCATGCATTACAAAACACCAATATATATCTCAAAAAGTTATTATAATTATTTTTTTTAAATTTAATGGTGACTTCAAATATTTTTAGATAAACAAAATTATTTTTTATTTTTTTTAAATTTAAAAAATTTTTTTTTTTTCAGAATTGTTTTACAAAATTTTAAAAATAATAATTATTTTTTTGATTTTTTTTTTAAATGTTTTAGTTTTTTTTTAAATTTACTAGTGAAAAAAGTTATGACAAAAAAATTTTTTGGTAAAAAAAATCGGGTTAAAAAATATTTTTCCCAATTTTGAGCCATTGTAGGTTCAAATTACTATAGCGTTTTATAGATCGTTGTAATGTACTTTGAAATATCTATCATTAGATATCCATTTTGTCTATATTAATGACTTAGTAATCCAGATATACAGTTGTGTGGAAAATAATAGAGCCACCCCCAAACCTCAACTTGAATACTTAAAAATTTAGACAGATAATAATTTTCTTTAAACTTTTTTGTTGTTTTTTATTAGGTATTATTATAATCTAAAAAAAAACATAAATTAAATATTTAAATTCATTTCCCTAAAAATTAAAATAAAAAAAAAATTTGTACATTTATTTTCTCTGTGAAAAAAAAAGAAAAAATAAATAATTTGTTAACTGGTGACTGTGAAGGCCATCCCAAAACCTTCACACTGTTGTCCCTGAACCATGCCTTTGTCAACTTCGATGAATGTTTAGGATCATTGTCCTGTTAGAATATCCATTCAAGCGGCATTTTCCACTCTGCATAAGTCATCATCACTTCTCTTAAAATATTTGTGTAAAATTTTGCATCCATTATATCCTGTATGCGATATAAGGGTCCGACTCCATAATATGAAAAGCATCCCCATACCATAATATTACCTCCTCCATGTTTAACGGTTATTTGGTATATTGAGGACAAAATTCTTAATTTTTGGGTCTCCGAACTTGAAGAGAACTTCGATCCGAGTTAAATAAATTTACTTTGGTCTCATCCGACCACAAAATATTACGCCATTTAGATACGGCCCAATTTATGTGTTCCTTTGCGAATTCAAGTCTTTGTTTTATGTTGCGCTTTGATAGATAAGGCACTTTACGTGCACTTCTTGCTTTTAAATCATTTTTAAAGAGCATACGCCGTATTGTAGAAGTATCCATATCAAGTTGATATTGATAGGGCGGATGACGTCACAATGGTGTCCCGTTTCAAATGGCATTTTCTACCATTTTCTTTGAACATCCAATAATTTCAGCTATTTTTCTTTGAGATTTACCTTCTTGATGTAGCTTTTTTTTAGCAATTTTCGGCACTCCACACTACAGTGTTTTGCTCTGCCCATTCTTTTAAGAAATTTTTCAATATTTTTATACCCTTCACCTTCGTGAAAAGGGTATAAATTTGTCATTCCGTTTTTAATTTCCACAATATCATTTTCCAACCCTATAAAGTATATATATTCTGGATCCTTATAGATAGCGGAGTCGATTAAGCCATGCCCGTCTGTCTGTCTGTTGAAATCAATTTTCTGAAGACCCCAGATATCTTCGGGATCCAAATCTTCAATAATTCTGTCAGACATGCTTTCGAGAAGTTTGCTATTTAAAATCAGCAAAATCGGTCCACAAATGGCTGAGATATAAGGAAAAAACCAGGACAACCTCGATTTTTTACCTATTTTTTGACCTATATCTGGATTACTAAGTCATTAATATAGACAGTATGGATATCTAATGATAGATATTTCAAAGACTTTTGCAACGACGTATATAAGACCATAGTAAGTTGGACCTACAATGGGTCAAAATCGGGAAAAATTTTTAACCAGATTTTTTTTTTTTTCACCAAAAGTTTTTTTCGCTAAATATTAAAAAAAAAATAATAAAATTTAAAAAAAATAAAAAAAAAATTACATAAAAACTTTAAAAAAAAAAATTTCGAAAAATATTTTTTTTCCAAAAAATGAAAAAAAACAACTGGAAAAAAAATAAATTTTGTTTACCTAAAAATTTTTATTTTGAAGTATAGTTTGGTGAAGGGTATATAAGATTCGGCCCAGCCGAATATATCTCTCTTACTTGTTTTAAAATTATAATAGCAACAAGACAGTAAGTCTTTTTACTCACTTTTTGAAATTAAAAGAAGTTGCTTATTACTTTAATATTTATTTCACACTTGTTTTTCTCCAATTTACAAACAATCACTGATATAATTAGAATTTTGCTTCAGTTACAGATAAAATAACGGGATTATAATAAGAAAGAGACTTACTAATAATGCATAAAAAAATACATTTTGTACATGGTTAAAACAACATTAAATTTATGGAACATCAGGTGGCTCTATTATTTTTCACACAACTGTAGATCAAAAAATAGGCCAAAAATCGAGGTTGGCCCGTTTTTTTTCCTTATATCTCAGCCATTTGTGGACCGATTTTCTCGATTTTAAATAGCAACCGAGCCGGAAGAATTCCCGATATATTGATGTATGAATCAAGTTGTAAGTTACTTGGGGTCTTCAGAAAATTGATTTCAACAGACAGGCATGGCTTAACCGACTCCACTATCTATAAGGATCCAGAATATATATACTTTATGAGGTGAAGGGTATAAAATGTATCAGAACATGGACATCAGGACCCTGTGAGGAATTTGTGTCAATTGATTTAAACACACTAGTCCTGTGACCCGTGACACATTTTATACTATCCTTTGCTCAGTTCCGTGACCTGTCACAATGTGTCTAAAAGATGTGAATTTATCTCATCCTAGAAAATGATCATGGTAAAGTAATTGGTCCTTTTCATATAAAATGTTAGAACTGTAACTTTTCTCTATCAATTTGTAACTGGGCAGGTAAAAAGTTTTGTGTTAGTTCTCTTTCCCCTTCGTTTTTCTAAAAGTGGTGGATTGGTAAAACATAAAAAAAGTATTTGAAATGAATATCAATGTTGACCGTTTATAAAAATTTCTAGACTAGCAAGGGTGTGTCCAATATACTTATATTGTTTTTTGAGTTGGAAAATGTTAAGCGATTTAGTGATTATCAGTAGACATCTTTGGTGGCAAAGCAAATATATTTTGAGACCATAAGAATGCTGAATAATTGGTTATATTTTATATCATTTATGCTTCTCAAATGCCAAAAACTGTTTAAATGAGTATATTTTTGTATAAAATCTTAAAATAATTAATGTTTACATCTTATTGTTGTTTACACCTAAACCGGCATCAATGCCCTGAGGCACTCTTCAGCTTTTTGCATCTGTTTTCTACACTTAATTTGTAAATTAGTTTCTGATGGCTGTTCTGAGTTTATTGGGTCATAATTACCCTAAAAATGATTCTTTAGCTTTTTAAAGTTAGCGGGTTAGAGGGTTAATTAAGTAAATAAATATGCTTATGAAAGGTAAAATCCAAAAAGTTTTATTTTTGACGTATGTACAATTTTTCCGGGATATAACGTTTAATCAAACAACCAAAAACCTGTTTTAATTTACCTAACATTCCCTCTGTTTATCTTCGTATATCCACGAGAGTTTGAAGCACAATATTCTTTAAGATCTAATTTTTACAACAAATACTTTTTACATCTCCCAATTAAACACATTAAACACATAGTTTTTGAAAAACTCTTTTAAAATTTTTCAAAACATCTCATACGCAGCATTTATTTATCCTAACAACCCCTATTTTCTCAAGAACTGTTTGAATTTTAAAATTTGCAGTTTAGAGAGAAAATAAATATTACCTGTTTTGGTATTCTTTCCATACAGTCTCATCTACCTGTTAATTTACTGTACATATTTGGTTTGTTTTTATACATTTTTTTAAAAGCAAGTATATTAGTGTGTTAATAAATTTGAATGTAAATTGTAGAATATAGAATTTATATAGACATTCTATGTATTTATTTTTAAATAACGACCTTCTATTAACTATTTTTTTTGTTAAGTGTATGTCAAGGTCGAATTTTTAGAATAATATAAAACTCATTAGTTACAGTTAGACAATTATAGATAAATAAAGGCATTTATGGTCATCCAGATTAAAATACATATTGGAATTACGTATGCCTCTACCTATTTTGATTTAATTAATACCATTTATATTTTGAAGATAGAATTTTAACCAACGATTTCAGTTATATTACAGCTAAGGTTAAACTACGCCTGTCAAATATATTGCGGATTGCGATTCAAATATATTTTTCCCTTATTCATAATCAGCTTTTAATGTTATGAAAGTTTTATAAAACAAAATTTGTTTTATAAACCTCTAATTACTTTAAAAATTTATTATGAATTTGGCTTTTTGAATATACATATGTAACTTTTTTTGTTTGTTTTAACAATATTCAATTCTTAGTAACTGTTTCTTTCAGTGTGTACTTTTCAAGTTTCTCTTATTCTTCTCACTTCTCCAGCTTAGTAAGGACAACCACTAATGTTGTTTATATGGTTGTAGAATCTGCTGTTGTACTTAATTGCCGCTAGGTGGTGACAAAGAGACAAGTCGCTTTGTAAATTTTGTAAATAGTTTTGAAAAATACTGATAGAGGGCTCATAGTAACTATGCGGTTTGTTAAATCATGCTGTAAATGTTGAGTTTAAAATTATACTCTATGACTTTGCAACCTTGAGGTATACTTTACTTATTACAATATTTCATTGATTTAGATTTTTAACTCCGGGTGAGAAACTACATTTTTTAAAGTGGTGAAAATTAAAAAAAAATTCTTTGATCCAAATCGATCAGTGATCACTCAAATTTTATACCAAAAATCGATTTTTAGCATGAAAAACCTCAAATATCTTAAATCGTTTATAACTTCGTAAACACTGTGATTTTAAAGAAAATAATGTCAATCTGTGTTCACTCATATTTTTCAGTCTGTGATCACGCGATTTTAAGGAAAATAAGCTCAATCTGTGATCTCATATATGTTATACCAAAAATCAATTTTTAGCAAAAAAAAAAAATTAATTTTTGTATAAAAAACTCAAATATCTTGTAAATAAAATCGGGTAAACAGTTAAGTACTTTTTTAAAATAGGAATACAGATTTGAATCGTTTGAGATATAAAGGGTTTTCCAACAAGATGTGTTATTTTGAATCACCCGGTATTTCGGTAGCTGTCACTTTTGAAGCTTTTATTCTTTGACATTTGACAAGTAGAAACTACGCCATTACTAAAAATGTAACGATACACGCTTCAACAACGCATTGAAATTCTTTAAATTCACTACAAAAATGGTGAAAATATTGCAGTCACAGTTCGCAAAACTTAAGCATTTTCGGGTCGTCGTGAAGCACCTTGTCGGACCGCAATACAGAAATAGGTGGAAAAATTGGAGCTGTTGGTACAAGTTAGTGATGTGAACAACTGAGAATATTGCTGCTGTAGCCCAAAGTGTTGAAGAAAATCCAGGTTTGTCCATTCCTCGTCGTTCTTTGGAATTGGCCATTCCACAATCGTCTTATGGTCGGAGTTGGATGATATTGATCTGGACAACGTTTACTTTCAACAAGACGGAGCTACGTGCCACACAAGCAACGAAACTATTGCTCATTTACGGGAAAAGTTTCCGGACAGTGTTATCTCTCGAAGAGGTGATCAAAATTGGCTACCGAGACACCTTGCGACTTCTTCCTTTGGGCCTACGTGAAAGATAAGCACTACGCCAATTGCCCAGCGTCGATTCAAGACCTCAAAGATAGAATTCGTGAGGCTATCGAGGACATAGGGCAGTCACTTTGCGATTTGGTTATGGAAAATGTCATGAACAGGATATGATCATGTAGGCGTGGTCGTGGTGGCCATTTGGCTGATGTTGTTTTTCATTATTAACGGCATAGCTTCCTCTTTATTATGAAATAAACATTATCTCAAAAAATTCAATTTTTCTTTGAATACCAAAATAACACCTCTTATTGGAAAACCCTATATATGGATTATTTTCAAAAGAAACAAAAATTTGTACTACTTTTTCTTCTAATAGTACTTTTTGAATATTATAAAATATTAAAGTTATCGATATAAGATTTAGTAAATGTGCATCAGAGTGAAGTTAGAATCAAGCATAGGGAGAACTAATGGTACTTTTCGTTCTTGCAATGGCACTTTTTGAAGTTTTTATAATAATGTACATAGAAACATGATATAGAGCATAATATATGGCTCTAAGTGAATGAGAATACAAAGGGGGTAATTATTGATATAGAGCATATATAGCTCTAAGTGAATGAGAATACAAAGGAGGTAATTATTGGTGTTTTTCTTTATAGTCAAAAAAAGCAATTAAGAACAATGCACAGTTCGGTATCTCGGGAACTACTGAAGATATTGTTATGAAATTTCACAGGGTTGGAGCTGAGGTTTCAAGTTTAATTACAGTTGTTCAACCATCTAGTGCTAATGGGGGCCAGTATGTGGCCCCTCAACTTTTTTAAACAAATCGCCAAATTCAATTTATCATACGAATGAGCTGAAATTTAAAAGAAAAGTTGTTCTTGAGAAGATGTACAAAAAATACGCTTTCACGTTAGGTTATCAAGAGACTTAATAAACTTGTTTGGAAGGTTGTATTAAGAACCTCATCAAAGGATTTTTGTATAAAATATCACCAATTATTCAGCATTCTTATGGTCTCAAAATATATTTGCTTTGCCACCAATGATATCTACTGATAATCACTAAATCGCTTAACATTTTCCAACTCAAAAAAACCATATATAAGTATATTGGACACACCCTTGCAAGTCTAGAAATTTTTATAAACGGTCAACATTGATATTCATTTCAAATACTTTTTTTTATGTTTTACCAATCCACCACTTTTAGAAAAACGAAGGGGAAAGAGAACTAACACAAAACTTTTTACCTGCCCAGTTACAAATTGATAGAGAAAAGTTACAGTTCTAACATTTTATATGAAAAAGACCAATTACTTTACCATGATCATTTTCTAGGATGAGATAAATTCACACCTTTTAGACACATCGTGACAGGTCACGGAACTAAGCAAAGGATAGTATAAAATGTGTCACAGGACACAGGAATAGTGTGTTTAAATAAATTGACACAAATTCCTCATAGGGTCCTGATGTCCATGTTCTGATACTTTTTATACCCTTCACCTTCGTGAGAAGGGTATATATAGGTTTGTCATTCCGTTTGTAATTTCCACAATATAATTTTCCGACCCCATAAAGTATATATATTCTGGATCCTTATATATAGTGGAGTCGGTTAAGCCATGTCCGTCTGCCTGTCTGTTGAAATCAATTTTCTGAAGACCCCAAATAACTTACAAATTTGATTCATACATCAATATATCGGGAATTCTTCCGGCTCGGTTGCTATTTAAAATCGAGAAAATCGGCCCACAAATGTCTGAGATATAAGGAAAAAACCGCACCAACCTCGATTTTTGGCATATTTTGTATCTATATATGGATTACTATGTCATAAATATAGACAATATGGATATCTAATGATCAAAGTCCATTGCAACGATCTATGTAAGGCTATAGTAAGTTGGCCCTACAAACGGTTAACCCGATTTTTTTTTTACCAAAACATTTTTTTTGTCATATTTTTTTTTTTTACTAGTATATTAAAAAAAAATTTTGAAAAAAATTAAAAAAAAAAACTATTTTGAAAAAAAAATTTTTTTAAAACAATTTTGAAAAAAAAAATATTTTTTAAATTTAAAAAAAAAAAAAATTAATTTAAATTTTTTTTTTTTAAAGAGGTCATCAAAATAGGAATTTTTTGTGAGGTGATTTCATCGTTGGAATCAAATATCTTTCCACCGCGACATTTCTTCAGGTTTCGAAACAATAAATAGTCAATCGGGGCTAAATCCGGAGAATAGGGCTGATGAGGGAGCAATTCGTAGTCTAATGCATGGTTTTTTTTTGGCATGAAAATTGCACATGTGTGCACGATTGCGTTTGTGGTCGATTGTGAGCAAACGCGGCATCCATCTAGTGAAAAGCTTTCTCATAACCAAGTGATCTATATCTTCCACAATCTCTCTCACTTTAAATCTTCCATCGGCCAACACCATTTCGTGAATTTGTTTCAGGTGTAGCGACCTCAACTTGGCGTCCAGAACGTTCCGCATCTTCCATGCTTGTAAGGCCACAACGAAACTCAGTAAACCACTATTTCATCATTGAAATTGATGCAGTGATGCTTTTTTCCGCGGTAGTCTGCTATCAATGGCTGTTAAACACAAACTAAATGAAGTAGCTTCTTAAAAATTTTGCCAAGAGTCAACTGGCAGATGTCTGTAGTGTTGCTCTTTCAGTTAAGAGAAATTCAGAAAGTCACGGACTTATTGACCCGCCCTAGTATTTACAATAGATCATGACAATGAAAATAGTTGATGACAAAAGCATAGAAAGGATAGAATAAGCATTCCAATTTGCCAATTGTCTAAAATTACGTTCTCAATGTTTTCTTTGAATAAATATAATTCAAATATAACAAATTAAGTTCGAATAAGTAATAAATTTTCTACAAAAAAAAAAAGACTTTAACAACGTAAATAAGTTATTCAGTTGTCTTGTATGGGAATATGAGTCACATAAGTTATTTTTCCCAACACATTTTAACAACATTCAATTATTTACAGTTCACACTAAACTAAAATACCTGTGTTATTTTAAATTAAACTTACAACATAACCTTCCTGCCTATAACCCCATTTTTCATAATTTTTACAAACTAAAGTCATCAAAAGAATTATTATTATTATTGTACAAACTTCCTTCCGTCCTGCTTAATTCACCCACCTACACCTGTCAACATCTTCAAAATTCAATCAAGCATTTCGAAACTGCCAAACTCTTTTACATACGACACATTTACCCACAACATGGCTCAAAATTAATTTCCGTTTCTCAGCAAAACTGCCAATAATCAACCAGAAGAAAGACCTGAAGTATGAAGACTTGTATGTAAATCATATAGAAAATAAAAACTCACACGTAAATTAAACATTCATAAACACCTGCATTCCCAAGAACAACAATACAGCAAACAACAAGTGGAATTAAAAACAGGCCACAAAATGTGTGTGAAATATTTACAAAAAAATATTCAACCAGGCGTAAAACGTACAAGATTGCCAATAACATAAAAGAAGAAGACACAAAGTCTCTTCTAAAGATGTTTGGTTGTTTGCTGTCATTGCCAGCTAAACTCACACACTGTTGATGAGAGTTTGAGACAGTGGTAGAAGGGAGGGAGTCAGACCATTGACCCAGTAGCCGGTTGCTTTTTGTTCAAGATGTAGGTGACCTTTAAAATAAATTAATTCCAAACAAATTGCACCTTTCAAAAGGAATTTCCTCTATATTTAACGGTTGTGAGTTGCTGCAACCGTTTAAGGGATGATTGCAGGTTTAGGGCAACATTTTGTTTTTGTTTGTAGCGACTAGCAGCAGTAGGAAGAGGTAAAATGCACATGTGTTTGAGTTTTATGAAATTGCGGAAGTTTTTTTTTTTTTTGTTTGTTTGTTAAATAATTTCATAATTATTTAGGCGATCACTTTGTGAAGAGGAATTTATGTAATGAAGCTGTTAATAACCTTGACAGAGTGATCTACATGAGTTAAGTTTGAATTTATAAGGAAATTTTATATGTTTCTAGGTGATAGATTGCGAAAATTGCAGATTTGTCTTTTAGGTCTTTTTGGGTGAATGTCAGATTAATCAGCTGGAATTGCATAATGGTTTCCATTGAAATTGAAACGACGAAGATCGGATCATAAAAACATGGGCCACTATGAACAATTGCAGGCTAATCAGGTAACTGTACCCGATTATTATTGATCTAAACCTAAAGGGTATTTCATTAAGCGCTTCCTATTTTAAAATTTAAATAAAACAAAGTATAAGTCTGTGAGAAAACATCGAATTTGGTAAAATGTGGAATTGCACACGTAACACACTACGTAGGGAGGGTAGTCTAAAGGGTCCTAAATGCGACTGCATAAGTCGAATTTCTGAAATAATTTTGGAATTTGAGAAAAACTGTTTTTAAAAAAAGTCAATTTAAAAAAAAGTCACTTTTATGATGATATTTAGGCGACTTTTTTCAAATTGACTTTTTTTAAAAACAGTTTTTCTCAAATTCCAAAATTATTTCAGAAATTCGACTTATGCAGTCGCATTTAGGACCCTTTGGACTACCCTCCCTATATAGCGTGTTACGTGTGCAATTCCATATTTTCCAAATTCGTCGCCAGAACTTCATCATAAAAGTGTCTTTTTCAAAACTTTATTTTTTTTAATATTATTATAAACAAATTCTGAAATATTTTTTAAATTTTTATATTTCTGAAATTATTTTTTAAACATATTTCCGACGTATTTTTTGTATTATAATTCAGGTATCAAGACTGTTAAGTGACTAACAGTGGTCTGTTAACTGTAACATGAGCAATGTTAAAAAATGTGGTTTTTGTCTGTGCTAGTTAAATACGAATTTATCTGCGCACACATGCAGAACGCTCTCTCTGGAATACGCTTCACTGTGGGATATAGTATCCAATAGTGGCTTTATTCGTTCTTGACCTCAAAAGGCGAGCAGTTTTGCTCGGAATCCATATGTTTCCAGAAAGATGGTAAAACACCCAATTCTTCAAAGCCTTTGCATGGGTTTGAATTCATGACGAAATAATGGAACTCCATTATTTTGATGTGTTTACCTGACCTGTGAGAGCTCGCATTTGACGTTGTGGAGAATTATCTGAGTTTGGCAGTTTAGATACTCTTTGACAGATTTGAGTAATCATCTTAACGTCTTAACGAAAAAAATCTTTAAACTAACTATAAAATCTTTGACAAATTGTTTATTTAATACACAGTTTCTATTTCTAACACTTTATATAAAGGGAATCAGTCTCTTTAACATGGCGATGTCCTGCGAGGTGGAAAATTGACACCTTTCGGGCACTCTGTGACAGGTCGCGGAACTAACTCAAAAGAATCTGATAAAATTTTATTAAAATTAATTGCTTATAGTTTTGTTTGGATTTGTTTAAAATCTGTCGATAAATTGTCAACTTTTTACCACAATTGGACAAGTGAAGTGAACTCTTTTTACGTGTGATGGGACTAATGCGTTTAAAACAATTAACACAAATTTCCTTCAGGTTATCCAATACTTTTGGCGAACAAATAAACGAATTGTCCATTCTATGTTGAGCTAATAACATGCTGTCAACTTGTTGGGAATTTCCGCAGGAATGAACGACAATTTGCTTTGAAGTTCTTTAGAAGAGAACATATTTCATTTCATTTGGCTTGTTTTGTGTTTTCATATAGTTAGATCCATGATCAGTTTCCTATCGCGATATTCTAGACCAATCAACACAAGTCCTTATTTGAGCAATTCTTTCGACTGTTTAATTTCCATTTAATTTCTACTTTATTAACGTAGAATGAATAGAACTAACGCCCCAGTATGCCTCAATTTCACGATCATATATTAGATCTTGCTAATGTTAGATGCTGCAAAGCATCTATCTTTTCTGGTGCAACAACCTATATTGGAGTTTTAGGAAATTCTGAAGCGATTGAATTATCACCAAAAGTCAAGTATATGGGCAAACTGTTGTTAAGTTAATCCATCCACTTAAACAATTATAAAAGTCGAACTACTTTCTTATATGATCATTATGTTAGATTTTCTTATCTACACCGATATAGCCTCAAAACATAAGCTGTAGTTCCTGTTTTGGCAACTTCTATAATTTAAATCAACAAAATCAATTTAAATATAAACAAGTAAGAGAGCTAATTCGGCTGTGCCGAATCTTATATACCCTTCACCAAATTATACTTTAAAATAAAAATTTTAAATATTTTTAGGTAAACAAAATTAAAATTTTTATTCAAATTTTTTTTTTCAAAATTTAAAAAAAATTTTTTCAAAATTGTTTTTCAAAATTTAAAATTTTTTTTTTTTTTCGAAATTGTTTTAATTTTTTAAAAAAATTTTTTTTTTAAATTTATTAGTGAACAAAAGTTTATGAAAAAAAATTTTTTTAAAAAAAAAAAATTCGTGTTAAAAAATATTTTTCCCGATTTTGACCCATTGACCATAGGTCCAAATTACTATAGCCTTATATACATCGTTGCAATGGACTTTGAAATATCTATCATTAGATATCCATATTGTCTATATTAATGACTTAGTAATCCAGATATATATCAAAAATAGGCCATAAATCGAGGTTGTCCCGGTTTTTTCCTTATATCTCAGTCATCTGTGGGCCGATTTTCTCGATTTTAAATAGCGACCGAGCCGGAAAAATTCCTGATATATTGATGTATCAATTATGTTTGTAAGTTATTTGGGGGCTACGGAAAGTTGATTTCAACATACAGACGGACAGATGGTCAGACGGACAGACGGACATGGCTATATCGACTTCGCTATCTATAACGATCCAGAATATAAAAATTAAATTCAAATTAAGCTTTAATAAATAATCAGATTTCTATTAAGCCTCAAAGCAACAGCTTCATTCAGCATCCAATCTTAGCAATTATTAAACAATTTTTATGGCACTATATCCCCAATAAAACAAAAACAAAACTTTCTCACATTTTTTACATCATACCGACCCGTTTATACCTTTAAGTAACAATTAATTTTGAAAAATCATACGAATTGAAACTGAAATAATGAAAATAGCATTGACTGTGTATGGGCTGGACTAAGTGTGTTTGTGTATGGCTACTTGCATGATTCTATCTTGATGCCATTTAAGGGCAATTTGCTAACATGCATGCACACATAATTGTGGTCTATAATGTGTCTAAACATATGTCCGTCCGTCCGTCCGTCTGTCTGCCTGACAGTTGGTTTGTTAGTGATCTCATAAATGTCGTTCGTTTCTCTCTTACTTATTTTTGTTTAGCCAAAAGCAGCTGTGATTTTTTTTTTTTTACTTTGCTGTAATATACCTTTTCATCTACGACTAAATTTTCTATTCTTGTTGCGCAGATTTCAACAAATGTGTTCAATCGTTCATTTGTTTGTTTTTTTTTTTTTTTCTTTAGATTTTTCCTTCATTGTCGTTGTTTTGTTTGGGATTTCATTGCTCTCATGCACGTCTACAGCTGCGCCTGCGCGTTCAGCAATTCGCTTCTAAATGCTGGACAATCGGCGTTTATTGCTAAATAAAATGAAATAATACAAGAATGTATGAATAAAAGTAAGAAAAAAGAAAAAACAAGGTTTGGTCGTTTATTCACACACTCACTCCATCCAAAACACACGGAGAGGCTTTTACACACAACTCGCACTCACCATGTGACATTCATTGTAGCGTAATTCCTTTCACGTTGAGAAATTCTTCAAGTCTTTGCCTTTATGTGTTCTATTGTCTGGACTGAATAACACCACAACCACTCATATATTTCGTACTTTTTTTTTTTTTTTTTTTATTATTATTGAAGTTATTATGATATGTGAATGTGTGTTGTAAGAACTTTAGTTCTTTTTAGTTTTCCTTTCCTTTAAGATCTATCGCGTTTGTACAACCACTTTTAGTTGAATATTTCAGGGTTATAAGAGTACAAAAAAATGCTTGTAGTTTGTTGTATGTTGGTATATTGGTATATTGTAATATTTGTGCAGTTGTTCTAAAGTTAAACAATTAAATTTATTCATACTCGTACATATTCATACATACATCCCCATACAACCTCTTTCTCATCCCCCTTTTACTTTTCCGTCCATATGTCGATTCATAGAAATGCATTTGTTTGAAAGTCGTCTTCTTAAGGTTTCTTCAGCTACACTTAAAGAAATCAGTTGTAAGGAATGAACCCAGGTCAAGTATTCGTCTGTAATGATCAACTCCTTCTCTAGATCAATAGAATTTAGTAGAGGAAATATCACAAAAAACGGGAGGATTTTATAGAGAATTGCTAGATAATGTATGACTGCAGGTATGTTTTAACAGGAATTGATTATATCATTATAATGTTAGAAATTCAGGAATATTCTTTAACGTAGAAGAGATTTCTGCCTTAAGAGATACTTGAACAAAATTATCGCAATCTTAGAGAAGGAACTATAAGAGACATGCAAACTTGTACATCATTATAAAGAGTTAATGTGTACTGATTTAGGAACATCACAAGTTACGTTTTGTTCCAATATGTGATCGTATGAATGAAAGATCAGTTTTTAATATTGTTACGTTTTTACCTTTTAAAAACGTGGTTTATTTCCTTTAAATAAACCGGATACTTTGATTGCAAATAAAAACGGTTTTCGTAGTACAACAACAACAGAATTAAATAGTCACTCAATGTCTTTATACACGTATATCAATTCGCAGAAATGCACACACACTCTATTACGTACAACCTTAAATGCACAAGACAGTTGATGTTAACTCTAACAGCGCCAATGATAAACTCAACTCCCGACTGCCAGCTCTGCCACTATTTATACACGCGCCATCTATCGGGAATCATCTACAATGTTCTTAACGATTTCTAGAGCTTTTCGATGTCAACATTTAGTGTTGCCATACTTACAAACAATGCTACTCTCCACTAATGGAAGTGTTCATAAACATGATGAATGTTTGCAGGCAGTAGTTACAGACCGTTAAATTCAAATCGTCATTGCACATTCGTAACAATATATATAGAGAAAATTTCGGTAACCAACTTGTTAATAAGAACCGTTTCACATTAAGCAATTTAGTTTCGTAAGTCTCTTCTGCAATTTTTGGGTTTGTAGATGTCAGAGTTAAGGTCGGGTTAAGTTGTGTTGTTGTTGCGCTGTCCAGTTATTGCTAGATTGCATCGTAATTAGATACTGTTTCAATTTGGTTATAAAACTTAATCTTTCCAATACAAAACTTTGTAGAAAAATCACAGGATGTGGTATGTCACGATAAGAGATTAATTAATTTATAATGGGACACCAAAGATCATGGAATTGTTCAATGCTTACATAAACAATATGAATGCATTTTGGAGTGATTGAATCTTTGGAGAGGCACTCAAATCAATACTTTATTAAGGTCTATTCAGAAACATAACAAATCACTTGTTGTTTTGGAGTGATTGAATCTTTGGAGAGGCACTCAAATCAATACTTTATTAAGGTCTATTCAGAAACATAACAAATCACTTGTTGTTTCCACGTCACTGGTTCTAAAGGGGCGGCAAAACCTCTGCCATCACTTTAATGATTTATAATTTAATCTTTAGAATTTTTGGAAATGGACTAACAAATTGAAGGTTTTGAGATCAGTGTGAATGAATTTTTGATCTCGAGCAAGCCATGTGAATTAATAATCTTTAAAATACGCTATATGAGTCTTGTCCGATTAAAACTCAATTGTTAGAGAAATACAAATATTCATGATCTCTGTGAGAAAAAAAAAAAAAAAAAAAATGTACCAAATACCCATGTAACATACAAAATCCATGTGAGATACTTCATCGAATCCCATAATCCAAAACAGAAATTTATTATTCTTTATTGAAATATAAAACCAAGAGAATCGTCTTAATATAATTTCATAATACTGATAACATTTCGATAATCAAATCATTATACAAATTTAAGAAACTATAGGTTTATATCAGCGAAAGGCATTGAGCTATCAAATGTGCTCTCTTGTTTTTGTTTTCACATGTACGCAAGCACACACATTGAGCATTGATAGAAGCAGGTTGTTTTACGCTTTTCGCTTTTTATGCTTGTTTATTTCAGTTATTGTTTTTGTTTTTTTTCTCAACTTTTTACTCAACTCATACAACTACAATATTTAAAAACTGTAGTGGTGTGAGTTTGCCTTTCGCTGGTTTATATAGAATAAAATGTGGATATACTTAGAAAAGGATTCCTCGTCTTAACGTATGAATACGACGTTTCTAAATGCTTTCTAAACTTTGTCTGTCAAGAGCCAAGAGAGTTTTCGTAATTTAATGAGCCAATGAAGACCTGTGGATTTTGGAAATCCAACAAGTGATAATCCTAGACCACAGCTTTCCTGAGACCCCACTGTTGTGAAAGTTTCGTTCAAAGGCAATCAGTTTCTTGCACGTCCTTTATCAAGTCCAGAAATCCATGCTAACTCGATATTACGATGCTGACCCACAGAATGAGTGCAGTCTAAGTAATATTTCGACCTCACCACATATGTCCACGTGGTACGACAAATGGTCGTCAGCTCTAGATCTAATTGTATCAATGATTTATATTTTCGCTTAAAAACGGTACAGGTTTTAGGTATTCCCAGAAATACCGAAAACTCAAGGTCACAAGAAATAAATTACCAAATCACCAGTGAAAACTGGCTGGTCATTTGTTGTCTCATCTTTGAAGCAATTGTTATTAACGAGATGTCAACATGTGATTGTCGAAATGTAATTCATAGAATCATCTGTGATGACTAGAATTACATTAATCCGAAAGACAGAATAATATCACAACAACATTGTAGATTGCTAATGGTGTAAGGGTCGTTCCCGAGATTTTACAACTCTTAATTCCCTTTGGGAACCATTAGAATACTTTCGCTAGATCTTATGACATATATCATTATGTTTTTCATTTTAAAGACTTCTAGAAATGCTGCAACTTTTACCAATTTGGGGTAATAGTAGTTTTAAATTAAAAAGGAAAGCTCATATTAGATATCCAAGAATTGATAAATGTTCGTTAAAGGATGTAGAAATATATTTAGTTTACTTCCTTAGTTTCGCAATATCTGTGTAGATGTAACAGATTTGATGATTCTCTAAATTAGCGTCATCGATCATCCTTCTGTAATGAAAGTAATTTCCACACAGAGAAAACAGATTCGTGATAGCCAATCGAATGATTCTACCTTAGTGATCGTATTTTACAGTTGTGGCTACAAAATTTTAGAAGGGGTTGTAAAAATTGGTTGCTTTGACCGAAATTCTTTTTTGTCAACTGACCTTCTGTTGATAGAACCGAAAAATTCTATATGTGCAACCGAATCATTCGATTGGTAACAAATTCGGTTGCTATCACGAATATGTTTTCTCTGTGCACAATCTATATTACTAAAGTAACTTCCATCCTGAAACACTGAATATATATTTCAGCTTTCGCTACATCTTCTTTCTAAAAATATCTCTACAGATAAACAGGTTTAAAGATCCCACAAATTTAAGCAGATCATTCAAGGATTGTTACATCTCAGCTGTTTGCAATCCAGAAAGGAGAAAATGTATCGTTTAGAATTTAATATTTCTTGTTCATCCAAAGATTGTTAGATGAAGGTATCTCATATTTCTAGAGAGACTAAGATTTCTTACGGTTTGGGTAACAATCATTTTAAATGGATATACTAAAAAGAATGACTGAAGAATGAAATTAAGGAACTTCTTCCCGATCATTTAAAAGGAATGAAACACTTTTTTGCAGTTCGTACTCAAATTAAACTTCTCATATTTTCAAAGGGTGTAAATGTATTGCTTAGTACCTCTATATTATCATTTTTCATCCAAATATTGATAAATGCACAATCTCTACTACTAAATTAACTTCCCTTTTGAAATAATGTAGAGATAATCATTGTTTCGGCATTCGGGTAGTAGTAGTATTTCTACTACTTTTTTAAAAAAGTAGTATTTCTACTACTATTTAAAAAACAAGTAGTATTTCTACTACTATTTTTTAAAAAAGTAGTATTTCTACTAATATTTTTAGAAAAGTAGTATTTCTACTACTATTAAAAAAAAAGTAGTATTTCTACTACTATTTTTAAAAACAGTAGTATTTCTACTACTATTTTAAAAAAGAAGTATTTCTACTACTATTTTTTAAAAAAGTAGTATTTCTACTAATATTTAAAAAAGTAGTATTTCTACTGCTATTTTTAAAAAAGTAGTATTTCTACTACTATTTTTAAAAAAGGTGGAATTTCTACTACTATTTTAAAAAAGTAGTATTTCTACTACTATTTTTTAAAAAAGTAGTATTTCTACTACTGTCAGCTTTCGCTACTTCTTCTTTCTCAAAGTTTCTTTACAGTTTAACAGTCTTTAAGATCTTAATTCAAGAGATAATTCAAGGAAAGATACTTCTCAACTTTACAATTCTAGAAGGAGAAAAAGTACCGTCCAGTGTTCCTTGTTCATCCAAAGATTGATAGATGAACGTTTAACCTCTAAAGAACTTACAAATATCTAGAGAGATCATTGTGGATCATTTAAAAGGAATGAAATACCTTTTTGCAGTTCTTACTGTATTTAAAAAGGAATAATTACGTGTTAAATGAGAACTGTAGATATGACGCGCCATAAATTCCGAGCTTCGTCAGTTCTGAAAGTTAAAAAAATACTAAATTGGGAAAGGCAAAACGAAACGAAAATTAAGAACATCTACCCGATCATTTAAAACCGGGAACGAAAAACTTTTATGCTGTGGTGTCATATCTAGTTTTTCCAATAAGCTTCTAAGAGTTTCGTAAACGAAAAACTTGTTGAAGGTTTGTTTTCTCATGAATAGATCAACGATTCGTTGCAAAGTTTCATTACCTTTGTGCATCGCTATAGATATTGTAGTTGTTCGGTCAAGCATCTCTACATTTCTTTACGAGAAGCATACTGTAAGTAGATTTTTATCGGCAGTATTACTTCAACAATCCATTATTATTTTTTCAGAGTGTACTTTATGTTCATGCTTGACTATTGATTTAAATAGGAAGTACATTTGAAACACATGTATAATACGCATATGCAAAATAGTCAGAACATTTTGTATTGTGCGATTTGAATGGTTCTCTAAACACACATCTGTGGTCATCAAACACTACATCGGCATTAATAGCAGCGGATTTTTAACCGGGTGTTTGTTTGTTTTTTATTTCTTTTTTTTATCCGTTGGCATTGTTTGTTTATTACAATTGTTTTGTTTTGTATTTTTTTTAGTTTTTTCCCATTTCCCAGCTACATTTCGCTTTGTAGTCCGAAGTGTCATGAAGTGCTAACTTCCTTTATTCTTGTGATTTTCTGTACATTTATTCATCATCTATTCTTGCTGTTACACAAGGTGATAGATTGCTCTTCAAAATTGTTTGTAATTGCCATTGAAAGTGACTATTTTAAAAGTCTATTAATAAACGAGTGTTAAAAGTTAGAACTTGGAGGCTTAAATGTTTCTATGTTGTTTTTATTAAAGAGGGGTTCCGGAAGAGATTTCAGTTAAAATTAAAGGCATAGTTTTCAAGTTTTGTGTCAATTATGGGAGTATGATGCGTATATTAAGGTAATTTTTTAAAGTTTTCTTTGATAACCAGGTTAATCGGTTGCCCTGAACCTTCAGGGTCTTGTTATTGTAAAGGGTCATCCAATAGAGACTTCCGAACTTTGACAGTTGATAGCGGTCATATTGTTGAAGCTAGATCTGGCGAATTGTCTGTCATTTGTTTAGTTTGTTTTGCCAAATCATCATGGGTGGATAAAGCGTTCAACAACACTTGAAAATAATAAAATTGTTTTATCAAAATGGGTGTTCTGTTCGGGAAACGTTCCGCGCGTTTTGCCCATTTTACGTTAAGGCGCATTTCTAAATGGATGAACGTCAACAAACAAAATTTTCGAATTTGGAACGATACCTCTCCTCATGAAATCCAAGAGTGTCCAATGTAACCCGAAAAAGTCACTGGTTGGGGTGGATTTTGGACTGGCGGCGCCATCGGTCTATATTTCTTTGAGAACAACGTTGGTCAGGCCATCACTTCAATGGCAAGCTCTATAGGTCGTTGACTACCAATTTCTTTAGTCCTGAATTGGGTAAGGACACCAACGACTTGTGATTTCAACAGGAAGGCCCTACGTGCCACACAGCTCATGCCATATTGGACATTCTGCAAGAGCGATTTGAGATTATGGTCGTCTCACGTGGATGAGATGTGAACTTGCCACCGCGATCGCGCGTTTTGACCCTGTTCGACTTTTTCTTTTGGGGTTTTCTTAAGTCGCAGGTCTATGCGAATAAGCCACAAACAACAGCGACCCTCAAAGCCAACATAACCCATGTCATCGGTCAAACTCAGCCTGATTTATGCGCCAGAGTCATGGAGAATTGGACATTTCAAAACCGCGCCGGACATTTGCTCGATTTATTCTATACATAATGGCATCGATAAGACTTTCAAGCTAATTAAAAAAAAATCGATGATTAAAGATAGGAAGGCTTAATGAGACACATGTGACCAAGGTGAAATCTACCAAAAGTTTACTAGTAGTAAAGGATCCTTATAATGCTTGTTTTTCTAGCACTTGGGGAAATATTGATCGATGGTTGATTTTGCTCATTAAAGAACTATGAGTTCAAATACAGTTGTTTCCTATTTGTCCACCAATGGTATTTATTGCTGCGCTTCTGATTGAAATTGTATCATTTACGATCTTATTTATTCCAGCCATCGTTGGAATTATACTTTTTTTCCGGAAATTCCTGACATTCACTGTTAACACAAGACCCCCTTATATCGTAAATCTTACATCAACAAACAAATCTTCAATAAGATTTTACATTATCAGATTATGTCGAACATAATCTTCATACATGTCTTACAAAACCTTATTTGTTACATTAAGTTGTTGCTGACTCTCTGCAAAAGCAACAAATTTGACTGTTGCACTCTTTCACGATCATGTTTCCTTTAACAATTTCCTGTTGAAACATTAAACCCACTTAAGAAATAAACCAACAAAAATAAAATACAATCAACGAACAAAAAATTTGTCAATTACTTGTTGTAACAAACAAATTTTAGTTTTCTTCATCTTGTTGTGGTGCTTAACACCAAAGTTGTTGCACAAACAAACCAACAACATACACTCTTGCTGCAACAAGTTTAACTGTAAATTGATATCATTGTTATTGATCTTGTCAGGCTAAGGAAAGTGAGAGAGAGAGAGAGAAAAAAACATGCATTCAATTTTAAAGTACAATAAACAATTATCGGAACTTTTTGATCATTGCACAGACAGCTACAAAATACAAACACCAACAACTCCAATTTAAAACCCAAAGTGATTGTAACCAGAGTGAGTGATGAACCACAGGAATGAAAGTTGAAAGGTGGAATGAGTTTCTGTTGAAATGATCGACAATTCATAACGAAATATTTTCGAAAAGATGACAATGACTTGTAGGAAATTTCTGGCTGAGATTGAAAGAGATGTTCAGTATTTAGGGTAAGCAGTTGCGATACCCTTTTCTTAATCATTATATTGCAAATATAAGTGCTTAGCGAATTATACACAAACAGCAAACTAAAGGAAATCCTACATCAGGCGCGGATCTTGGTCAACCATTTGGGGGGGGGGGGGATTCTTAATTTTTCTTTTTTGTATATAAAAACTTTTCGGTTTTGGGGGATGAAAATTCATATTTCACCCCCTATGATATATCTCGGATTATTGTTTCTATTTCTCACAATATCTGTAGAGATCAACATGTTTAAAGAGTACTCAAATCTAAATAGATTACTCACAGAATGATATTTCTCAGATTTTTAAAAGCGAGCAAGGAAAAAAGGTTATAAATGCTCGTTGAAATCCCAAAGGATGTGGAACTATCTTTATTTACCTTCTCTATTTCTCAACTTCTTTGTGGATTACTAGATCCACCAAAGATTAATTTGTTTCAGTGGAAATTGTTTCATACTAATAATGTTTCTACATCCGCATATTGTATACAAATCTACAGATTAACATGCATAAAGATCCAAAAATATGTTTGCAATCCTGAAGGAGAAATAGTATCTTTCAATACATCATAATCCTTACTCATCTAAGGATTGATGAATGAACGTTCAAATCCTAAATGAGGTATAACTATCTAGAGAGAGCTGAGTTTCTAACGATTTGGGTAACAGTTGTTTTAAACGGAAAGGCTATAAACAAAGACTGATCATTTATGAATTGAAACTTCTCAGCATTTTCAAAGTCGTTCACACTCTGTTGTTACGTTTTAACCTTTCTAATACGTTGGTTTATTTCCTTTAAATAAACCGGATACTTTTGATTGCAAATAAGAGCAGTTATTGTAGTTTAAAATTGTAACAACTCTTTGTTTATTTAATGTACATGATCAACTCACTCACGACTGCAACCTCTGCCACTATTTATACACGCGCCATCTTTCGTGTATCTTCTACAATGCTCTTAACGGACAAACTAGTATGTTCGAGTTCTAGAGTCTTCGATGTCAAACATTCAGTGCTGCCACACTTACAAAAAATGCTAATAACCGCATGCCATCAATACTGTTGATAAGTAGAAGCTTTTACTGATAGACGTGTTTATAAACATGATAAATGCTGCAGGCAGTCGTTACAGACCGTCAAATTCAAATCGCTATTGCAAATTCGTAACACTATGTTCGTTAAAATATTGTATGTGCGTGCTCAAATCTTAGTATTACCGTTCGTTACATTTCCAAGTTCTCAACATAATTCTTTACTTTCAATAATGGAAGTTACATAAATTTCATTTTCATTCCTTCACTATTAAACTGTTTGATCATCCTGCTTTCTCTTATCATTCATTACTTTTTCATTCTCACAATATTTCTGAAGATTAATGGATTTAAACAGCATAAAATTAGGAATAGATCAGTTTTATCAGGTCTTTCAAAGCACTGAAGAAGAAAAGGTATCATTCAGTAACTCCTCATACTTCATGTTCGCCACTGAATGGATATGTGCTGCTTAAATTCTTAAAGGATTTAGAACTATCTTTTATTACATGTCTAGTTTTTCAAAATCTGTGTAGATTAATAGATTTAAAGATTCCCGAAGTAAAAATTGATAATCTAAATATTCACTCTCTCTTTATTGTTTGACTATAGAAATGTTTTATCATCTCGATATTATCATCATTCTTGACCAGAGATCTTTAATAACTTTTCAAAGTCTGAAAGAAAAATTATACATTTTTGCTAGTTTAAGTCCTAGAGGTTGTAGAATTATTATCATTTAAGTCTCCAGCTTCTCCATATCTTTATTGACTAAGTGCTTCAAAATTTAAATAGATCATTCAAGGATTGAAACTTTTCAGTCCTGAAAGAGATAAAGTATCGTTCAGTATCTCCTCATACTCCTAGTTTATTGCAGTTTTGATAATCCAAATCCATTATTTTCATGCAAATTTGAAGATTCTTGAATGATTGAACATTCATTCATTTTATTTTTATAAAAGTTTACAAGAATTTAAAATATATTTCAAATTTTATTGGATCTCTAAAAAAATATGACTAAAGGATTCTTTTTCCATTTTATCATCTAATGAATGCTTTAAGATTAATTCTCCTTACTGAGTTTGTTTAAGACCTGTAACAAGAACAACGTATCTCTCTTCGCTTATAATACCATCCGATCATATCGGCTAGTATCATGACTTCTACATGATGTATTTGATCATTTACCATTTATCAGAGATATTTTACATTTCTCTTGCTACATATCAATCATATCTGACTGACCTCAAAATAAAGATAGAACGAAGAGAATAATTCCTAAGTAAGGATTTAAACATTTTTCAGTTGGATTTGTACGATCAGGCTTCAAACGATCTTTGAATGAAATTGTAGTATTACGAATTATCTTTCTATTTGTTATCTTTCCCTTTCATAAAAATCCTCAAATAAACATAGGCCTTAAAGACCCAGGAATGATAAATTTCCATGTTTTGTGCACTCAATCAGAAGAACTTTACACTTCTCTGGTGATCGTAACATATCAACAAATATGACTGACTGCGAAAGACAAAAAATAGGATAATTTCTAGTCCGCCAGGCTTAAAACAATTTATAGATGTCATACGATTTTTAAAAGAACCAGAAGCATTAGGAATTATCTTCTATTTCGTGTTCTTTTTCTTACTAACTGATAGATCTATAAAGATTAGTACTGATAATGTTCAGGATACATGGATGATAGTTTTCCAAGTATTGATATCTCTCACTTCACTTAAACCCTGGAAGATTATAAGCATTTATACATATCCTAAATGCTTATATACTACTATACATATCAAAAAGTTAGACTGATCGAGAAAGAAGGTCAACATATAGAATAATTTATTATCTCAGGCTTTAAACAAATCATAAATGAACTAAACCGTAAAGAATTTGTACGAACAGGCTTCAAAAAAATTCATGTCTAACCTTAAACATCTTCCTTCTTTATTGTTTTACAAAATTAAAAAAAGTTCATTCCACTTATTTAATATCTTATTATCGGTGTAAATACTGTACATTATGTCAGGACAAATAGATTAGTCATTATAATCAATATCCATGGATATTTTCAGTTCATTTAAAGTTTTTAAAGAAGTTTATAAATCGATAATGTTGATAATCTAAGAATTAATATTTTTCTGTTAGTTATTTTAGAATAGATGTCTCTAGGTGGTTATATGATAAACCTATTACTATTATATCTTTCACGGAAACAAGAGAAAACTATTATGTGTTACCTTTTTTATACCCTTCACCTTCGTAAGAAGGGTATATTTAAGTTTGTCATTCCGTTTGTAATTATAGCGTTATATATGTAATTATAGCGTTATATATAGCGAATTCGATTAGGCCATGTCCGTCTGTCTGTTGAAATCAATTTTCTGTAGACCCCAGATATCTTCGAGATCCAAATCTTCAATAATTCTGTCAGACATGATTTCAAGAAGTTTTCTATTTAAAATCAGCAAAATCCGTTCATAAATAACGGAGATATGAGCAAAAATCCAAGCCAACCTCTGAAAATTTCATCAAAAAAAGACAATTTATTGGATGCTTTGACAAAAAAAGCAACAAAAACGTATGTTTGCATGTGTGTTGGCTTCATTGCTTTGGGGTTTTTTTTTTTTTGGTGTTTTACAAAAAAGCAACATAACGTATGTTTGCATGTGTGTTGGTTTCATTGCTTTGCGTATTTTGTTTTTTTTTTTTGGCTTTTCGTTTCGTTTGGAGTTGTTGTTTTTATACCTTTCACCTTCGTGAGAAGAGTATATATAAAATTGTCATTTCGTTTGTAACTTCTACAATATAATCTGTTCGTCAGCAATTAAATGCAGAATTTTTAAAAGTTTTCTTGATATATTTAGGATGCTATACGCTGAAAGTGTACAATTAATGCATCCACATCATAGATGAAGGGTATATTAGATTCGGCATAGCCGAATATAGCACTCTTACTTGTTATATCACAACATTTTATTTAAAGACCAGTGAAATTAATCATTTAACGATTAATAACTCTCAAGTTCTTTTACGTTTTCATTCAGTCAGCATCATTTGATCATCATAGAATTAATACTCCAAAATCAAGTTATCTTAATGGCATGCCCTGGACTTCTTTCTTAATATTACAGCATTATAATATATCATTATAATCTCTTACTAAATTCTCTCATTAGAAGATTCATACACATTCTAACTCCCCTACTGTAGGGTATACATCTCCCCCAAAAAAAAAGGACTGTGTTTTTTAATTTCATTCAAATGGATGGATGGATTTATAGCTGACATTTGTTATTTGCAGTGCTGGTTTATGTGGATTGAATGGAATTGGATTGTGGTTACAGCAAATGTCACAAAAGTGATCGATTTCTTGAAATGTTTTGTTGTTGATCGCAAAAGACACCAAAAGTTCAATTCAATTGTTTACTTGACTGGATAATTTTTGTGTGTTGCTGTTTATTTAACTGTATTTTATTTGTTGCAGCTGCAATAAAATTAAATGACATTAAAATAGAAGATTGAATGAAAGGACGGATGGACGGACGGACGGACAGACAGACACACATACCGACCAACAACAGAACGTGTATGGTGGCGTGGGTAAAAGAAACCAAACTCTGGAAGACTTTTAAGTTTTTCATATGTACTAGTATGTATGTATGTATGTATGCTCAATGGTTATTGTCTCTTTACATCTCATTTTTAAAGCAAAAATAAAGAAAAACTTTAAATAAAAACACAAACTAAAATTGACAGTGTCGATGTTTAAGTTGCAGTAAAGTCGTGACCCACGATCAATGAACTTTTTTTAGAAAAAAAAAAAAAATAAAAAATAAAACTTCCTACTCTGTGTTTAACAACAATACGTGCTAGTGATGGTGGTCATGTATTATTGTTGTAAATTTGCCGCTTCATTGTGGCATCAAGGGTTCAAGTAAGATCAGCTGGAGAAGGAGAAGCAGTAGAATATGGGATGAAGTTTACTCATTCCATTGGCTTGTAATGGGATTCTTGTAACTTATTCTAAAATCGTTTAAGTAGAGGCAGTATATGTTGTTTTTTTTTTTTTTGATGAATGGGTTGCCAGCTTTATGAGAATGACTAGGAATGTGAATGATCACTGATCGCTGTTGATCATTATTTATATTCAAGATTTTAAAATTTCTAGCACTAAGTGTAACATTATATACAATATTCAAGATTCAGGAGATACTCTAGATTCTTACAATTGATTTCCATTAATACGGTATGCGATCTTCGTGGCTACCAATGTGCTATGCCAGAACCACAATCACAATTTGGAATCTATGCAATTATGCAGCCTCAACTAAAGTCATAATGCAATTTACGAAAGAAACAATTCATTGGATATAACATGGGTTTGGGGTTTTAACACAGATTCTCTCCATAATCCACTGGCAACTCTAGTTCTATAGATTCATATGTTTTGCCTCTGTTTCGGGTGCTTGTTGAATGTGGTTTTTTGATTTGGTTACATGTGATTGTTGTTGTTGTTGCCTTTTCCAAATTGTTTTTTCTTTTGTCTTCTTAGTTTAAGTGATCATATATACATACATACTTACATGCAAGTATTAGTTGCTTTAGCTAAATTGTATGTGTGGCTTTTAAGCAACACAATAAATTGCTTTGTAACCCAAAGGCTACAAAGCATTTAAATGAAATGAAACTGACATCACGATCGGTAATTTTCTCAAATAATACCAATTGCTATCCCAACAGAAAAAAAAAATCAAAAATAAAAGACTTGAACATATTGTTTGTACGAGGTTTGCATAGCAATTAGGAGAATTTTAACAGAAATAGCTAAATATTCCTCCTGTAAAGTTGCAAAAAGCTAAATTTACTGTGCCTCAGAAAGTAATTCTGAGTCGATAGGTTTACTTTAAGGTGGGCGTTATAAGCATCAGCACACTCCACTTAGATGGTGTAGGGTATAAAAACTGTTTCGTTTTTTTCACGATCCCGGAACTAGCAATAATAACTGTTGAAAGGTAGTAACAGTCTGCTTGCATGCTTACCGATTGTCTAATGACAAATTTTTGTGACAATCCAACATGTATCCATTTTTTGGTTCCAATCTGTTGTGTTGAGATTTTTTCTATTTGTGTATTATTACATCAAGAGCTGCTCAGAGAAGATGAAAAACTGTTTTGATCTTTCCTCGATCCTGACTGTTGTAGAAATAACTGATAGCTATACCATAAGCCCCGAAATTTGTTTCTGTTTTCTAGTTAAGAGCGTTTCGAATTAGAATTCAGGACACATTTTTAAAATTTTTTTTTTTTTATCAAAAAAATTATGATATGAAAAAATCCATTGAGGGGGTGCTTTAGTTATGGTTATGGAGGAATTATGCACTTATGCATTTTTTGCCATCTATTATCACGCTATTTCGTCGACCTAACCTTAGCTCTCATTTACATTGCCTGACTAGGATAGAAGACTTGACTGTCGATAAAGTTGTCAATACTTCCACGAACATTTCTGCAGTATAGAGCTTTACATGCTTCTCTGATAGAGATTAACTTAAGGACTAAGATCGAAAAATTCTTAACATACATAATTGTTAATAAAAATTAAACAACAAAACTTACAGTTTTGATTTTTTTTTTTATTTTACTGAAATTATTATTACAATTTACAAAAAAAAAAATATATATATATTTTTATAGTTCTAATCACTAGTGATGAAATTTTGAACCTTTTTCGGAAACCCTTCCATTATGATTTTTATAGTGATTTCTGTCACTTTGTTCGAACATGTTGTCCATTTCCGTCTAAAATCTACCACACTTTTGGACACCTTTTTTGTGCTCTTCAATTCTCTTTTAACAAGAGCCCAATATCGCTCCACTGGCCTTAGCTCCAGGCAGTTTGGAGAATTTGCCTCTCTTGGTACAAATACCACATTATTGTTCTTTTACCACTCAAGACCTTTCTTACCATAGTGACAGGATGCCAAGTCAGGCCAAAAATAAGTGGACACAATAAGAAGTCTTATAAATGGAAGCTTCTTTTTTTGTAAACATTCCTTGATGCAAATTTCGGTATTTATAGAGCCCTTTGTAATAAATGTTTGGCTTTTTTGCCGAAACTGCATATTGCTTGCCATACCAAGAACTTTTTGGGAAATTGTGTCTGCTTTTGGGTCCTAAACTTTTCTCCAACATTCCCTCGAGCATCAGCAACATCAAAATTTTGACCCGGAAGCTGCGAAAAAGAACATACGTTTCGTCATCCATTATGCAGCAAGAATATTTTTTTTATAAAATTTTACTTCAATTTCTGTGCTCTGTTTTTGGCCTCTAAATTTTTAGCAGCATTGCTGTCAGGAACTTTTTGAGCCTTGTATGTTTTGGCCTGCATTGGCTTTAACTTTTCGTACCAAATAGTCTGAGCACTGAGCTAACCGGGCTGCTTTCCTACCGGATGTGTTGGGAACTCTTTTAAAAATGCTTTCTATTTTTTTGGTTCAATAAACATCATGTGAACCATTCCTTCTACCTGCACCAGGATTTCCCTTAACGGACAAGTTCTCCCGGTACTGTTTAATAACATTGGAAACAGTTTGACGGCAGACCTTTGAATGCTTGGACAACTTTTTGTAGAACCAAGTTGGGTTTTGTTGAAAATATTTCATAATTTTAGTACGCACTTTTTTCTGGTCACTCATTTTAATCAGATTAACAACAAATGAACATAATTGACATTAAACATAATAACTGACATGCTATACAAATGTAACTTGATAAAAAAATCAAATAATACTTGGGTTAAAAGTTTTAATAAAAAACGTGTGTTAAGAATTTTTCGATCTCAGTCCTTAGCATGATCGGCAATAGCTTCATCTAGAACACAGACTGACTTCCTCAGGTCTGGAAGGTATTTAATAACCTTTCAAACTCTGTAAGAGGCGTTTTATAGTCAGAAGTATCTTCAAATAAAAGAGCAACATTTATCAGCATTTTTGGCTACTAGAAACTCAGTTCTTCTTGATCCAGGAGCTCGTTGATTCGAATTTACCTCGACATTTGATAGAGTTCGTTAAACAAAAATACAACATCCAAGTGGTTTTATCTACGAAGGAATTCTTTGCCATTGAAGACGCAGTAGTGACTGAGTGACCTTTTTGACTGAGTGACCTTTTTGAAAACGAAGCACCGATTTTGTACGATGTTCTATAGTCGCGAAAGAAATATGACCTGAGGTTATGAAACAAGCTAGAGAGATTACACAAAAATACTTGTAGCAACACTTTTGTCTTCTGGGGACTAAAAATGTAGGAAAATTCCGAGACCGATAAATTAATAAAGGGTGATCAGTTCATCCATCAGAATCTCAGTGCTTTCTCAATCAACCCTCGTTTTAAGGCTTGAATATGCTCATGTCAGTCTCCATGCAAGCTGGAGTGGGAGTGTAAACGAATGTAAGTATTTGTGTGTTTGAAGGAATATGTTGTGGTACTCCCATTTAAAAGCTTAAGGGTGAAATTTGATTTTTCAATCCTTCAAATAATAACATGACTTTGATCACTTTTTTTCTCGCTCCATTAAATGTAACTTTAATTTTTTTTTTGGAGCTGTATTTTTGGGGGGAAAAATGTTTGTTCAGGTGTTAATGATGAAACACTTTTGCCGGCAAAAGTTTAAAGGAAATATTTCGAAACTATTAAAATGTATACAAAGTAAATTAAGCAGAATTTTGAAACATGATCAGCAATACTTCATAATACATATTGTATAAATAAAAAGTAAAATAGTTGTCCACATGTTAAAAAAAACTTAACCTCATATTTTATTTTAAGGTTTTGATTTTGATTTGTCGCTTTGTTTTTTTCCTTCCTGGTTCTTCTGCAAACGTGGGAAAATTTTTATAGTTTCGTTCCGTTTCATAAATGTTTTATATATATCTGTTGATGTTGTTGTTGTTACTAGTAAATACTTGTAACCCTCTGCTGCCTTGACCGACCATTGTTGACTAACCAAGCATATCATGACGTTTGTAGCCATGTAACCTTTTGTTCTTTCTTCAGCTTGAGACTTCTTGACTTCATGATGAGAAAGAAGCTTCTCTGCCGTGGTGGTTGCTTCTGCTTTTGATGGTTACGTTTTATTATATAATGATTTTGTTTTTATTTTACTTTCCTATAATACTATGAGTATTTATGGTTTATGATTTATTATTACGACCAAAAGAAATAAAACTACAATATAATTATGTTTTATTTTTTGGTTTAAATAGCTGTTTGTCATACAATCTAATTTTAGCGAAACGAATGGTTTTTGATAGCGGAAAATTATCATGACAAAAGATTTTTGTTCTATGCTGCATTTCATGTCTGGTTGTTGAGAAAATTGTTGACGTGTTCTACCAGGCGCAACAGTTTTTTATTTTTATTTTTTATTTTTTTTTTACAAGAAATCTTTGCAGTTGTTTCCCCTCTTTGAAAACAATTGTCCAATTATAAATTAAGTAATAATTATTTAATGTACTTAATTGTGTTTTTATTATTGTTGGCTGAAATAGAATAATGTTTATGGAAGGTTTAAAATCTGAAATGTTAAAGAAATTTTGTAAATATAGAAGATTTTTCAAGCACTTGAACCTACAAATCATAAATATTAAAGAAGTTCACTGATCTTTGAATTTGAACACTTTTTTGTTAGTTTTGAAAAATCGTTTTCCATATTTTGGATCTTTCTAGATAGCGGTGTCGATTAAGAGATGTCCATCTAACCGTTTGTTCATATGTTGGTTGAAATATATTTGCTGAAGATCCCAGATATATGTTAGGTTTCATTGGCAGTCGCCCGAAGCATAGCTCATTAGGCACCAATCGAAGGTGCCATTGTGATACCTTGTGTCAAATGCCTATTGGCTGCCGCGGCGCGCCGTCATTCTTCATCCATTCTGTTGTGAAGTTGTGTATCTTATTTAAATTACCTCTGGTTAGACAGATTTTGTCAATAAATATTTGTTCACCTGAATAATTCTACGTCTAAGGTCCCCAACTGCCGGTCAGAGACAGAGAAGATGTTCGGTGGTCTCCTTTTCTTCCTCATCATTACAGCTAATACAGAAGTCGTTATAAGGGATTCTTAGCCTTTGAACATGTACACCTAGTGGCCAGTAGTGACCGCTGTGAGGTTTCTTAGATGGATTTTTCACAAGTCTTGTCTGCAAGACCATTTTTAGCCAGATTTTGCTAATTTCCTTGCAAGTGGGTTCGCTCTCCCATCATTCTTTGGCAATTATATGAAGTTTGTGTGAAATTAGTGTTTATCCATCAAGAGAGGAATGCCAAAATCACGTCTGATTCTGGATAACAATATTGCCGCGATGTGAAGGCTGTGATTTTTTATCTTGCTTGCGGATTCCGCTGATGTGAGTTCAAGTTTAGAGATAATGAACTCAAAAGCCTTCACGATCAAAGCTTATCCTCCCCTCTATCCTTTTTAATCCCTTATCTTCCCCGTTTTATTCATTTTCCCACTTGAAAAGTTAACGTGATTGGTAGCTGTGCCGAGAACCTGAATGGCTAATAAGTCGCTAACAGCTCCCCTCCGGTGATAGGACACGGACTATCATCACTGCATGGATGGTCCATCCTCTTACATGCCTACTCGTGGAACCTATGGTGGTATACAGCTATAGTGCGTCCAAGTCTTACTTATGAATTTCTTGTATGGTGGACTGCAACTAGAAAAATGTATGTCGTAGAACAACTATTTAAAGTGCAGAGATAAGCTTGCATTGGCAAAACTGTTGCACTAAGCACTAGTCCTTCAGAGGCACTGAACACTATCTGGACCTCGTTCCAATACAACTTCATATAATGACCACCACTGCCAGCAGTGCAGCGAGGATTAATGCATGTGGATGTTGGAGAGCGAGAACATATGGCGGGATTCTGGGTCTACTGCCTTCGATCGTAAACCAACTCCATGTACAGATTTTTATAGGGTGTTTAAAGTCTTAGATCCCTCCAGGAGTGAGTGGTGTAGAGGTAATCTCGAATATGACTCCAGGATATATACAGACAGTTGTAAAATGATCTGTGTTCTGTCTGGTGTTTTCTGTGAGGAACTTGGGGGAGATAGCTGAAATTTTTGATTATGTTAGCTTGTAATATACTACACGAGCAAAATACTCGCGCTAGTATATATTTCTCATTGAATGTCACAACAACTTCGTCTTCATTAGGCAGGCAATGTAAGAATGCTCTGTCAAATCTAGGTCGTTTATCTGGCATTACTTTAGTTTGGGTCCCTGTGCATAGAGACTACTATGGCAATGAATAGACAGACGAGTTAGCCAGTAACAATTCAGTAGCAATTACACTGGGGACTATTAAAAGTATTATCTTCAGACATTTTCTTACAAAGGCTGAGAATAGATGGCGCAACTTTGATACATGTAGGTTGGCCAAGTTCATGTGGTCCTCTTAACTTGGCCACTGGATGCTCGGCAATCATGTAACCATTAAACGACCATTGTCGTAGCTGTAAATGAGGAAACGATTTTCCACCTTCCCTTCGATTGCCCAGCCCTGAGTGCCAAAAAGAACATATTCCTAGGCAGCTATATATTAACCAACCTTGTTGAGGTATCTGGTCTAGACTTAATTATCTACTGAGATAGATATCTCATGGCATCAGGTATATATAGCTATAATTTTAACATATTAGCATACATTATGATGTAAATTACACTATATCTGACTTTTGACTCTATTTGACTGTTCGCGAGCAGGGAACTACCACGTAAATCAACCAACCATGGTGGTGCTGGCTGTTGCAAGTAGGTCAGTTTGCGTGTTCAAGAACCCATACGAGGGTAACTATTAAATGTCTCGCTATCTTCTCTAGAGACACTCGTCATTCCTGGACAATTTTCGATGTGATATACACACTCTCTAGGAATCCATTTCCTAGAGATATCCTCCCTAATATCCCTTGATACTGAAGTTGTTCCGCTGTTACTTTTAAAGACATTATTTCAGTTTGAATTATGCTATCATAATCTAGTGGCTTAAGGAACAGTCTCAAATTCTGCTGGTCCGAAAATATACCATATCCGAACTTGTTGTGTTATCTTATTTGATCACAGAATATCTGGATTCCATAACTAAATATCTGAGACCTTTTCGATTCTAAAGAAATTTTTCATATTGTTTATTGGTGACGCCTACTTTTGAGTGGGCGTGTCTTTTAATTTTTAAATATTTTTGTATATATCTCGGAGTCTAAGTTCTTTACATAGACAATATATGTCAAATAAAGACATCTCCATCCATTTATAAGTCAATATATATAAAATGGTGGTGTACAGTGAAGACATTAAGCTTTAATTATGCTCAAATTCCGGAAATGTAAGACGATCTTTTACCAAAAACCGGACTGCCTCGCTACCAATATAATAGAGGTTACAAAAAACGGTATTAGTTGAAGGGTACAGGGACAGTCTGACTTGTTGGTCAAGATCAAGGGTATGAAATAAATCCTATTTCAGTAACTTATTTCAGTAACATTTAATTGCTTGTGAATTTCAAACCAAAAACTCTTTCGAAAGAAGCCATTTACACATGCGAATTGAATAAATTCCATGCACAAAAACCATTAATAAACTACACTCTGTACTCAACTTCATCTTCGCTAATTACATTTTTATAATTCCAACACATTGATCACCTCTGGTCATACACACCGCTAATTTTACATTGGAACGAAGCACGCATGATGTTTTTTTTTTTTTTAAACTTCTTAATCCTTGATCGCAGCAACCAGCAACCAACAATAACAACAACGTCATCATCATCACTCTGTGTCATGCCACAACAGAATTTATCAGTAATTTTTCACTATTATCAAGCTGTTAATTAAGACTCTTTATCCCACAGATCACATCAATAAAATTCTCTTAAATCGTGCACGTAGTCAGTCGGTGTAGTACGTTGGCAATTATTTGTAAAATGTAACGAAGTCGTTATCGAAATTCGCCTTCTTCGTCCATCATGAGACTGTAACGGGTACAAATACTCATGGAAAATGATCGATCATTAAACGCCTTAAAGCATTTAGCGTCATCAGGAGAAGAGAAATGCAGGGAGACAAGCAAAAATTCAAAATCAATGATAGATCCTAAACATGGGAGGGAGGGAGGTAACGGGGGGAAGTAGCAAGCTGTAAAAACTGTATTTCTTTTAGACTCTATCCAACATTGCAACCAGTAGAGTTGCAACCAATGTGCCTGAGTGACGAGTTGATTAACGGTATGTCAAGTGTTGCCAGTTAAACAACAAAAGCTAAAATTATAAATAATGCCTAAAATACCGCTTATTTTTAGTAAATAAACCAAAACAACGTCGTTCATACTCGTACAACATGTCAAAAAGTAGATCACACATGTTAAATCGACAGTCAATCAATCTTTTGTTAGTGTTTTCGTTACTTTCGTCGGGTTTCAGCCAGACTGTTGCGGCGGCTGTTGTGTCGCGCATCATACCAAAAGTTGCCGGAAGAATCAGCACCGTTAAATGTGACGTTTTATAATTCGGTTTTGTGTGTGTTTGGTTTTTTATCGTTTTAAGTTTAATTTCGGCTTTTAGATTTTGTAAATTTGATTTCTTGTTTTTGCTGGTGTTTGTGGCCGTTGTTACAAACACGTGCATCAGCTTGTTTCAACTAAATAGAAAAAGTAAAGAGTTAGCAACAAATATTTTCATAGAATTAAGTGGTATAATATGTTTGTTGCCACAGGTTGTAAGTATATTTTCGTGGTTAATTGTTCATCCATGGTGTTGGTGTGCTGAAGCCGATAGAGTGATGAGTACAGTGACAGAGTTATGAAGAGGGGAAGGAGGTTGAATTCCTGGAATGTTATTCTTAACGCTATATCACAATTTTGGAGTACTCTCGCTATCTTTAGACATACAATTAGAACAGACTTTCATGTTTAAAAAGTTTTATATTAGCTTAGGTTATGTTGGGTCCCGTGGGGCAGCCACTCATCATGCAACTCACATGAGTCCATCCAAAAACCAATCCAATTGTTATACCAGAGAAGACACTCGTTGTTTTGATAGTGAACCATCCAGATTATCTGATGAATGAATCTGAGATTCTTGATAGCTCCTCTAGCACAGGAAGAGGGAGACTCTAAGTAGATACTCCCTCCAATCCTGAAACTGATTGCATTGTGATACCCAAGAAGTAAACAATAGGACTTACAAGATTCCATGATGAAGGAGCTTTGATTCATCCTCGATAGCTTATCTAATCACAAGATGACTGATGTCCAAGAAAACGCTTCCTTATATTGGCAAACGCCGCGCAAGGATAGAATAAGTGGGACACAGTCTCATTCTGTTTCTAATTATGACGTTTATCGTGAGCCATATGCCCAGTCTTATTGCATGTGTTCCAATGATGTAGTATCCTGTAATAGTTCGTATCTGTTCGCGACGGAATCCAATAAGTAAATTTGTTCTACATTTTTATTTTTTTTCCTTTTTTTATATGAAAAAAAAAACTTTTTGGTTTTGGGAGGGAATTCCTATTTCAACCCCTCTAGATCCGCGCCTGTGCTAGCATCATATATGGGTCAAGTCGACATGGCAATAGCACAAGTGGATTAATTTGTTCACCTGATCTGTGCAATACAAACAGTTCCTGTTCGACAACGCCCTGCAATTTGCAAGAGGAATACCAGGATATAAGTCAACATACTCTTCAACTATCATCGCACACCGTCTGGCCAATTCAACAGCTATACCCTGATTTTCACATTGTCCAGGGACCTATATAAGCGTTATCCCAGAATGTCTCTCATTTAGAGACACACGGCATTCTAGATGTCGTGAAGATTCCATTAAGGGCAGCCTATCACTAAATATGCAACTATCTCCTGATATTCGATAATACCTAAAACACTTGTATGCTCGTGCTATGACGGAGATTTCCGCCTGAAGAGCAGTACAAAAGTCAGATAGCATAAAAGAAGATTTTATCCCATAATCTTCAATGCAGAAACTAACCAGCCATATTGTTACTTTTGAAGCCATCTGTACACACCTTCATGACACCTACAGGGGTATAGGATCCCCTTAGTCATATACCCAAATTTGGAATAGTTGTAGAAAATAGCAAGTCTTGGTCAACATAACTCTGTATATTCCTGAAGTAGTTTAATATTTATGAGTATCCAATGTTCTTGCCAGATCAAGACCCTCCTCTGGCGTTCAGTGTTACAGCAGAGATGAGAGCTATTGTTATCCACTGGTAGAGTAAATAGAGTTTCCTATTGTACGTGCTATCAAAATGGCAATATTTCTTAAAATACGTTTAATGGACTTCGGTGAGAAGCATTCTTCATTCTTAAATTTACATTTAATGACACCCTTTGACCCAATAAACCAATTAGTATCAATTGCCCTTTCGAAAGAGTGAATAAACACGTAGGCCTTATTAATCCCATTCTGGATGTTCTAGTTTCAGAATACTCTCCTTTTTAGAATAATGCTGAGATAATTTCCACTATTCGTGAACTTCAGATTGATTCCATTCAGTTTTGGAGGTTTAAAGTTATCAATTTTATAGTCAGTTATGAAAACTCCTAGTTCCGTTTTTAGACGGTTCAGACAACACGAAACTGGCGAATTGTGGTACTTCGCAGGGGGTGTATTATCTCTATCTGGAGATGGATGGCAGAACGATCCTAACTGCCACATATGCCGATGATATATGTGACAGTTTGGATCCTTCTGCCATCCATCTCCAGATAGAGATAATACACCCCCTGCGAAGTACCACAATTCACCAGTTTTGAAACACATATGACCCTATTAAGCAATTCCATCCGACTAACTAGCATATACACAGGTCGATCCCTAGATCTTCCATAGCAGCCAGAATGGCATTGGGCCGGCGTCTTCTATATCCATGAAATCAACAAGAGAATATTCCTTATACGATAACGATTCTTCAATGGATCCCACTAACGAATGCAGAGCTATTTCCAAACATCTGCCCTTAGTAAAGGATTTTGAGGCTGTTGAGATGGGCTTAGGTGATAGAGTCATTCTCAAAAGAACATCAATGACCCTTTTCAGGGATTTCAATGAAACTGATGCAAGACTATTTCATCTGCAATCCTTTGCACCTAGTCCACCATGTGGGTATGTAAGTCCATCTAATGAAAGCTTTCCATATATTAGTAAGTAAAGTTATGACGAGATCTTAATTTTTTCCCGATCTTGGGATTTAAACGGGCCCAGTGAATTCCGTCCCTCTTATATTTGCTTCATATTCCAACATTAATTGAGTATACCGTAGATCGCTTGCTCCAATTTTAAATTATGCTCATTTTACGGTCAATAGCGTTCGCCATCAAATCATGTAGGATGTCTACATTAAACCTGAATTGAAATGACTTATCATCAGTGATATATGATTTCAATTATGTTATTCTGATTTTGGTTAAAAAACTTTTGTCGTAATTGGTAAAGTTCCATTAAAATCTAAAAGGGAGAAGAGGCTTTGTATAAGATGAATTATTATATTTATTCCACCACGTCTCTGTTTTCCAGCAAACAAACTAAAAACTCAAACTTGTTTTCAATTTTAAACTACAACCTGCTAATTAAATTGGTATGCGAAATATTTGCTGCCATTCATTCAACTTCTTATAAAGACAGACAGTCAGACAAACAGAGAGAGCGAGACCAATGCAAAAAAGCAAAAGAATTGACTTAAACTAATTAATGTTGCATACCTTTAATTCAATTCTTTTAGCACTTTGCAACAACACATTTTTTCTGTACTTGATTTATTTTATTTTTCAGCCAAAACTTGACCACAGCTTCTTGTATTTAATTTATTTTTTATACTTCTGGCGAAATTCTAAAAATGTGTGAAAAAATCAATTTCATTAGTTAACGAAACGATGCGACGAACTTTTACAAACAAACAAACAAACAAGAAGAATAGAACTCTATCAACCAGGTGTAGTTGCAATAATTTCTTAAATTTTTCAGCCAATCAATTCAATACGTCCACGATCGCAATGAACGCAATGATGATGAAGCAGACAAAGAAAAGCAACAAGAAAGAACGTTCATAAGATAGTGGTTGTTGGCTGTGGTATTGCCGTTTAAGGAAGAGGTATTTTATTCAAGCGTTTTATAAACCACTAGAGATTCCATTGGCCTCATAGAGTAGATGAAGCAAAAAAAAAAAAAAAAAAATTAAAATAATAATGAACCACCTCACCATATGTTTAGAACATTTTAATGTTTGTTTTGCTGGCTTAAATCTCTAGCATACTCTAGCATAGATGTTGCTAGAAAAAACAAAAAAAAAAAAAAAAAAATGAAAAAAACATTTACAAGGAATTGAAAAAATAGTTAGTTTTTGCGTGTTGCAGGTGTGCATTTTTTGTTCTTGTTCGAAATTACATATTATTCAAACAATTGTTGGGGGAACATAGAACCACCATCATTCCAACGCCACACCACACCACCTCCACTCCAACATGATCAACACCAGCAACCATAAATGTAGATACTTACATACGTACGTTTTCCTAGTTCTTATCTTTTGCCAAGTTTATACGGAATTCTATTCTTAAACGTTTTGCCATCGTCAATTTGCCAATCGATTGCTGGCTTAAACTTAAACTTCTCTGCATGCTGAGATCATATTTCCCTCAATCTGGTGACTTTATCTTTCTTGACTATTCGTTTGTAGACCATACTCCATATAGTGTATTGTATTGTATTGCATTTTAGATGCCATACACATGCTGGTTGTAAGGTAAAGTGGTGGTGGTGCTGGCGATGCTGAACGACGCGACGCACCCATAAAATATGTACTAACAATTTGATAGTACTCGTATGTTTAAACATTATGGCCAAGTCAAACGCTACACTTCTTCCTCCCACACTTCATCGGTTAGCTTGCTGTGTTATAAATTTATTTCATGTGTTTCTTTGTTGATCGCTTACTCGCTTTGGAAAACTACATTCACGGTCAACACCTTCACCATGTGCCATTTAAGAGACATGCATGCATACCTGCATGCATGCTTCACTATTGTATTTGCACCAGTACGAGTGAGTATTTTAACTGTAAATATGTACATATGTATCTTTAGATGTATTAACATGTCTGATTATTTTGCCTTTAATGAATTGCCATTTTGGAGACAGTAAATGTACATACCTGATCATTTAATAACAAACAAATTATACGAGATAATTATTTAATAAGTTTTAAATTCTATTGCTGAATTTTCGGAACTAATGAATTTGTATGTTGCCATTAAACGCTAAGAATAGTTTTTGCCTAGATCCATTCGGATAAAATGCGTGGTAAGAATCTCATAAAAGGAGTTCATGATTAATTCAGAAGTATCGCTTGGTGTTCGGTTTTTTCTCCTAAATGTTCAACCTTATACATTATTTTGCTGATGACAGCAAAATTTAACCATCTGTATTTACTTAATTATAGTCGGTCTGTTAGAGATTAGGATTAGGATTCATATGTGTTCATGGATGGCGTTAGTATTATTAAGGAATCAATAGTACTTGATGTTCTGAGCATTAGAATTCAGTCTGTCGTGTAGACTACACACATGTTTTCAAGAGTAGAAAAAAATGTTTTTTAAACCGGTCCGTCCATCTGACATTCTTACTATTGGGTCATATACATTTTGTATTTAACTAAATCACAAAATAATTGAGATATCGAGTTAGGTTAGGTTTCCAGGCAGCCGCGAAGTTGGAAAGTAGAAGAACAGCTCACGTGGGTCCAAGAAATGATCCCTTTGTGTTACCTGAAATTAGAAGTTAGAAAGAAAGAGCGACAGATAGAAATGAAAAAGAAAGAAGTGGAAGATTGAGTAGTTAAGAAGAAGGAAGAGAGTAGGAGATTTGCAAGCAGTTGCATATCAGTAAGATAGCGGTTATTGGGTTACACCCGAGAGCTTCCCATATCTGGTCCTATTAACCAGTTACTACTCCTTATAAAAGCGTTGATGCCCTCAAGCCTCATATTCGAGAGCTCAGAAAGACTATTTATGGAACGGTGTCCCAGAAACCGTAAGCGTAGATGGCCTAATGCCGGACAGTGACAAAGAAGATGAAAGATGGTTTCATCCTCCTCCTCGTTTTGACAACTTCTACAGAAGTCGTTGTAGGGCAAGCCAAGTCTCCTCGCATGGTTGCCGAAAGTGCAGTGTCCGGTAATGACCGCCACTACGCCACGCAATTGTGAGCGTGACAAGCCAAGAAGATATGTTGTTATATCGAGTTAAAATTTATTAATTTAAGTATGGAATCATATGAGCAATGTAAGCTCGTTTTCGGTGATCAACTTTTTTTGCAATTCCTCGTTCAAACTCCTCTAACTTAGTTTTCATGTTGGAATAAACCAAAGAACTCCAATTAGATAAGTTCAACGACCCTAAAGCGCATGAACGCAGTGGCCACTTGAAGTTCAGAATTTCCTGTAAACTTCGAAGAGCCCAATTGCTTTAAGAATGTATGCCAAGAGACTCTGAACATTTCGTCACAACGTAGGCTGACAGATTTCATATTCCCCATCCATCAATTTTGGTACATTTTTAACTCAAGAACGCCTGAGATATTTTCGTTTCGGTTGTTTGAATGAGTAATTCAGTAGTGAATGTGAATATATATAAGGAGAAAACATTAATTTCTGAATTCGTTCTTTAGCCAAACTGTATGTAAGTGCAAAAAACTCCCTGCAGAAATCTTCCCAGTCTCGTAAAATGTAAGAAAATATGCATGAAATGTCCTCCATCATTATTCTTCCCACTCTTTGGATCACTAGTATGTTCTATCGAATCGTGGAGGAAATGGGTTGTAGACCAGTTTTATAGAATTCGATTGACGAGAAAAAAAGAGCTTACTAAAAAATTATTAAATATTTTCAACAAAACCCAACATGGTCCTACAAAAAGTTGGCTAAATAGTCAAAGGTCTGCCATCAAACTGATTCCAATATTATTAAACAGTATCGGGAGAACTTGTCTGTTAATAGAAAACCTGGTTCATGTAGAAGGAATGGTCTACATGATGTTTCTATAGCCAATAAATATAAAGCATTTTCAAAAGAGCTCAGTACTCGGACTATCTAGTACGAAATGGTCAAGCTAATGTAGGCTTAAAAACATAAAAGGCTCAAAAAGTTCCTGACAGGAATTCTTCTAAAAATTTAGAGACCAAAGACAGAGCACGAAAATTAAAGTCAAATTTCATAAAAAAAATATTCCAGCAGCATAATGGGTGATGAAACGTACATATGAAAATTTTTCACAGCTTCCGGGCCAATATTTTTATGTTGCTGATACTAGAGGGAATATTGTAGAAAGTTTAGGACCCAAAAGCTGAAAATTTTCCCAAAAAGTTCTTGGCATGGCAAGGAATATGCAGTTGCCGCAAAAGACGCCAAACATTTGTTACAATGGGCTCTATAAATATATATTTTTTTTTTAGACGTTTATTATAATATTGTTCCTGCATTTAAATCTAGGCCTTACAATAAGTAATTAAATCTTATAACTAAACAATTATTGTTCTCTCAGTGGAGAATCATATTTTGTATATTAGATAAGTGGTAAATCAGCTCTACGCAGCCTTGATCTATCTTGAGTTACTGTAAGAAGTCTTGCGAACGGGTTCGGATGGTGATGTAATTTTAACAAATACGCTTCGCGAGTTTTTCTAAATTCGTCCTTGACCAATGGCACATCTAAGTCTCTGTGGATGTTCTCATTTCTTATGTTCCATGGAGCTTCCGTCATGGTTCTAAGAATTTTGGATTGTGCCCTCTGTATGAGATCTATACTGGTATTGCTTGGTGTTCCCCATAGTTGGATTCCGTATGTACAGATTGGTTTTAAGACTGTCTTATATAGGATGACTTTCCAGTTAAGGCTTAATTTCGATTGATGGTGGATTAGCCAGTGTAAGTTAGAACCTTTTAGTTTCATGTGGAGCCGCTTGGCTTTTATGTGCCGACGCCAAGTAAGACGTCTATCTAAATGAATGCCAAGGTAGTAACGTGATCAGACTGAGGGATGTTCACACCGTTTAGGGTCACTGGTGGACAACTTCCTCTCCTAAGTGAAAACGTTATGTGCTTGCTTTTGATTTCATTTACTTGTATTCTCCAATTTCTTAACCACGTCTCTACGTGCCTGAGATGCTACATTTAAGTCCACATGAGAACTAAGAATTGCGTTGTCGTCTGCAAAGGTGGAAATGGTTAATTCTTCGGACTCGGGCGAATCAGAGGTGTATAATAGGTACAGAGTTGGTCCTAGAACACTTCCCTGGGGCACACCAGCATTGATCGCATAGTCGCTTGTCACATAATCGCCGTATTTTATCCTAAACAAGCGATCCGATAGGTAAGACTCTAGTATTTTGTGTGTACTAAAAGGCAGTAGGCGTTTAATCTTGTGTATTAGAGCTTTATGCTAAACCTTGTCAAAAGCCTGGGCAACATCTAGAAATATTGCCGAACAGTACTTTTTTAGTTCGAAAGATTTTCGTATCTCTCCAGTTATCGAAATATCGAAATTAATATCCAGGAATGTTTACAAAAAAGGCTGCTTCCATGCATAAGACTTGTGTCCACTTATTTTTGGCCTGATTTGGCACCCTGTCACTATGGTAAGAAAGGTCTTGAGTGGTAAAAGAACAATAACGTGGTATTTGTACCAAGAGAGGCAATTCCTCCAAACTGCTGAAAAGAAAAAGTACAATGAACCAGTAAATATTGAACTTCTTTTCGAAGCAATAGTTTAAAGGAATAATCGATCAACTGTAAACAAGAAAACAATTGTTATTGTATTGGGTGTGCGACTTAAAAATGTGGATTTTTTTAAAATTTTTAGCTTTTATTTTGAAATTATCATTGTTAGCTATTAACTTTTCTCATCTTTTTGGCAACATACTGCTCATGTTTTGCGACCAAGAACGAATCAAGCCAATATCGGATACTCTGTTTTAAAGTGAAGCATATCCCAGAGAGAGCGTTCTCCATCAGTCGAAACAAAGAAGCGGATGCGGGAAAACTTCCCAACCACTTCATTATAAATACTTTTTAATAGATATTGCAACATATGGCCGGCTGCATATTCTGGGCTTTTTTCGACCAATACTCGCTTCAAGCGAATCAGTAGCCTTCGGTATGAGGTCGCTGTGATGGTCAGATTTCAGCAGCTCACAATAGATAGGACCCTTTTGGTCCCACCACATACAGAGCATTAACTTAGAGCCATAGATATTTGACTTTGGTGTCGATTCGTCTGGTTGGCTGGGCTTTAAGTACGTTCTCTTACGCTTTGGGTTATCGTAATGCATCCATAATTCATTGCAAAAATGATTGTCTTTTATAGCGTTCAAACATCATTTCGAACATGCAAGGCCTCTTGGCTTCAATTCGTATGGTATCCAATTTCCCTGCTTTTCAATGAATCCTGTTGCTCGCTAACATTTGAAGTTACTGCTGTAGTAGCTCCCTATGATTTTGCAAGCTCTTGTTGAGTTTGACAACAATCTTCATGGAGTAATGCCTCCATTTCTTGGTCTTCAAACTTTTTTGGCTAGCCTGTCTTCCTTGTTAAAATCACCACTTCTGAACCGCACAAACCATCTCTCACACGTTATAATCGATGAAACACATTCACCATAAGCATAATTTTTTGTTGGCACAAAATTCGACATTTTCGATGCCAAAAAACGTTGTTGGTTACCCTATAATGTTCAATAACTATGTGAAAAAAGATACGCCATCTATTGTAAATCCCACATTTTTAAATTTAGCCAATTCAGAAACCCTAAATCCCCATCATAATATAACATTCAACAAATTTTTTTGTCACCACAGCGACATACAGCTGATAAATTATCTCTTATAATCTCACAGTGATATTCCAGCAAACAAAGAAAGAAAGATTTATCAACTTTCTCCCTAAAGCAAATATTAATTAGTATTTCATGATATGCTCTGCAATTATATTACAAAGATTATAATTTGTTAAACATGATAATCGATTCCTTACCAGCGATATCAAATTCCGCAGACAAACAAAGAACCACTTACTGATAACAAAAGTAATCAGCGATACACAATCTCAAAATCTTAAAAGGAGAACAAGATATTTTCTTAACAATGACTTGATTTGTTTTTATTATTTTTTTTTTTTTTTTTTGTTCCTTTCTTAAAGCAATTTAATTGCAGCTTTTAAAGCAAACCTTAACAGAAAAAAAAACAAAAAATGTCTTACTAAATTTAGGCCTAAAGGCATTTTGCAACATGTATACCACTTACTTACACATGAGTATTTCTGGGACTGAGACACGAATCTACTTAATTAATTTCAGGTGTTAAAGTGCCAAAAATAAATGGGTCAATAAAAACTAACTGGCATAAACAGGACATTTTAAATTGCGAAACTTAAAGATGCCAAAAAAGAAATGCCAAGAATATTTACAGTTACTCAGCATCTAGAGATAAAAGTGTGCAAAACGTGCAGCACCTTTATATTTTGTTAAATGCTGGAAAAAATAAATAAATTTTAAATTTAAATATTGATAATTGTTCACTTTCAAGTGAAATCAAGTGGAAGTTTTAAAGTTAAAGATGCTGTAAATGGGTTGGAAGATAACAGAGCTGTCCATTAGGATTGTAAATTGGGGGGACATTTAGATTCAGCAAGAATGTAAATGAATGTAAATTCATCATATATTACATTTATAAGCTAAACTTGTGAAAAGTAATAAATTCATTTGTCCTGCTAAGTTAATGTCAATTTTTATTCATGCGGCCACTTGTCGTTGAACTTTTAGTATTTTTTCCGGCCGACTGCATGGTAATTTTTAAGTGAATGTTTTTATTTTAGTTAAAGTGCAGTTACTTGTTCTTTAGCGATCGGTTTTTTTATTTTGTTTTATTGCTTTTGCATTAATCGTGATCAAATTACATTTTTTAAACAAAATTCCAAACAACTTGATCAACAACCAACCAGATAGATATCCAGCCAATAACAACGAACACGATCTGTTTTTTATATATTTTGGAATACGAGTCATTATTAACAATTCTATTTGGCACGAGCTCATTAAGTGTCATTTAAATGCAACACTGACTGCAACACAGTTAGTATTCTAACAACTAACAACATGTTGTTATTGTTGTCATTATTGCCGGTTTTTTTGTTTGTGTTTGCTGTTATTTCTGCTGGTTATTAACACATCTGAACAACATGATTTATGATTTCATTTTCTATATTATTATTTTTTTTTGTTTGTTTGGCGTTCGTATATTGTTGTATGATTGAACAAGACAGTTTTTGTTGTTGTCTACATAAATTTATTTGTTATTTTATGCCGCCAACAACAATATAATAAATAATTATCCACCATCTTGTTTAGTCAGGAACCGTTATATCAAATCTCCTTAAAGCGACCACAATTTGAATTGTAACGTATGCAATGCATTACAGTAGAAACGTTAGTCAACATGTTGTTGTTATGAGGCGATCGACGCATGCTGCGATCTACAGTTGCTGTTGCTGCTCTAGAAAGACGTTGTCGTACTTGTACTAACGAGCGTTTAATAAAATCCAATGTTAAATCATGATTTATAAATGTTGAAAACTTCAATAGCTGTGAGTGCCCGGTGAGGATTATGACGAATTTCTGATCTACTACACCAAAGATAAAATGTGATCGACAATGTTACAAAGAGCAGAATGGAGGTTAAGAGAGCTATATTCAGCTGTGCCGAATTATACTTTAAAATTATACTTTAAAATAAAATTAAAAAAAAAAATTTTTTTTTTTTTTTTTCAAAATTGTTTTTTAAAAGTTTTTTCCAATTTTTTTAAAAAAACTTTTTTAATTTATTAGTGAAAAAAATTTATGACAAAAAAATGTTTTTTGTGAAAAAAAATTCGGATTAAAAAATTTTTTTCCCGATTTTGACCCACTGTAGGTCCAACTTTGTATAGCGTTATATACATCGTTGCAATGGACTTTGAAATATCTATAGATATCCATATTGTCTATATTTATGACTTAGTAATCGAGGTATAGATCAAAAATAGGCCAAAAATAGAGGTTGTCTCGGATTTTGCTCATATCTCCGTTATTTATGGACGGATTTTGCTAATTTTAAATAGGAAACTTCTCGAAAGCATGTCTGACAGAATTATTGAAGATTTGGATCCCGAAGATATCTGGGGTCTTCAGAAAATTGATTTCAACAGACGGACTTGGCTAAATCGACTCCGCTATCTATAAGGATTCAGAATATATATACTTTATAGAGTCGGAAAATTATATTGTGGAAATTACAAACGGAATGACAAACTTATATATACCCTTCTCACGAAGGTGAAAGCTATAAAAATACATTCGAAAGGAAAAATTTGTGATGGCATCATTTTTGAATGTTGAAGGTTTCTTCAATAATACTCGAAGCCTTAAGCGGGTTAGGGGTTTATCAACGAATAACGAACTGTTTGGAAATCACACTTATTGGCAGGGCTCATTTATGTTTAGGTATGAGTAGTACAAGGAAGGTTGTGACTAGAGGCACTCCGCAAGAGTTGGTGGGGACCAAAATACAAGGTGTAGCGACTTTCGATTCTTGGGACGATGAGCTCTACTTCTCCTGTCGAACTGCAGAATGTTGACTTTTCCCTTTCATTTTCGCCACAAAGACTTTAAGACTCAAAGAGTCAGATGGACCGTATTTGATAAATATGTCCACATCCAGCAGAGCATGGGCAGGCAAATCTGGGACAGAAATTGGATTATGTTGTTCCCACAACGAATTTTAACAAATTTTAAAGCGAGAATACCGACCAGACAGAAATCTACACACCAGAGCAGACTAGTTTGCAAACTCTGACCTTCGGGATTACAAGATCCAAATCTACACTAATGGTTCAAACATGGAAATGGGCATTTGTACGAGAATGTTCTCTAATGATCATGACCTTTAAGTTTCTCTCAGACTGACCAATATCTGCACCATTTCCAAGCGGAAATTTACGCTATTTCTTCGGCTGTGAGGATAATACAGAATGTCAATTTTGAATCGTCTACCATTGACATGGAAGTGGAGAGTCTGTAGCAATCAAGGTTCTCAGTTCCAACATAGTGAAGTCGAAATGTCTAATGAACAGAATTATCCAGTCTCAATCTACACTAAAGGTTCAAACTCGGAAACGGGAATTTTCTCGGTTACTCTTAACCTTCGGATTACTTTCAGACTGCTCAACATCTGCACCGTTTCCTAAGCATTAATTCAATTTAAGTCGAGAGTTCTATAGTTAATTTAGAACTATCGACCAGTCTTGCAGCGATCAAAGCTCCCAATTTCAATGTAGTGAATTCCTAATGTCTAATGAACGCGATTCTGTCTCTCGGGATTATGTAATCTCAATGTGCACTAATGTTTCAAACACTTAAATGGACACTAGTTGGGGAATTTTCTCCGTTGATCTTGACCTTCGGGTTTCACTCAGATTGCACCATATTCCAAGCTAAAATTGAAGCCATCACTTGGTTTGCGAGGATAATACAGGAAGTCAATTTAGAGTCGTCGATCATTGACATGAACGTGCACATTCTAGAAGCAATGAAGGCTTTCAGTTTCAATGTTTTTGAAAACGAAATGTCTACTTCCTAGAATTCCAGAAGAAATTTCCAACATCCTACATGCTTGACTTCAGTGGAAATGAAAAGGCTAACGAATGTGCAATAAACGGCTCCGCCTAAGTCAAATCTGATGAGCGCAGCAATATTTGAATCTCTTTGGTTGTGATATCGAATATGATCCATGAATGGTGTTTCAGAGAAAGGTGCGGGAAATGCACCTGGTAGGAATTCTAATATTAGGGCACTGTATGATTCGATGTTTGTTGGAACAAATGGATTATCCACGTTGGTTAGCTTAGACGAGGAGTAGAAATAATCTGTACAACTCCTATATCAGGATCTGAACTATCTCATGAAAGTGTCACTAATGAATCTAATCAGATTTTCCAGGGTTATTATTTGTTTATTTCTCATATATAGCATCACCCCTCTATCCTACTAAACATACCATATCAATAAAACATAGCATTTTGGTCAACTAGCAAAAAAAAAAAAAAGAAAAATGTCAATAGAAGTTATAAATCATTTGCGTGTGTAATGATCTTGCAATCTGCTTCACAATTTTACATGGTGTGGCTGTGATCATTCACTCACAATTATTGAAGTGTTGCCTGCCCTCTCTGCTCCTCTTTCTCCTTCTCCTCTTTTAGCCGCATTTGTGTCTTTTACTTGAAGTCTATTGTGTGTGTGTGTTTATGTTTATGACTTAAATAGTTTATGTCATGCCAAGGTAATGTGGTTAAATCAATTTGGTCAAACGTTTTAACAGTATTTAATATCACTCTTGATCCATATTCAAGTGACATGACTCAAATGCAGAGATTATTAATCGTTGGCACGCAATTTATTGTCAGTTGTTGTTATTCAAAAACCGTGGACATTCTAATAAATTATTCTTAATGGAAAATTGTTAGTTTTTGTATGTAAAACAATAGAAATGAATATAATTATATTTATTAGCTAGTAAAAAAACACTAAACGGATAATGGAAACTAATATTATTATCTTGTTACTGTAAAGTGTGAATATTGAACATTTTAATTAAAATTAAGTCTCTATTCATAATTTTCCTGAAAATATAAAACTTTTATGGTAAGATTTTGTAGTTGTAGAGAAAATTTATAATATTCTTAAACAACATGAAAATATAAGTAAATTATCTACTGATCTCCAGAAGAATATAATGCTGAACTCTCTTTTTATTACAAATTCTTGAAGTAGTGAATAATATACATCTGAAACATTCTCAGCATTTTTACTAGTGTGGAAAGAAACTCTTCTTTATTTTCTAGTGATCTACATTTTAAGATATCTTGCGTATACCTAAAACTCATACATTTCAATATTAAATACATTTAGAGGCGGTTTTATCAATGTCGAAAATGATTTTATAGCTTCAGATATGATGTGCATTGTTAGGAAATTTACGACATTGCTTCGGTCAATTTAGAATCGTCAACCACTGACATGGACGAGGACAGTCTGTAGCAATCAATGTTCTCAGTTACAAGGTAGTGTACTACTTAGATTGTATTCCAGAAGGCATTTCGGAAACCATTTAGATATTTTTTAGATATTATGACGCTGTTCATCACATGCGAAATTTTCTTTTGTGGAATATTATTATTAACAATGTGGTAGTTTGATATATTGATACATGGTATGAATATTGAAGACTATTTGGGTGCCCCGATAGACTACACGATAGTCTGCTGGACTATCAATCTGGGGGTTGCGGGTTCGATTCCCGCCAGAGACTCTGGGTGTATCTGCAGACAAGCAAAACGCTTCGAAGTTTGTTTGTTTTTTTTTTAAAAAAAAAAAAAAAACAAAGTGTGTGTGAGATATCATCAAAATGTTTTATTCGTTTGACTACGTTATGTTGGCTTTGAGTGCCTCTGTGGTTTGTGACTTATTTGCATAGAGCTGCGACTTAAGAAAACCACACAAAATAAGAGTGTAACGGGGTCTAATCGTATGATATCGGTGGCCAGTTCAGATCGCCCTCACGTGAGGTGACCATGCATTCAAATCGTTCGTCTCCAATGTGGCATGAACTGTATTGAAACCACATGTTATTAGTGTCGATTTCATGCAATTCAGGCCAAAATATGTTGGTAATCATCGACCTATAGCACTCGCCGTTAACTTTGATGACCCTGTCCAACGTCGTTTTCAAAGAAATATTGACCGATTACGCCACCTGCCCGAAATCCACAGCAAATAGAGACTCTTGGATCTCCTGTGGATTGGTATCATCTCAAATTCGACAATTTTGTTTGTTGACGTACCCATTTATCCAAAAATTTCGCCGAACAGAACACTCATTTCGATGAAACAATTTAATCATTTACACGTGTTCTTGAACCCTATATCCGTTCATGTTGTTTTGGCAAAACAAACTGAATAAATGACAGCCAATTCGACAGATGTAGCTTCAACAATATATGGCCGCTATCAACTGTGAAAGTTCGTAAGGCTCTATTGGAAGATATGTGGAATCGACATTAAGACTATTGAGCAATTGAAGTAATTATTTTATTGTGGCTGCTTTGATGAATGTTCGTTGAGAACTCATGCCAGTGCTGAGTCAAATGGAACCTTTTATTTGTTGGATATAATTAAAAGAGTATTTTATCCATGTCCAGCATCCCCATGTACTTGTAACCTCCGGAAACCCAATTACAGCGGCGGCGATTTCAGGTCTCTGAGAATCGAGTGCTATTGGCTAAGATTACTGTTATTATAATTGTATTGTGAATGAATTGGCTAAGCAAAATATAAGGATGTAGGAGGGGGTCTCTTTCCTGATCTTACACTGAAACTTGTGTTACTGACTACATGATTGTAATAATTATTATGAATAATTATTATTCGTGGCCAACTAAGGATACTGAAATGAAGACTACATGATGTATGCAGGGTATGACTGCTCCTCCACTACTCTGGCGCATGAAAGAATTCCAGTTAGGTGGGTGGAGTCATCGGAATGAAATTAGGGTAATTACGCTGGAAATTGTATTCTGAATGAATTAAAGATTGGGATGAATGACGGGATAAGTGATCGCTTGCTTGATCGTTCACTGAAAGTTGACATGATTATTATTATTTTTATTATTTCCTGATGATCAATTAAGAATTCTTAATCTGAGACTTATTTGATCAGCATTTGAGATTACAGAATATAAATTAAGCAATGTATGTCTGTTGGTGAAGTGGTCGCAACGAGAAAAATACAATGCTACACCAACTCTTGCTCTATCACATAAAAGATCCATGTTTTCTAAGTCTCCTACTTTTATATGCTTTTCTATCTATCTCATTAACAATAGGGTATTTGGTAAAAAAAATTGTCTGGAAATCAAGATAATTTAACATTATATCATTTATGACACTGTATACAGAGTAGTTTCGTATGGATTAAGCGGACCCAAGTGCTTGTTACACTCATGGTCAGTAACTTGTGATACCATGGAATAGAGAATTTAACTATTTGCTCCCACTGTGGTTTTTCTTGAACCAGCACTTAGGGAATGAGCTCTACTTATTTATCATCATGTTGAGCTAAGATAAGTTCCGGGACAATGATTATGCTGACGAATCTTAGACAAATCTGTTTAGAATATTATCGTTGAATGGGAATTCTCAGAGTCGGTTTACCATAGCTATTTGTTGATTATCCGTAATGATCTGGTCCTCTTTGGTACGACAAATGCATCTGGTAGAAACTCAATAAGAATTCTTATAGTTATACTTACTGGAGCACTGTATGATTGGACGTAAATTAGAAATTATGTAGTGTCCATGTAACAACTACTGCAGGAGTTGTATGAAATAAAAACGAAACCACTAAACTTACAGTTTTAATTTTTTTTATTTGATTGAAATTTTTATTACAATTTACAAAAAAAAAAAAAATAAATATATATTTTTATAGTCACTAGTGATGATATTTTGAACCTTTTTCGGGACCTAAACTTTTCTGCAACATTCCCTCGAGCATCAGCAACATCAAAATTTTGACCCGGAAGCTGGGAAAAATTTGCCAGAACATACGTTTTGTCATCCATTATGCAGCAGGAATATTTTTTTTTACAAAATTTGACTTCAATATCCGTGCTCTGTCGTTGGCCTCTAAATTTTTAGAAGCGTTCCTGTCAGGAACTTTTTGAGCCTTGCATGTTTTTGAACCTGAATTGGCTTTAACTTTTCGTACCAAATAGTCCGAGCACTGAGCTAACCGGGCTGCTTTCCTACCGGATGTGTTGGGAGCTCTTTTGAAAACGCTTTCTATATTTTTGGCTTAATAAACATCATGCGAACCATTCCTTCTACCTGGATCAGGTTTTCTATCAACGGACAAGTTCTCCCGGTACAGTTGAATGACATTGGAAACAGTTTGACGGCAGACTTTTGATTGTTTGACCAACTATTTGTAGAACCAAGTTGGGTTTTGTTGAAAATATTTAATAATTTTAGTACTTTTTTCTGGTCACTCATTTCAATCAGATTAACAACAAATCAACATAATTAATATTGTTACGTTTAAACGGGGGTTTATTTCCTTTAAATAAACCGGATACTTTTGATTGCAAATAAAAGCAGTTTTAGTAGTTTAAAATTGTAACAACTCTTTATTTATTTAGAATGTACAACAACAACAGAATTAAATAGGCACTCAGTTTCTTTATACACGTATATCAATTCGCAGAAATGCACACACACTCTATTACGTACAACCTTATATGCACAAGACAGTTGATGTTAACTCTAACAGCGCCAATGATAAACTCAACTCACGACTGCCACTATTTATACACGCGCCATCTATCGGGAATCATCTACAATGTTCTTAGCGGACATACTAGTACATTCGATTTCTAGAGCTTTTCCATGTCAACATTTAGTGTTGCCATACTTACAAACAATGTCAATGATGGACGTGCCTTCAAACATGATGAATGCTGAAGGCAGTCATTACAGACCGTCAAATTCAAATCGTCATTGCACATTCGTAACAATATTAAACATAATAACTGACATGTTTTACAAAGGTTACTTGATCAAAAAAAAAAAAAAAAATCAAATTATGCTTTTAATGAAAAACGTTTGTTAAGAATTTTTCGATCTCAGTCCTTACTATCCTGCTCTACAAGAGCACATGACAATATATCATGATTTGGACTGTTTCAGAGAAGTAAGCCTCACATCAGCGTGATGGATCTAATCAGATTCGTCTGGAATACCGCATGGTTCTCACGAGAGTCTCATGAACTAAGAGTTTACTTCTTCGTGTATAATTTACATAAATTAACATGTAGTTAAGGGTGTCGCAATGTACCTCCAGATGTATTTGGTAACTTTGACCGATCCATGTAACCTAAACTAACAATAGTGCAACAAAAAAACTAATTTTCCCTGTAGTGGCGCTTTAGGACGATCAAGAACAAATTTCCTTATTTCATCAAATCACATTCCTAATACATCATGTTGAGATATTAGTAAATCGCAGTGATATATAAAAAGAAAATAAAGTAATTACACTCCAGATTACTTGGGAACATTAAAGTGACAGTAGAATCTAAAATAAGAATAGAATTTCTGGAATGTGTAAAGTAATCAATTGACTTTGTTTTTAATTACAAAGGATCAAATTAGTAAATAATATATATGTACATATGGACAATTCACAAGGTCTCTTATCAGTCATATTGTCATAATGTCCTATTATATCACGACTCGGCGGCTCGGGTTAACCGACTCTTAAGCATTCGGTGTTGGTCTCTGCTGGTTCGTTACGATAACATAATAAACATAGCATAGAAAGTAGTATTATTTTAGGACATTTTTTGTTTGAAAAGCAATAAAAACCATTGTGAAATATTAGGACATTAGGACATTATGACAATATGACATGATCAATGCATCCCCTACATTGTCACTATTACAACTGAAGTGTGCAGTTAGAATACTTTTTAGAAATTCAGCTTTTGCTGTTTCTATGCATTTTGGATTAGACGCCTGTCTCTGATAAACATTTCTTCAAAACGCGTTCCATAGCCAAGAAAATTTTCACTAGATTTCTAAGAAAATTACAAAATTACTTCATAAATATGAATAGAATTTCTGCCAATATCAACAAAACAGCGGAAAAGTGTGAATTACACAATTTTCCAATAGCCAACAATATATCCTTATTTTATGAACATTAAAGTGAGTGCTAAATAACATGAAAATTGCATGTTTTCTTTATACTTGCCACAACATTAACAAAAAAACAAAAGTGTAGCAACACAATGTTGTCATAAATTCAATATAAAATCATAAAATTAAATGACCAAATGTGTTGCAAATTGCGTATAAACAGCAGCAGCAACAACCGACAACAGAGCTCAAGCTCAGTAGTTCAACATAAACAGATCGTAAAACTTTCCGGTATAAATTTGAAGTGATTACGATAGTAGGGGAAAAGGGTGTTTCTGAAGAAAAAAAAAAAAAAAAAATTCTAGATCCAGACAGCAATAAATAACATTTATTGTTTAGGACACGAGACTGTGTGCAGCTCATTGAAAGCCAGCTAATAAATGGTGAACACATGGACATGGTTATGGACATGAACATGAAATATAGACGCCCACTAAATTGTAACCATGTACTACAATATGGTTGGGTTTTTAACTTGAAATCAAAATATCAGTTAATAAGTGTGAATAAAAGAAAAACGAGGGGGGAGAGAAAGCTTTAAGCTTCATATTATGAAATACAGATCTTTGATCTCAATATTAAACTTACGGAAAATTACTTCTGGAGTGATTGAAAATCAAGATTTTATTTTAAATCATTTTTTTCTTAAAGTTCTCCCCCCGGAATCCACAATTGACCCTCGCGTTATGTTCACTTCCCACATCTTAGCTTAACCATATTTTGACAAAATGTAGTGTAAATTTCTTTAATCATTAAGATTGTAAATATAATCACAGTTGTTGTTGGTACTCATTTCATAGCTGTTGCGGTGAGGAGAGCAAGATGTTGCATGAAACATCTGTATACATTGTTGTTGTTTGTTGCCAGTATTTATGTATGTGTTTATGGTAATGTATCTATCTATCTATTTGAATCTATTCCCGGTTATTGTTACCATAAACTAAATAAAATGTTAAGCTGGTAGTTTATTTTTAGGTCTTGTCTTTAAAGTATAAAGTTTCCTTTAAAATGGTTTTGTGTGCAATTGATTTTGTTGGTAACAGCTTTTGGCAACAATTGATGTCGTGTTGATCATAATTGAATAGCTACAGCCACATCTAACAAACACAATGGCAACAACAGCAGCAGCAGCAGGAGTAGTAGTGTAGTATTTTCCTAAACTTTTTATTTGGCAATTTTTTTTATTTTTTTTTTGTATTAAAGTCAATATAATTGCGTGTTAATGTCCTATGGAGAATTATGGCATGTATTAGAAATAAAGGGGGTGGAAGGAGGAAATTTGTAATGGAAGTTTAGAGGATACTGCCAAAACATTATTATATAAAGGGAGTTTTTTAAGCCGGATAGAACTTACGAAAGGGTTAACTATCAAACGAACTGTCATTGACACTTGAACAACGCTACAAAATTATCCAAATTTACTTTGAAAATCAGTTATCGATTCACACAACTCAGTGATGAGGCGAATTTTTGGTTTAACGGGTTTGTTAATAAACAAAATTGCCGCATATGGAGTGAGACCAATCCACAACAGACCCTACAGTCCAGTTTCGCCCCCTACTTATGCAAAGCATTGTGTTGGAACTAGGAGAATAGGGTATGGGAGGTAGGAAAAAGGGAGTAGTGTTTGTGGACATTCGATTTGAACATTCCTACATTGAAAATGACAGGAAACACTTCAGCGGGAAGTTTGTTCCACATACGTACAGAACGAATTTTCCCTGTAGTGTTTTGTGCGTTTCACTGGCTAATCGATCACAAAGGGATGTGTTCTTGATGAAAAATGTGTATTACGTAAAAATCTGCGGGTGTCAGGAGACATTCCATTGCAGTATCGATAGAACAGTGAAACGCAGCCCACATTGCGACGGTGTTTACACGCTATTGGTATCATCGGACCTTATTTCTTCAAAAATGAAGCCGGAGCGGGAGTTACGATCAATGGAGATCGTTAATACACCATGATCAATGATTTTTTTGTTTGATAATATGGATGACATTGATCGGGCGAGATGTGGCGACCGCAACCATCAATTTATTGAAATCAAAATGTGGCGATAACTTGATTTCCAGAAATGGTCCTTCCAGAAATGGTGCTTTGATTTGACACCTCTCGATTATTTTCTGTGGGGCCACGTTAAGTTTCTGGTTTATGCTGATAAACCAGCAACAATTGACGCCTTGTAGGCCAACGTTGTTCGTGTTATTCGTAACATACATACAGCCGAAAGTTGGAAGTCCAGAATGCTCTTCGTCAAGAACAATCGCGGTGGACATATGCCCGAAATCATTTTCAAAAGAATTTTTTTGATTCTAATTTACTTTTTTGTTATTTTATTGGTTACCAAATATTGTCCAAATATTGGAACGGATTTCTGCTGCTGCAAATATTGATGACAATCCGAAGCAGAAAAGCCCTTACTCTCACCCCCATTTTAACCAGAGAAAACAACCCACCTCCCTGTCTAAATGCCAACAAACGTTACATTTTCTACACTTTAAAACTCAACTCTAACAATTAATGGTTTTAAACATGCAAACCATTTGTGCCTGTTTAAATGTGATCAGGAAATTTAAAGTGATTGAAATTAAAATATAAGTTTAAGTTTGTGCTTACAATTTAACTGCAATATTTGGTGAGATAATTTTTCCAGAGGCAACTTTAAACACCTCCTCCCCACGTCTGTTATACAAAACTGAATGCAAAAAAAAAAAAAAAAAATAAATCAACAAAAATTTCATAAAAATAAATTAAAAGAAAAATGTTCAAAATAAATAGTTGCAAAGTATTATATAAACTGCAATGTGATTCCTTTTTTCAGTGCAGCTGACATTAGAAACTCCTTTAATATATATAATCGGGTTTGAGAATTCCAAAAAAATTCAAATAAATATGTACATACGAGTATTTTTCCTTCATTATCATATAATGGCATACAATTTTTATATAAAGATCCGTGTCCTTTTACTATATATAATTATATTATATGGCATTAATATTAAAATATGATTTCGGGTATGTTGCGCCACGAACCTAGACTAACCTGGAGGTCCAATTTTCACACACCCTTCGCTGTAAATCAGCCTGTGTAACAGCAATATCACGTCGAATATTCGCTTCCCAGTGCTCGATCGTTTCTGTTTTATCTGCATAGACCTGGCACCTTACATATTCTCAGAGAAAATAATATAATGTCTGGATGTAATAGTGTTTGACAATTGCTGGAGGATTATTATCGCTCCAAAAGCGGCAATTTCGTTTATTGACATAGCCATTTAAGTAAAAAGTGTTCTTCATCAATGAACAAAATTATGAAATTAAATTGTGGGTCAATAGCAATGTTTCTTTAGACCCACTCACCTTGTGAAGCTTCAATTTCTGTACGTGTTGAATCTCGCAAACCAAGATCCTTACGCAAAATGTTCCATAAAGTGGATGGACACAAATTTAACTGTTGAGCACGATAGTGAATTAACACACTTGGATCATCATCTTCATCACTATGCTGCATACCATCAATCGCTTGTTCTGTGTGCACTGTACGACGTCTTTCGTGGTGAGTAGTATCGTTAAGAGTATTGCGAAAACGATCCATAATTTCTCAAGTTAATCACTCTGACGTACGACAATGAGCCCCATAAAATGCACCTAATGCCCGATGAGTTTTTCGAATTGAACCACCAATTTTCAAAATAAATTTTAACAATTTACAAACGTTGCTCTGGTGTGAGTCTATTCATGATAAATTCCGAAACCAAACAAGCGTGAACTGACAAATCAGCTGTCACAGAAAATATTGCTGCCAATTTAATGTTCTTCGCCTCTAAAAAAAAAACTCCCTTTATGAAGGGACTATAATAATACATATATCTCAAAGTCTTACAAAAGTTTGTATCCGTAAAATGAAAAGTATGATTAGTAAGAATAAGTATCATGGATCGCTCTTTTGGGCCCATTGTGATGCTCTTACGTATTCAAATGGTCCTTCATACTATGGACATCTTTGTAAAATATGTGGGCCCGCGGAAACCAACCGGTACTTCTGACAAATTTGACTAGATACATCATTGACACATCTTTGAGACAGTGAGATCATGAATAAGGCTCACTCCCAGATATCTTACGTTGTGGTAGAGCGAGAAAGTCGTGAGATGTTGTACCGATTTCTTTTTCTCATTCTGACAATAATCTGTAATAATTTTTACGTAAATAATACATACCTTCTGACATATGCCAAAAGAAAGTCCTGGTCCTGCTTTGCGCTAAAGAAAGCCAGAGCATTTGTGATATTTTACAAATGGTAATCACAGACCACACCCTTTCATCGGTAACATTCGATATCGCGACCATAGGGATATAAAATTCCCTATTAGCCACAGTTTTGTCCAAGGACTATCAATTTGTCAGCAATTTCATTGCCCCTGAAGTACTCATGTCCTGGGACCAATACTACCTTGAGACATTGTTGTCTGAGCATTGACAGAGAAAATAAATCCATTGAGAAGACCATATAGATTTTGCAGGGCTGTCCGCGTAAATAGCAATTATCAACGTGTCGAAATGTAATTTTCGGTTTGTTCACGCGGCTGCATGAATGTCTTAAATTTCCGTCGAGAAAACGGTGCACGCGTTGGGCAACCTGAGAGCAATCAAAATACTAAGTTCATCAGATAAAATTCCCGAGCCAGTGCCCGTTGCCGTCTACAAACTGTCAGCATATACTGAGATCTCTACATCCGGGAGAAAAAATCAAAGTTGGGTATAAGTAGATAGCATATAATCAGTCTGCTGCCCCATGATTTTCTATTTTTCGAAGGATGGTGTCATAAATAATACATTTGGGTTTCAAGCTGCAAACAATACGTTTGGGTTTTAGTCACCCACCAAGGGATAATTCCATAAAATCACTTATAGTTGTAAGAAATATTCATTTTCTAAAGATCATAAGGCCAGTATATTCTTGTTACCAGTCCTACTGAGGCTTAATAAGTTTTTATTTCCAACAAGAAGTACACTGAGAGAACTATGCTTGTTCTACACATGCCCAGACTATAATTATTTGCTCTGCTTAACATATTGTTACGAATGTGCAATGACAATTTGAATTCAACAGTCTGTAACTACTGCCTGCAAACATTCATCATGTTTATTAACACTTCCATTAATGGAGACTAGCATTGTTTGTAAGTATGGCAACACTAAATGTTGACATCGAAAAGCTCTAGAAATCGAATGTACTAGTATGTCCGTTAAGAACATTGTAGATGATTCCCGATAGATGGCGTGTGTATAAATAGTGGCAGAGCTGTCAGTCGTGAGTTGAGTTTATCATTGGCGCTGTTAGAGTTAACATCAACTGTCTTGTGCATATAAGGTTGTACGTAATAGAGTGTGTGTGCATTTCTGCGAATTGATATACGTGTATAAAGAAACTGAGTGCCTATTTAATTCTGTTGTTGTTGTACATTCTAAATAAATAAAGAGTTGTTACAATTTTAAACTACTAAAACTGTTTTTATTTGCAATCAAAAGTATCCGGTTTATTTAAAGGAAATAAACCCCCGTTTTTAAAATGGTAAAAACGTAACAATATTAATCGATCCCTGGCCTCAATATGTCAAAATATGACCTTTTCTGTCAAGAGTTTCCTTAATGCAAGTTCAGTGGAACTTCCTTCTAGATATATTGTGCTTGCGGATATGGTATTATTGGAAAGTGTGCATCCATAAGTATGTAGTTCCAATGTTTATTAGGAATCCTGGCGCACATGGATTTTTAGATCATAACATCCGTAGACTTTGTGGCACTTTGAACATCTCCACAAAACTGCTCCTATGATTCTCTTTTTGCTTCCTTTTCGATTCAAATGGAACGATACGAGAGAGCTGATGTGCTTGTTTCAAACTTTGAAAAGAGCTAGGTGTTGCGAGTTGAGTACCGAATATACTCATGAAGATGTCTAATATTTAAATAAATAATTGTTTAACCGATTAAAAGCCTATCATTACTAAACTACATCTAAGTAATACATATTAGCAATATTCACAATATTGTGCATTTGTATTGTAAATTTATGCAATGGTGTATTTCTGTATATTTTGTTAGTGTAAAGTAAAAATGCAATGATGCAAAACCATTTGCACAATATTGTGAACTCTGTTATGGTATATAGTAGACATTGTAAAATGTGTTAAGTAGCAATATAGTTATTGCTGAGTAAAAAAAATTAATTATTCAACCATTTAGAATAATTCTTTAAGATTAACATGTTTAATCAATCTCTTTTCGTTTGTATATAAAATTCCTAAAAAAAGGATCCACTAAATTTTTAAAAACAAACTTGTCATTTACTAAGACTGATGATGTTTGGCATCAGGCTTGGAATTTTAATGATTTTCACAAAAGTTGAAGGTGACAAGATCTTTACAATACATGAATTCTGCGTAAAATATTATTCTGTTCTTCCGTCCATCAATCCAATTAGGCTGCAAAAAACATACAAGAAATAAAATCCCAAACATAATTCAATCGAGTGTTTTGAATTAAACAGATATTTAAAGGTGTGTTCTTTACATAAATTAATCTATGTCACTATAGAGGTGAAGATTGAAAACATAAAATATAAATCAGATTGTAATCCAGCCATTACTTTACTACTTTAATGTAATGCAGATGATAATGATGAGGTCCATAACAAAATTAATTGATTACACTTATTAAGATTTTAGTTTTTATACCCTACACCACCATAGTGGGGAGGGTATAATGGATTTGTGCAGATGTTTGTAACGCCCACAAATATTAGTCTAATACCCACCTTAAAGTATACCGATCGACTCAGAATCACTTTCTGAGTCGATTAAACGATGTCCGTCCGTCCGTCCGTCTGGCTGGCTGGTTGGCTGGCTGGCTGTCCATGTAAACCTTGTGCGCAGAGTACAGGTCGCATTTTTGAAGATATTTCGATAAAATTTGGTCCATATCATTTTTTCTGCCCAAGGACGAACCCTATTGAAACTGGCTGAAATCGGTTCATTATTTCACCTAGCCCCCATACAAATGTCCTACCAAAATTGGACTTTATCGGTAATAAATGTTTAATTTATATATGTATCTACACAAGTTTTTCTCTAAATAAGTTTTATATATACAGAATTCATGTCAGCAAATTTTATGATGATCGGTCCATAATTAGTCATAGCTCCCATATAAAGCCTGCTTCCGATAATCACTTTAACGAGCATAAATCTCCTAAAAATGTTGGTATACACATAAAATTCAACATAAATTACTTCCATATAAACATTAATCACGTGACCAAATTTCGTGGTGATCGGTTCATAATTTGTCATAGCTCCCATATAAGGCCCACTTCCGAAAATCGCTCACGAATATAAATCATTGAAATTTTGAAAGAAAAATGTTTTTGCTCATTTCTTAGTGTAGGATATTATATGGTCGGGCTTGGCCGACCATACTTTCTTACTTGTTTTTTGACTGATTCCAATTTTACACATTAAAATCTATGTAACCATTGACAAAGGTCAATAATTCAATACCAATATATAATTGTTCAGATCAAAATGAAACATTTTCAATAAAGATAGATATGTATATCTTAACTGTCTTTAATTAAATTTATTAGTTTATCCAAAAAAATAGGGAAAGTGGAACTATTGCGTTTTGTTAAGGACCATCTCATATCAGTAAGGCGATGTTGCTGGGTTATCATTAATGACGATATGAAAGATCTCTTCGATGAGTACAATATGATCAACAAGTTGTCTACAACCAAACTCCGTTAACGGCAGGATTATTGACATTGTAGCTTTTGAAAAATTTGCTCTGGCTGTCCCTCTTTTATCGTTGTACATTTTCAATTGTTTCCTACGGGTAGTGAAGGATGTCTTAAAAATATTTCCATCTTTCGTTAAAATTGTTAGTATTAATAATTGGCCATGAAATCATTCTTTCATTTAGCTGATCATTATAAACAAAACTTGTACATTTCGTAACAAATAATTTTATCTGGAATCGTTTGTGTTCTTTTTGGTGTTTAACATGTCCTTGTTCTGTTTGTTTTATATTTATTTTACCGTCTTGTTTTGTGGCAAGGTGACGACAACATTGTGTTCACAAATTGGCTGCATCAATGAAGATCATTCATCATTCAAATACAATGTACATATTCCAGAACAATGGCTATTATTGAATTCAATAAATATGTTTTGACTTTGAGAATTTAAGTAATATTTGGTGTCACTAAAAAACACAGTATTATTTTCAATGGTTTGAGATAAATATGTTGTTAGGAACATAAGTCGTATTATTATTGATCAGCAAAAATTACCATTTCATTACAATTATGACACATTGGGTGTATGACTTAAAAATGTGGGATTTTGTTAAATGTTTAGCTTTTTTTGTTAGCTAAGGAGAGAGATCGAAAAATTCTTAACATACATATATGTTAATAAAAATTAAACCACTAAACTTAGTTTTGATTTTTTTTATTTGATTGAAATTATTATTACAATTTACAAAAAAAAAAAAATATTTTTATAGTTTTAATCACTAGTGATGAAATGTTGAACCTTTTTCGGAAACCCTTCCATTAAGGTTTTTATAGTGCTTTCTGTCACTTTGCTCGAACAGGTAGTCCATCTCCGTTTAAAATCTACCACACTTTAAGACACCTTTTTTGTGCTCTTCAATTCTCTTCTAACAAGAGCCCAATATCTCTCCACTGGCCTTAGCTCCGGGCAGTTTGGAGGATTTGCCTCTCTTGGTACAAATACCACATTATTGTTCTTGTACCACTCAAGGGCTTGTTTATTATAGTGACAGGATGCCAAGTCAGGCATAAGTGGACACAAGTCTTATGCATGGAAGCAGCCTTTTTTGTAAACATTACTTGATGTAAATTTCGGTATTTATAGAGCCTGTTGTAACAAATGATTGGCTTCTTTTGCCGCAACTGCATATTGCTTGCCATACAAAGAACTTTTTGGGAAATTTTGTCTGCTTTTGAGTCCTAAACTTTTCTTCAACATTCCCTCGAGCATCAGCAACATAACATTTTTGACCAGGATGTTGCGAAAAATCTGCCAGAACATACGTTTCGTCATCCATATTTTTTTTTATAAAATTTGTCTTCAATTTCCGTGCTCTGTTTTTGGCCTCTAAATTTTTAGCAGCGTTCCTGGCAGGAACTTTTTGAGCCTTGTATGTTTTTAAACCTGCATTAGCTTTAACTTTTCGTACCAAATTGTCCGAGCACTGAGCTAACCGGGCTGCTTTCCTACCGGATATGTTGGGAGCTCTTTTGAAAATGCTTTCTATTTATTTTGGCATTAAAAACATCATGTGAACCATTCCTTCTACCTGAATCAGGTTTCCTAACAACGGACATGTTCTTCCGGTACTGTTTAATAACATTGGAAACAGTTTGATGGCAGACCTTTGATTGTTTGGCCAACTTTTTTTAGAACCATGTTGGGTTTTGTAGAAAATCTATATAAATATATAAATGTCTTTGTAAGTTTGTTTGTTTATTTGTTTGTTTGTTTGTTTGTTTGAGCATCACGCCTAAACGGCTGAACCGATTTTATTGAAATTTGGAACGCAGATAGATCCTTACTTGGAAGCGTCAATAGGCTATAAATTTTTTCAATACTTGGACCAGAAAGGGATAAAAAGGGGGAAAACCGGTAAAATTGGTACCTTTAGTTTTTAAACAATAATTACTAAACGGCTGAACCGATTTTTACATCGACAGGGGTAGCGAAGCGCACCGGGTCAAGCTAGTATTTAATCATTTTAGTACGCACTTTTTTCTGGTCACTCATTTGATCAAAAAAAAAATAAAAAATCAAATAATACTATATAGTAGTAGATATACTACTTTTCTAAGAAAGTAGTAGAAATACTACTTTTTTTTACAAATAGTAGTAGAAATACTACTTTTTTTAAAAAATAGTAGTAGATATATTATTTTTTTTTAAAATAGTAGTAGAAATACTTCTTTTTTAAAAATAGTAATAGAAATACTACTTTTTTTAAAAATAGTATTAGAAAAACTACTTTTTGAAAAATAGTAGTAGAAATACTACTTTTTTAAAATAGTAGTAGAAATACTACTTTTTTTAAAAATAGTAGTAGAAATACTACTTTTTTAAAAATAGTAGTAGAAATACTAAATTTTTAAAATAGTAGTAGAAATACTACTTTTTTTTTAAAATATTAGTAGATATACTATTTTTTTTAAAATAGTAGTAGAAATACACTTTTTTTAAAAATAGTATTAGAAAAACTACTTTTTTAAAAATAGTAGTAGAAATACTACTTTTTTAAAATAGTAGTAGAAATACTACTTTTTTTAAAAATAGTAGTAGAAAAACTACTTTTTTAAAAATAGTAGTAGATATACTATTTTTTTTTAAATAGTAGTAGAAATACTACTTTTTTAAAATAGAAGTAGAAATACTACTTTTTTTTAAAATAGTAGTAGAAATACTACTTTTTTTTAAAATTATAGTAGAAATACTATTTTTTTTTTTTTGAAATAGTAGTAGAAATACTACTTTTCTTAAAATTAGTAGTAGACTTCTACTTTTTTTAAAAATAGTAGTAGAAATACTACTTTTTTAAAATAGTAGAATAATAGTTTTAATAAAAAACGTGTGTAAAGAATTTTACGATCTCATTCCTTATGACCTTTTCCCATCTTTCTGACAACATATGAATTCCGCGCCAAAAGAACTGCTCAGGCCAAAAATGAGTCAAACCAATATCAAATCTGTTTCAAAGTGAAGCGTATCCCAGAGAGAGCATTCTGCATCGATCGAAACAAATAGTATTAGGACGGGGCAATGTCTGGTCTAAAAGGCGGGTAAGGCAAAACTTCTCTACCACTTCATACTAAATAGTTTTTAACAGGTATTGCATAACGTGGCCAAGCGTTGTGATGATGGAATATTACGGTTTCTTGTCTGGCCGCATATTCTGGGCCTTTTTCGGACAAAGCTCGCTTCAAACGAATCTGATGCATTCGGTATTGGTTCAATGTGATGATCTGGCCAATGTGATTCGGTGCAAAAATGATTTTCTCTTTTATCTTTCAAACATCATTTCGGACATGCAAAATCGTCTTTCAAGGTCTTTTGTCTCCAATGCGTATGGTACCCAATTTCCCTGCTTTTGGATGAATTCTGGAGCTTCCAAACGTTTTGAAATTGCTGCTTGAGTAGCTCCTAATGATTTTGCAAGCTCTTGTTGAGGTTGACAACAATCTTCATGGAGTAATGCCTCCAATTCTTGGTCTTCAAACTTTTTCGGCTGCCCTGGGAGATCTTTGTCTTCCGTGTCGAAATCACCACTTCTAAACCAAACAAACTATCTCACGCACGTTGAAACTGATGGAACACATTCACCATAAGCTTTAGTGAGCGATCGGTGTGCATCAGCGGAACTTTTGGTTTTCCAATTAAAGAAGTAAAGCAAAACATCCCGCATATGACGCTTTGTTGGCGCAAAATTCGACATATTCGAAGCAAAAGAAACTTTGTTGTTTACACTGTAATGTTAAATAACTAACTGAGAATAAATGACAGACATGTACCCTTCAACATGACTTATAAGTTATTAAAACAGAAACCGTGTTCAAAAGATACTCCGTCTATTGTAAATCCTGAATTTTTTAGTCATACGCATTTTCCAAATATCTCAGAAAGTATATTTGTTGCGTTTTTAGTGCTAACTAGTCCTTGCGATTAATGATTTATAGTATTCCATAACTAGTCATTTAAGTGACATTAGTGTAATGACTTGCTTTAGTCCCCATTTGTAAGCATACGTGGTAAATAGTGGCCTCCAATGACTTCACTGGAATGGAATAATAATGAATTCAAATGTAAATGTCTGCTCAACTGCACAATGTTTAAAGCAGTGGTCGGCACTCATAACAACCAGTATCAGAACATCAACGTTTATTTACCGACGAATGACAACAAAGTTTAATAAAAACAAGTAAGAGAGATATATTCGGCTGGGTAATTTTAGGTAAACAAAATTTATTTTTTTTCCAGTTGTTTTTTTTTTCATTTTTTGGAAAAAAAATATTTTTCGAATTTTTTTTTAAAGTTTTTATGTAAAATTTTTTTTATTTTCTTTTTAAATTTTAAAATTTTTTTTAAATTTAAATTTTTTTTTAATATTTAGCGAAAAAAATCTGGTTAAAAATTGTTCCCGATTTTGACCCATTGTAGGTCCAACTTACTATGGTCTTATATACGTCGTTGCAAAAGTCTTTGAAATATCTATCATTAGATATCCATATTGTCTATATTAATGACTTAGTAATCCAGATATAGGTAAAAAAATAGGTAAAAAATCGAGGTTGTCCTGGTTTTTTCCTTATATCTCAGCCATTTGTGGACCGATTTTACTGATTTTAAATAGCAAACTTCTCGAAAGCATGTCTGACAGAATTATTGAAGATTTGGATCCCGAGGATATCTGGGGTCTTCAGAAAATTGATTTCAACAGACAGACAGACAGACATGTCTTAATCGACTCCGCTATCTATAAGGATCCAGAATATAAATACTTTATAGGGTCGGAAAATTATATTGTGGAAATTACAAACGGAATGACAAATTTATATATACCCTTCTCACGAAGGTGAAGGGTATAATTAACAAATAAGAAACAAAAATCACAAGCAATAGCTGGATTACAGAAATAATAGTGTTCATAGCATATTTCATATCCAATGTTCGTTCTCTTTATGCCCATCACTATTTCAAAGTAAACAAAAGCTTGTAAATCTAATATCAATTTGAATGTGCAGACATTTTAATTGTAATAACATTTATTTTTCTTGTTTGTTGTATTGAAAAGTGCGTAAATAGAATTTCATCAACATAATATTTAAATTCAAAAACCTTTAATCACTCGAAACAATTACAAATACTTACCTTAATGACATTATGATGTCAATTAAAATACAAAATATTATTGGTGGTGGTTGATCGCTGAAATCCTAAAGGATTTCACCAACACATCACTTTATTTCTTTTTGTATAACAATAAGTCAAGCACAAAACCTCCCAAGGACAACATGTGGTAGTTTAGGATTTTCTTTTTCTATGATTTTTCGTTTTCTTCTAAACACTTTAAGGTGGTGATGATAAATATCATACAACCCTTAAGTACTTTAAATGATTCAAAAATTAACACGCAACACAAAAATGTTTATAAATAACAATGGAAAACAACAAGATCAACACGATTAACGATCAACAAAATGTATTGAAATGTTAAAATTAACAAATCTCTTAACAATGTTGCCTAGCTGTTTGTTGTTTTTTATTTTTTTTTTCTTTTACCCTGTCATTATTAGAAAAGTGGGCAAAAAAGATCTTAATGTTGTTGGTTTTAATAAAGAGCGACGATCATTTTTAACAACAATGAATTTGATTTCTAAAGACAAAAGACTACATGGCGCCGTTTTTGAAAATGCGAAAAATATTTCGTTGACTTTTTAAAGATCGAGAAATTGCGCGTTTCTTTTCTTAACCAGCTGTTGTGTTTTATTGTAATTAAGATTTTTTTTCATTTATTTATTTTCATTTTCAAACATACATATAAGAAATGTGTGTGTCATTTTTTCCTTAAATTTAATAAAAAAAAACAACTAACGTGGGAAATTTTTTTGCGCATACAGATTTGCTTTTGAAATTGTGACATTTGTTAGAAAATCTAATACGCAGCTTGCATATAATTTCTTTTAATTTTAGTTTTTTATTGTTTTTGAAAGGGTTGTTTGTTTTTATTAGATCATAGTGAAATTTTTAGATGTATGAATTTCTGTTGCCGCTTTTTTAAAGGAAAAACTTTAACAAGGCTTTTAAACAATATAATTAATTAGTTAAATGTTAATCTTGAGAAGAAACTTGTATATTTTAAATCACTCAGGCCGATCGTACGACTCTTGCCAATACTACAATCAATACTCTCCCAAAAATGAAGAAACCACTACAAGATTGTACAAACAAACAAACAAAAAAAACCTTAGGCTAAATATAACAGTACGCAAGAACTCATGACTTACAAAATATCGACTCTGCGGCAGTGGTCGGCATAAGGAGATCATGGAATCTAGATTATACAATGATAACATTTTTTTCACTTTCTTTCTCTGCTAATTCCATTCGATTAATTTTGCCTTGAATGAAAAATTAATCGATTTAAAAACAAGTAAGAGAGCTATATTCGGCTGTGCCGAATCTTATATACCCTTCACCAAATTATACTTTAAAATAAAAGTTTTAAATATTTTTAGGTAAACAAAATTAAAATTTTTTTTCAATTTTTTTTTTTCAAAATTTGAAAAAAATTTTTTTTCAAAATTGTTTTAAAAAATTTAAAAAAATTTTTTTTTTTTTGAAATTGTTTTGTTTTAATTTTTTTTTTTATTTTTTTAAAAAAAATTTATGAAAAAAATTTTTTTTTGTTAAAAAAAAAATTCGGGTTAAAAAATATTTTTCCCGATTTTGACCCATTGTAGGTCCAAATTACTATAGCCTTATATACATCGTTGCAATGGACTTTGAAATATCTATCATTAGATATCCATATTGTCTATATTAATGACTTAGTAATCCAGATATATATGGGCATTTCCACCGGAAGGTCCACCCAGACCAGAAGATTAAAAGTATTAGAAAACACTTTGTTTTATCATATTTCCATAGGGAAACAATCAAATTTAAATAATGTAAAGAAAATTTTCATTTATTCATAACCCAATTCGAGATATTCGAATGCAAAGTCGCTCAAGGGCAACTTTTCTCATTTCTATATTTATAATGCACGTATTGATTTGATAAAATTTCTTAAAGAGGGACATTATGCATTGACTTTTGATATCTAAAATCTTTCTGAGGGTACATAGAGTCTAATAAGAATGCAAAAGAAATTATGTGATTGAAAATAACTGTAAGTTTTTGCTTTGCATTATCACATATTTCGATGTCCCGTGCGACATTGAAAAACAGCATTTGTTACCAGTGCGTCGAAAGTACATGCAGAAAGCTTATCAAATATTGAGTCCAAACAGAGATTTTTTATACAATTAAAATGAAAGAAACCTTACTAAAAAATATAAAAATTTATGATCTTGGTACTTATATAAAGTATGTCCCGTGCGACATCTTAATTGTGAAATTTAAAAATTTTAAAATTATTTTTTCTTACATAAATTAAATAAATCAGGAAAATATGCACAACACCACATAAATGGGGTAAAATAATATCTTATGCTGTCTGATCAGCATTCCATGTATAGCCCAGTTGGACTAGTTTTGTTGCAATGGCCATGAAGGAAAAGCTGGTAGGACTGCGTATTCTGGAAAAAGAACTGAGTTTAATATTCCTGAAACTACTTTCATTTAAATTAATTTTTTTATTGTGTTGACTACTACACAATACTTTACCCCATGTCTATACTTAATAAATTTTTGTAATGATAAACGTCAAAATGGTAGTCCCATTTATTAGTATTATTGCTTCGTTATTACAAAATTGTTAGTGTTTTTGTTTAGAAATCTTTGTCTTGAAAACAAGCGTCATTAATTATTATGATAAATATTCGACAAGTATAGACAGGGGCTTATTCGTACTAAATATGTTTGTTACGTTTTTAGTTTGTTGATATTACATATATGGGAATAAATACATTGAATACTTCTGTTAATTTAAAAACATTTATACTGTTTATATAATATTTCTTTAAAAAAGTAACAGAAACTACAAAAATATCATGATGGAAAAAAATGTCACGTGCGACATGTCCCGTGCGAAAGTGATAAAAATTAATTAAAAAAAAAAGTATAACTAATTTTTGCGTAAAATCAAAACTATTTTTAAGAGACATCAGTGCATAACATTCTAAAATTAGTCACATTGAAATATAGCCTCAGGTTTCGCTGAAATTGGCGTTTGAATTGTTTGCCGCGAAAATGACGTCTGTATTTGTCCCGTGCGAATTGATCGGTTTTTTGCAATTATCTTGGAAATTAAAAATTACCCAAAAATCAAACTTAGTACCAATTATAGGGCTAATTAAGAGCTATAAATGAAGCCTTTTGTTTAAATAAAAATTTGATTTATTTTTACTTTTTTTTCACTTAAAATGTGTACGACGGTCCCGTGCGACATGATGGAATTGCCCATATCAAAAATAGGCCAAAAATCGATTTTCTCGATTTTAAATAGCGACCGAGCCGGAAGAATTCCTGATATATTGATGTATCAATTATGTTTGTAAGTTATTTGGGGGCTACGGAAAGTTGATTTCAACATACAGACGGACAGACGGACGGATTACATTCTAAATGAAAACGGTAAATTTTTTTATCGATTCTAAATGAATAGGTTTATAAATGAACCAGTTAACCATTTATTTGATTCAATATTAACTGGTTTATTTTGTCATAATGAGTCTGTTTATGTATTTTATTCGATTAATTGTAAACTGTTATTTTATTCTAGTCTAATTGAATATGTTTTATTTTTGTACTCAATTCCAATTTTAAGTGAGTCGATAAATTTTTTATTCGATTCACTATAAACCTGTTCGATTAATCGGTTCATATTGACTTATTAAACTTAAACAAAGCGTTTAATCTTGTATTCGATTTATTAAAAGGTTCATATTTTAGTCGATTTAATATTGACTCGATTTAGTGCAAACCGAAAACTCTTCACCATGAGTGGTAAACATAAACTTGACATTCCGTTTGTAATTTCCAAATATATTCTGGATCTTCATAGATAGAGGATTTGATATAGCCATATTCGTGTGACCGATTGTATGCTGAAATCCACTTTCCGAAGCCCACAAATAACTTGCATATATGATAGATATATCTATATTTTTTGAATAGGCCCACATATGTCGAGATATAAGAAAAAATCGCGATTACCTCGATTTTTTAATAATTTTTTTTTTCTCAAAATTTTATGTTTCCAAATTTTTTTTTTTTCACCAAAATATTTTTTCATTAAAAATTGTTTTTATTATTTTTCTTAAAGTATACTTTGGTGAAGGCAATATAAGATTCGGGACAGACGAATATAGCACTCCGATTTTTTTCTTATTCGATTTAATGTAAACCGATGTAATTTTTATTGGATTATTAGTTTACATTTTATTCGATTCTAATAGAATCGCGTAATATTTTATGAACTTACATTCTTAATAAATACATTAATATATCCGCGATAGTCCAACTAAGGTTGCTATTTAAAATCGAAAAAATCCATCCACAAATGGCTTATATTTTCACCTATTTTTCACCCAATGTTTTTTCAACAAATTTTTTTTTTTTTATCAACAAATTTTTTTTAATATTTTTCTTAAAGTATACTTTTTTGAAGGATATATAAGATTCGCGACGTATGAATATACTTATATTTAAATTTTATATTTCAATTTTTATTCGATTATAAGTGAATCGATTAAATTTGTATGAGGTTCTAAATGAACCGTATAATTTTTTAACAAGTTGAAAGTTAACCGGTTCAGTTGTATTCAATTCAAAATAACCCCTTAATTTTTTAATCGAGTCTAACTGAATCGAATAATTTTTTAATTCATTCTAAATGAATGATATTTATTTGACTCAAATTAATGTTTTATTTGATTCGATTTTCGGTTTTTTTTCATTCGATTTAAATCGCGTTTTAGCGAAATGTGCAATATATTACAGTTTCGTGTTCGGTTTTAAACGAAACCAGGGACAGGTTTATTAATTATTCTACTTAAAACAAAGCGTTCAATAATGTATTGATAGCCGATTAACTTTTTATTCGAATAAACCGTATACCGAATCGATTTTTATTCGATTATAAGTGAATCGATTAAATTTTTATTCGATTATAAGTGAATCGATTAAATTTTTATTAAATTTTAAATGGACCGTGTAATTTTTTAATCAGTTGAAAGTTAACCGGTTCAGTTGTATTCAATTCAAAATAAACCCTTAATTTTTTAATCGAGTCTAAGTGAATCGAGTAATTTTTTAATTCATTCTAAATTAATAATATTTATTTGACTCAAATTAATGTTTTATTTGATTCGATTTTCGGTTTTTGTTTTTATTCGATTCAAATCGCGTTATAGTGAAATGTGCATTATATGTACTATAGTTTCGTGTTCGGATTTACTTATTCTACTTAAACAATGATTCTTAAGAAGAGCGTTCGATTTAATTTAAACCGATTAACATTTTATTCGAATAAACCGTGTAATTTTTTAATTGATTGAATTCCAACCAGTTTAGTTTTATACGATTCAAAATAACCGGTTATTTTTTTATTCCATTCACTCCATTAAACCGAATAATTTGTTAATTGATTCTAAATGAATATAACTTTTTTGACCCAAAATTAACCATGTCTTTATTTGATTCGATATAAAAACAAACCGTTTTTTTTATTCGATTCAATTCTATAATGATCGTTACCGCTTAAATGCCGTTACCGAAATAATCCTAGTTCCGTTACCTTTTAACCATTTCAAATAAGCAACCAACTTTGATTTTAATATTTAAATTTGGGCAAAAAAAAAAAAATTATAAAATCTTTTGCCGAAACGATTTGATTATCTTTTTCTATAAAATTTCACGTTTTAAATAATAAAATACTATCTATGATATGCTCATATGAAACTTACACAATTTAGGTTAAAATTCCACATTATATAAGATCGTTAATCCTCTAATGCTTAAGCATGCCTCAAGGCACTCATCGAAAAAATGCCAATAAATGAAAATATAATTGATTTTTCATTACTTAAATATTTTAATAAGCCTTAAAAGCTCTCTTCTCTCTTATTTAATGCTTTTTCTACAAACTAAGTAGATTAACAACCAACAAAATATAGGAAGTCCATGTTGTGTTATCAAACGTTGATCAAAGTGTTTTAAAGTTTGCCAATAGCAATCATATTTTTTTCTTAAACATTATATTTATATTTTATATGTATATTGGAGTCAAGTAAGGTACTCTTTAGAGACGTGTTTTATTGATGAGTGCCTTCAGGCACTCTTGGGCTTTGCTGACTAGTTTTGCTGCCTCAGTTTTCCCTTATATAGCAAAATGTTTTTTTGTTTTCTTTGCTTTTTTTTAAGAAAAAACTTTTAAAAAAAATAAAATAAAACCCGACTATGTTTCAATCCCTAAAGCCTCAAGGGTGCCTTAAGACACTCATTTAGTTTTTCCCACCTGGCAGGTTAACCATTTATTGTAAAAATGTTTAAATGTTGTTTTTGAAATCAGATGCCCAAATTTACGATAAAAAACATTATTACCAACGTTTTTAGCCATTTTTTTAGAAATTGGCATTAGAGGGTTTAACTACAAATTCTCCACCTGTTGTGAAGAAATTTTAATTTCAAAATCTAAACAACACATCATCTACCTTTAAAATAAATAAATCTTTCTAAACTTATTTAAACACAACAACTCCCTACCAAATAAGTCTAAGCTACTTCTTAGCATACCTTTTAATTAAACTATAACATCGAACCTATACATTTTTGTTCACATTTAATCACTTACAACATTTGTAACAGCCAACAAACTAATTCTTTATTAAATAACAAACACAATTAATACCCATTAATGTGAGAAAAATTCCACACACACACCAGGACAACAAAAATTTTAAACATAGAAACTACTAAAACTATAATAAAAATTATCTTAAAAATTTCATTTAACAAGCATTACCATTAATATCAATTTAAGGAAAAAGACCAAAAACTAAAAAAAAAAAAAAAAAAATCTAAGTATTTCGTAAAACAAGACAATACTCCAGCCCCAAACTCTCAAGACTTATAAAATTAGAAAAGAACTACTCCACCATATGGATGGCTGGCTGGCTGAAAAGCTGTATGGAAACAAATTTAACGCAACGTTTGTGTACTCGTTGCAACAATACTTTTGTATGGACAAACATGTACGACTGCGACTAAGTCTTGATATAAAATGCTTAAAGGTAATTTGCTATTAATTGGTTAAAAATTTATTATACAAGACGAAAAAGCGTTTACCAGCAACAAACATTTTAAAGTGTTTTAAAACAACCTACAGCCAACCAAACGCTCAGTGTTCCAAACGGGGCAGCCAGGCAGGCAGGCACCCGGTTAGACAGCCAAACTAGAAAACTGGACATTTCTTAAATCAGACTAAAAACAAACCATTTATGGTTTTAGAGGAATTATATGGTATTTATTATTTGTGGAAAAAAATGAGTTAAAAGGAATTTGTTTGTTGCATGCTACAAATGATAAAGGTGTTTTCGATTTAGTACAGGGGTTAAGGAAATATAAAATGAAAATCATTTAGGCCCGTTTTCTCAATGTATCTCAACAACTGCCTGTTACTAAATCTCGACATAAATTTATTAGGCCGATAAACTGTCCGTTACCAATTTTAGTTTTCTCAATATACCGACAAAAAACATTATTTTCAGTTGGCAATACCTCTCAAAATAGATGTGAAAGTTGGGAATCCTGTCAACATGTTGACATAAATCAGCTGTTAAATGTTGCCATCGACAGCCGGAGTCTTTTGAAAAATTCATTATCCTCCATGTCTGCCAGGTAGTTAGGCTGGCATGATGCTCTTCGATTACATCCTCCATCAAATTAATGTTAATTAAACATTTTTTTTTTTTATAAAATCTATTTAATTTTGTTTACAAAAACACATAAGAACTATGAATAGCAGTCAGCTGATTGAATTTATCTGTACGATAAATAAATAATTTGCGACAGCATAGAAGCAAATGAGACATTGAGATAACCAAAATTTTTTAATTTGCAGTTTTTGGTTGGGAAAAAAGATAATCACCTAATGAGAAAACGGCCCTTAGAATGTTAATCGAAACGTTTTGAAACTTAGAAATATTTCCATTACAAAGTCTATTGTGGCTAAGATGTATGTTATGTTAATAAAAACGAAACCACTAAACTTACAGTTTTCATTTTTTTTATTTGATTGAAATTATTATTACATTTAAAAAAAAAAAAAAATATTTTTATAGTTTTAATCACTAGTGATGATACTTCGAACCTTTTTCGGAAACCCTTCCTTCCGTTTTTATAGTGATTTCTGTCACTTTGTACGAACATGTCCATCTCCGTTTCAAATCAACCACACTTTTGGACACCAATATCTCTCCACTGGCCTAAGCTCCGGGCAGTTTGGAGGATTTGCCTCTCTTGGTACAAATACCAGATTATTGTTCTTGTACCACTCAAGGATTTGTTTACCATAGTGACAGAATGCCAAGTCAGGCCAAAAATAATTGGACACATTATGAAGTCTTATGAATGGAAGCAGCCTTTTTTGTAAACATTCCTTGGTGTAAATTTCGGTATTTATAGAGCCCTTTGTAACAAATGATTGGCTTCTTTTGCCGCAACTGCATATTGCTTGCGATACCAAGAACTTTTTGGGAAATTTTGTGTGCATTTGGGTCCTAAACTTTTCTTCAACATTCTATCGAGCATCAGCAACATACAATTTTTGACCAGGAAGTTGCGAAAAATCTGCCAGAACTACGTTTCGTCATCCATTATCCAGCAAGAATATTTCCGTGCTCTGTTTTTTCCCTCTAAATTTTTAGCAGCATCCCTGTCAGGAACGTTTTGAGCATTGTATGTTTTTAAACCTGCATTAGCTTTATCTTTTCGTACCAAATAATCCGAGCACTGAGCTAACCTACCGGATGTGTTGGGAGCTTTATATTTGTTTGGCTTTTGGAAACAACATGAACCAGGTTTCCTATCAACGGACAAGTTCTCCCTGTACTGTTTTTATAACATTGGAAACAGTTTGATGGCAGACCTTTGAATGCTTAACCAACTTTTTGTATGACCAAGTTGGGTTTTGTTAAAAATATTTAATAATTTTATTACGCACTTTCTTCTTGGTCACTCATTTGAATCAGATTAACAACAAATGAACAAAATTGACATTAAACATAGTAACTAACATGTTTTACAAAGGTATCTTGATAAAAAAAACCAAATAATACTTGAGTTAAAAGTTTTAATGAAAAACGTGTGTTAAGAATTTTACGAGCTCACTCCTTATTTGGAGTCCAAAAATGTGGGTAGCGATAGATGGTCGTTCCATTCACCATTTTGGTGAAAGTAAAGTGATGACTCTAGATTTTGCATCTTTATGGTGCACTTTTATCGTTGTTATATATGGGATCTCATAAATGTTGAAGGTTGAATCAGGGATACAGCAAGCTCTGTTTTTTTCTCATACTTTATTTATTATTTGTTTTAAATGACCTTGTACGTCAGTCAACATTTTCCATTCGTATTCATTCAACTGCAGGCCAACCCTCTCAGAGATTGGAGCAATAATGCTGATCAAGAATGATACGTACAATCAAGATCTTGTGACAGTCACTGAATAGGTTTGTGTGAATAAATTCGATTTTAATGCACCACAGATCTTGTTGCTTCATCCGTTTTTATGCGTGGTAAAAATGTGCTCCTGGCCACAGGCATCTCACAGTTGACTCCTGCCAAAATTTGAACAAGCTGGGTCATTTAGTTTATATTTGAGATAGCAGACTATCTCGTGACTAATTTTTTATCCAAAAACCTGTGTTTCATTCAAAGAAGCACGGACTTTTTGACCCGCCCTCGTATTTAGAATTCAAGTTTCCAACGAATTGTATGGTTCGTTTGTCGGTTTTGTAAATGGTGTTGGAAATTCTTCACACCATCTGATCTCCTTACTATTTACATCAATTATATACAACCGAACAAAAATAATACATACAACTCTCCAACTCTATTGATTCACTGGAGCAGTGTCGTAGTGGGTTGTGTTTTACTTTTCTCTCGAAACATCAATGTAGTGTGTTTTGCTGCAATTAAGGAACTTGTTACCGATGCACGCGATTCTCATCTATTTGTGTTCTATTGAATAGTGATTTTACACTGCTTGGGTGCTGTCTAGCCGTAACATCCGTATGAGGAATATACTCCCTGCAAAAGTCACATTCATCTTAGGAAAATTCAAATCGAATGTCCACATATACTACTCCTATATTCTTATTCCCATAGGCTATTTTCCTAGTTCCAACACAGTGCATTGCATGATTAGTGGTCATACTCTGATTGCTGATTCAAGCAAAAAATATCTCATTATAAAATCATCATTATGCAAATCACCTTTGTTCTAAGTTCAAACCCTCTGTGGCCAGATATTAAAATGGGAAGACGTTATTAAACATGGCTAGTTTCTAAATATTGTCACGATTTAGAGGCCGCTTAGCTATCTAAAAATATTCAAATATTATATATAATCCCCTACTATTGCCCATAGTTATATCTAAAGGGTAATTTTTTATGAATTGTGAAAGTGGAAAGTGTTCAGTATACTCTGGCATTTAATCATGAAGAAACTAATAAACGAGCAACGACTGCAAATCGTTGAAATTTATTATCAAAATTCGTGCTCTGTGACAAATGTCCATCGTTTGTTACGACTTTTTAATGGTCGTCATAATCGACCTACTGAATCAACAATTCGTGCTATTATCACCATGATACGCGACTTTTTCTGCCCCAATTGGCTTAGTTGGACTTGGTTGATATGTGCTTTCAACAAGACGGTGCCACATAGCTAGTGAAACAATGGACATACTGAGCATGGTGAGCAGTTTATCTCTCGAAATGGCCCTGTGAATTGGCCGTCAAGATCATATGATTTGACGTCTCTTGACTATTTCTTGTGGGGTATGTGAAGTCGTTGGTCTATGTGGACAAGCCAAACACGATTGAAGCATTAAAGTATAACATAACACTTGTTATTCATGGAATATGCGTTGGTGTAAAATTGGACCTTACGAATGGACCATTTGAACCGGAGCCGCGGGAAACATTTACATGAAGTTTTTTTTCGAAAAGTAAATGGCAAAGACCAATTTATCGATTCCAATAAAAAATTTTAATATATAATGCAAATTTGAGTGTTTTATTAGATTTTAAAAAAACTATGCTTTATCACAATTCTTTACTGTCGGAATTTCACCTTGAAAGGCAATGCATATTGGCGACAGATATTATAGTATTAGATTCAAAACTCTCGGCTATTGGGACATATATTCACCTATTAGCATCCATTACTCATAATATAATAATACAGGGGTTTCCTTTATTATTATAACACGAGTAGTGTTAGTTCTAAAGAGCCAAGCAACCATTTCACATAATATTAGAAGGTCTTTTGCAGAAAGGACAGGTTGATTTGGATAGTTCATGGAAGTTATGTTTATTATTAAAGTGGGTATTCTCTGGTGGAACGATTCCGCGACGAGGCCCATTTTTATATGGACAAGCGAAATTTTATTATTTGGGACGATGACAATCCACATAATCTCCATGAAGAGGCATTGTATCCTCTGAGTGGTATAGATTGTTGGTTAGTGGCATCATCGGTATATATTTCTTCAAAAACGATGATGGCATTGATGGCCTTCAATCTATAATAACTACAGTGCACTCGCGGTAACGTGAACTAATTAAAACCAAGGGAGTTCATGTTAGTGAAATTGTTCATGTTAGCGATTGTCGAATTTCATGGAAAAAATATAAAAGTTTATAATATAAACCTGTGTTTTACACGCTTGAACGTGAAATAAAACAAAATTATTGATTAAAATGCATTACAAAACAAAACGACATCACGAGAAACTATAAATTGAAATAAAATTATATAGCAAATTAAATTACTCATTCGTTGCCACTAAAAAAAATAATTTAGAGGATACAAACACATTTTTTTTTATAAGGGGATTCTCAAATCTTTAAAAATTGAATTTAATGTATGTATTGAAGTGTTGTCTACATGATTAGTAAACAAATGCAGTGAAAAAAAATTGTTCACGTTATAGAGCTTTCTGAGTTTGTTCACGTTACAGAGTACTCAATGTAAACAAAAGCTTGTTCACGTTAGGCGGTGTTCACGTTAGACGGTGTTCACGTTACCGCGAGTGCACTGTAATTTCTTTTGGGTCAAAATTTGATGATATGGTGGAACACGAAGAGGTTTCACTGCTGATGCCAATATGGACATTTTCTGTGTCCATATTATCTCACACTAAGTCGCCGGGAACTCCCCACGTAGATTAAACGATTAGACCAGTTTAAACTTTTTCCCAAAGTCAAATTAAACTTGGTATGCTAACACACAGGCCAACTTGTTTTATTTAGTTGCATCATATAATAAAACCAGTTGTTAAACAATCAATACTGCTGTTCGGAAGAGGATACATTGATCAGATTAATGACATTGTCAGTATCAATAAAGTCACAAGTATAATTTATTCTATATATGATGGCATTCATTAAGCCCTTCTCTATAAGAGTTGAGCAACTCTTAAAGTAGTGGAGGTGTTCAACAACTGATCGAAAAAGCTTCTCAGATGTAGTGACTTTTTAACATTACTTTAAATTCTCCAATGTATAACCTTGAAAATTATATGTCTGTTTTGATGGAAACTACAAGCCTTGTGTCGTTTTGTATTTATACCCGAAGCTAGAAACCTTGCGAAGTTAGATCAATCCTCATACTTGGATTACTGTTTGCTGGCAAAAATAAATGTTTCATTTGTGGAACGATGGGGAATTCCTTCATATCTAAGGAATTAAATAAGAATAAAGCGAAATTATTAACAATGATTTCGGAATTGACGTCTCATATGTATATATCGAGTTTAGGACAATTATAATAAAAGGAGAAGGCTGGATGTCCAAAAATCGCAATACTTAGGTTCATGCACAAACATACAATACAATACTGCTCATCTTTTGAGGCCAACAACGATTCAAGCCAATTTCAAATACTCTGTTCTAAAGTGAGCGGAGCGTTCTGCATCGATCGAAATAAATAGTAGTTGGACGGGGCAAAGTCTGGTCTATAAACTGAGTGAGGCAAAACTTTCCAACCCCTTCATTTTTAATACTTTTAATAGGTATTGCAACATGTGGCATAGGTTGTCATGATGGAATATTACGGTTTTATGTCTGGCCGCATATTCTGGACGTTTTTCGGCCAATGCTGGCTTCAAATGAATCGGTTGCGTCGGTACAGGTTCCCTGTGATAGTCCGGCCATATTTCAGCAGCTCATAATAGATAGGACCCTTTTGGTCCCACAAAATACAGAGCATAGATCTTCATGGAGTAATGCCTCCAATTCTTGGTCTTCAAACTTTTTTGGCTGGCCTGGGCGATCTTTGTCTTCCGTGTCAAAATCACCGCTTCTGAATCGAATAAACCATCTATCGCACGTTGAAACTGATGGAATACATTCTCCATAAGCTTTGGTGAGTAATCGGTGTAGCGCTTTTCTTATTCGTTTTTACCGCATTAAGAAACATCCATATTTTGTTTGTCATAGTTATAGTCATATGTTCGTTCATACTTACATAAATGCAACAGGCAATAATAACGACAAGAAGCCGCCAAATTTAACAGCTATTAAAGGAGTTTTTACTTAGTTTGGTAACAAATTCAACTAAACCAGCCACTCGGCTAAAGACTGATTGCTCCAATTTGTCTAGATGTTTTGGGAAAGAAAACCCCAAAAAAAAAAAAAACATACTCTATTCATAAGATTACAACGACTTCGACACAATTTAAATCTAAAAGCACACATTTTTGTGTGCGATACAAGAGCCTGAGAATATGAATGAGTATGCGAGTTTGTAACCATATGTTTCTTATCGTTAGTTAGTTTTTTTTTTTTTTTTTTGTGTAAAAAAAAACTTATTTTCTTGTTGCAAGTTTTTGTGATACCATTAGATTGCCTTACTTAAATATACTTAGTGTATGAATGAATTGACTGTGATTTGCTTCCTTGTTGTTGTATGTGATGCTAAACATAAGCTTGAGATTTCTTTCAATGCATTTGCTGTAAGCCGCACCCGGCCTTTTTTCCTCTGTTCCAAAATATACAAAAAAAAAAACTGCAAACTGAAATTTTAAAAGCTTTAACGTTTAGTGTTAAAAGTATGAAAACTCCTGCTGTGCTTAAACACTCTGCAATAATCGCAAGATGCAAGAAATGAAATGCGCAGGAAAAAAACAAACCACGAGAAACAAAAGCAACAAAACATTTGCTAAACTGCAGATGTTATAATGAATGTTAAGCGAATTGTTTAGTTGGAAGGGTTGCCAAGGTTTAGACTTTGTGCAGTTACATACATATATAAATGTGGTTGATATTTCTTCATGTGACAGACTTGGTCGACTTTTCAGTAAAGGATGCTGTTAATACAATTTTCCAATATTTTCATATGAATGATCGAGTTTTGGCCAGAAATATAGTGATCACTGATCGATGTCATTGTCTCGATTAAACTATTTACAAAGATATTGACGATTTCACATTTGTTGAGTTTTTTATATAAAATATAGTGTTTTGCTCAGAAATATTGGTGATCATCGATTGAGCTCATTTTCTGTATTATCTACGAGATCGAGTTTTGGTCAAAGATCACAAATCGAGTTTATTAACAAAGTTATTGATGATATTAAATATGCAGATTTGGTCAGAAATATAACTGATCTCGAATAGACCTCAATTTCACTTCTTTTTTGTCTCCATTACCCCACTTGGGAGCATATGTCTCCCACAAAGCATAGCCATCTTACACGATTTGTTGCAGTTGTTTTCGCGTCTTCCCATATAAGATTGCACTGTCCTAGTTCTTGGAGTACGTGCGTCTCCATGTGTTCTATGGTCGACCACGGCTTCTAAAACCTTGAGGGTTCCAATCTAGCGCCATCCTTGTTATACTGTCAGGATTCTTTCTGATAGTATGGTCGATCCACCTCCATTTCCTACGTTTTGTTTGCGTTAGTATTGGTTCCTCGTTGTTGAGGTTCCAGAGATCTGTATTGCTGATGTTGTTAGGCCAGAATCTTCTGCATATGATTCTGAGGAACTTGTTAATGAATAGCTGTAGTTTTTGTGTGTTGGTGTTCGATACTAACCAAGTTTCACTTCCGTACAACAGAGTAGACTTTAGACATGCGTTGAATATTCTAAGCTTGGTTCGTCTGGATATTTGTGAGTTTCTCCATACTGGATGTAGTCTTCCTAATGCTGCTCTCGCTTAATTGAGCCTGTCATTTACGTCTGTTTCAGCGCCGCCATTTGTTCATACTGCACTGCCGAGATAGCAGAAGTTTTCTACGTATTCAACTGGTTGGCCTTGTAGCATGATGTTATCGGTGGTAACGTTGTTGATTCTCAGAGCTTTGGTTTTCTTGATATTTTTCTCAAGTGCAACATTGCGTGCTAGTTTTTCCAGATCATCTATCTTTGCTTGCATGTTGGAGATCTTATGCGAGAGTAGATAAATATCATCCGCATAATCCAAATCCTCGAGTTGGGGTGAGAGTTATTCCTCTTCTCTCTGTACAGACTTCGCTCATGATGTCATCCAGCACTATAGTGAATAGCAGAGGTGATGGGGGACATCCTTGTTTTACTCCAGCGTTTGTGTGAAATAGTTGATTTATATTCCCGTTGTGAAGAACTGATAGTTCTGCATCCTCGTACATAGCTCTGATGATTCGAGTTATTTTCTCTCTCGAGTTAGTTACTCCTTTTCTTCTCATTGCTTTCCATATGGCAGTCCTTCTGATGGTGTCAAAGGCTTTCATGAAATCTACGAACAGTAGGTACAGGGAAGTACGCCATTCTAGAGATTGTTCTATTATAATGCGTAGAGTGTTGGCCTGGTCTACGCTGCTCCTGTTTGGCCGGAAACCTGCCTGTTCGTCTCGTAGAATGTTATCCATTTCATCTTCCCAGGCTGATGTGATGTGTGGTCGTAGAAGTTGAAGCTGTGGCTTCGATGTCAAACTGAAGAATTTCAGCTGGTATTCCATCTTCGCCTGCTGCCTTGTTATTTCTTAACTTCCCGATGGCCTCCTTAATCTGACTTATACTGGGGATATTTTCTGCAGGGCTGTTGTTTTCAATTTCGTTGTCATTAGTAGTTGCATCCGAGGTGATGTTACTAATTTCTTCGAAATGTCCTCTCCATCTTTGTGTCTGTGCATCATTGTTGGTTCCTGTTACACTTTCGATTGGTGAAGTTAATAAAGTTACTAAGGATTATGGTGTTAAAGATCAAGTTTTAGTTAGAAATATGATATGAAAACTGTTTAGAAAGAAGTGGTTGGGAAATTTTGGTTCACCCGCCTTATAGTACAGACCTAGGCCCCTCGGACTACTATTAGGTTCGATCGATGCAGAACGCTCTCTCTGGGATACGCTTCACTTCAGAACAGATTACCCGATATAGGCTTGATTCGTTTTTGGGCTCAAAAGATAAACAGTTCTTTTGACTCGGAATCCATATGTTGCCTGAATGATGGGAAAACGTCATAGCTGACAATGGTCTAAATGCTAAACAAAATGTTTGGTTTGAAGCACGTATTGAAAATAAGAAGTGTTATTTTGGTATTCAAAGAAAAATGGCATTTTTTGAGATAAATGATCGGATGTTTATTTCATATTAAAGAGGAAGGTATGCCGTTAATAATGAAAAACAACATCAGCCAAATGATCAGCACGACCACGCTTACATGACCATATCCTTTTCATTAAATTTTCTATAACCAAATCGCTGTCCTATGTCTTCGATAGCCTCACGAATTCTCTCTTTGGGGTCTTGAATCGATGCTGGGCTGTTGGCGTAGACCTTATCTTTCACGTCGCCCCAAAGGAAGAAGTCGTAAGGTGTTAAATCAAAAGATCTCGGTGGCCAATTGTGATCACCCCTTCGAGAGATAACACGGACCGTAGACTTTTTCCGTAAAAGAACATAGCGCCGTCTTGTTTAAAGTAAACGTTGTCCAGATCAATAGCATCCAACTCCGACCATAAGAAATCATTAATCATCTCTCGATAGCGCATAGGACGAGGAATGGACAAACCTGGGTTTTCTTCAACACTTTGGGCTGAAGCAGCAATATTCTCAGTTGTTCTTGAGCGACATGCACGGGGTTTATTCTTCACATCACTAACTGGTCCCAACAGCTCTAATTTTTCCACCAATTTCTGTATTGCGGTCCGACAAGGTGCTTCAAGACGACCCAAAAATGCTTTAGTTTTGCGAATTTTCACCATTTTTTTGAGTGAATTTTAATAATTTCAATGCGTTGTTAAAGCGTGTATCGTTCCATTTTTAGTAATGGCGTAGTTTCTACTTGTCAAATGTCAAAGAATAAAAGCTTCAAAAGTGACAGCTACCGAAATACCGGGTGATTCAAAATAACACCTCTTGTTGGAAAACCCTTTATAATTGAATTTTTTTTTGCCATTGTCACCGAGACAACATTTTCAAACACATTTCAAGAAAATTTCTTATTTTTGAAGAAAAAATACAAAATTTTCATACCTTTTTAAATAAATTTTTTTAATTTAAATGCTTTGTGCCATGTTCGAAAATTCGGACTTAATTTTGAGACTTCGAAATGTATGACAAAATATTTGATTTTATGTTGTGATTTGAAAATTATTTTTTTTTGTGTTTTTCACATATTTAAGATTTTCGAACATTGAAATTTTTAAGAAAATTTTTTTTTTTTTAATTTTTCAAATTTTCTGTTTTTGTTCAATATTCGAAACTTTGTAATTTAAAGAAAAATATAAAATATTCTTATTTTTTTTTTTTAATTTAAATACGTTGGGCCATGTTCGAAAATTCTAACATAATATATAAATTTCGAAATGTATGACAAACTATTTGTTTTTAAGTTGTGATTTCAAATCGTAAATAAATTTTTTTTTTTTTTTTTTTGGTATTTTCACAGATTTAAAATTTTCGAACATGACATTTTTTTGGAAAAAAAAAAAAAAAAATTTAACAATAAATTTCAGTGAATTTATAAATATTTGGGAATTTAGCACAATTCTTACCAAAATTTTAATTTGTTTTTTTAATATATTTTAAAATTTCTGGATTTTGTTCAATGTTCGAAATTTCTTAATTTCGAAATGTCTGTTTTGAAGTACTGATTCCAAATCACTAATAAAATTTAATATTTTGGAGTAATTTAACAAGAAAAAAAAATTTTCGAACATTGAAATTTCGAAGAAAAATACGGATCAGGCTTACAGCTTAGAAACAGCCAATTATCATCTCTACAACGTCTAATATTACCATACCTAGTGCGCAAAATATAATTTGTAACGCGATTCACCATCCTGATCGTCCCCTCAATTGCTGTTAAATCTTGGCAACCCATTTAACATATTATTTTCCAATAGGCGCCCAAAACAAACTTTTTGTTTCTCCTTGTTTTACCATGTTGCAGCTTACAAAACCACAAAAAAACACAACATCGAATTTGTTGGGTGTTTAGTTGTAGTTAGAGATTTCATTTGGTCGAAGTTGTGTTTCCCTCTAAAACATCACGCACTGTGGGGGCTTTTAGCAAACTAAACTGGATTGTGTTGCACTCGTATTCCTAGTAAACTAATAGAAAAAAACAAATAAAATCCAATAAGTAAGTATGCACGTATGTTTTAGCGTCTTATCTTTTAATTCAGAAAATTTAACATTTGTATGATCCATAGTCCTTAAGATTGCAAAGTGATTTCTGTTGCCAATTGACCAACCCACGCGCCACCAACAAATATTGTTACTCGTATTCGTAACAGAGTTGCAATATGACTGGGTATTTAGCTGCTTATAAGTTTATATTGCGAGTGGGTTGGGATTTCATTTCATTTCAGTTTTCATTTTTGTTTTTTTTTGTGTTTGCTTTAGCGTTAAATAGGTGCGTTTGACAATTTAATAGGAAATCAATTTTATTTAAATTGTGTTTTTTTTTCCTCTCTGGGTTGTTGCATTTGTTAGACATTAATCTGGGTGCTGAAAAACAGATAATGTTACATATAAACAACAGCGATAATAATAGCAATAGTACAACAATTGCACGCATTTCAAATTTAAAAATAGTTCTTGACGTTAAACAGTATGGCGTTCAACATAATTATGAGTTTAAGGTATTTTTAGCCAATATAACATATGTTGGAATTTTGGGCTTGCTGTGGGTAATTGTAATGGTTTAGAGGTGAAATGGAGTGTTGAAATATTAAATATTTTTTTATACATAAGTTTAATTAAGTGTAACAATTGTTGATTGTACTTGAATAGTTTTTCGTTTATTAGATGTCTTACAAATGTTGTAAGTGATCGGAAAGGCTAAAGATCAGCGATCATTAAAATTTTTGACCGAACATAAATTATTTATATGAAATATCTAAAATCGCCAATAAATATATAGATAATCGTTTAACGATAAAAGGAGCTCATCTGTGATCACTTTTATTTTTGCAGAAATTCGATAATTTATATGAAAAACTGCTAAAACCTAAAATTGTCAATAACTGTGTAAAAACACATAAGCCTCTAATCGAGAAAATAAGCTCGATCGTCTGTAAATGTTTAAACGATAAAAGGAACTCGATCTGTGATCACTCAGATTTCTGACCTTAACTCGATGTTTTATTTGAAAATCGTTAATAACTTTGTAAATAAGCACTTAATACATTGTAAATAAGCCTGTGATCACTCGAAAAAGCATAAAATTGTTAATAACTATGTATATAAAAAAGCGTCTAATCAAGAAAAGCAGCTCGATTTCTGATCATTTAAATTTAGATCCTAAACTCGATCTTTTGTACAATATAAAAGACTTAAATGTCAAAAACTCGATTTACGAGAAAAGAGCTCGATCTGTGATCGCCAATATTTTCGACCAAAACACGATCTTTTAAATTCACAAATTTTAAATCGTCAATAACTAGTAAATAAGCATTTAATAGGGAAAAGGAACTCGATAACTTATATTTCTGACCAAAACTCGATGTTCTATATGAAGAACTCTAATATTTCACACCAAAACTCAAAATTTTATGTGAAAAATTCAAAAATCTAAAATCGTCAGAAATTTTTTTGTGTCCTATCAAGCAAAGATCACTAATATTTCTGACCAAAAATCTATATTTTATACAAAAAATTCAAAAAGTATAAAACTAATAAATTAAGTTTGGTCTGTGATCCCTCAAAAAACTCAAAAAAAGAAGGAGTTCAATGTGTGATCACTTTTATTTTTAACCAAAAAATCTTAGATTATCAATAACACTGTAAATAATCGTTTGAGCGGGAAAAGGAACTCGATCAAGGATGACTAATATTGATGAACAAAACTCCAGCTTTTATAGAAAAACTCATAAAACTTTAAATCGTCAATTACTTTGTAACTAGGCGTTTAATCGACATAAGTAGCTTGAATTGTGATCACTTATATTTGTGATCAAAACTCGATCGTTTATATAAAAAAATCATTAAATTTAAAATGGTCTATAACCTTTTGAACAAGTGTTTCAATTAGAAACGGAGCACAATCTGTGATCACCCATAAATATCACCAAAATTTAAAATTTTTGTAAAAAAAAATTTGTAATGAAGAAAAAGATCTTGATCTTTAATCAATGATATTTTTCACAAAAACTTGATTTTGAATATAAAAAGTGAGGAAAATTTAAATTGTCCATAACTGGTAAATAAGAGTTTAATCGACAAAAAGAGTTCAATATGCAATCACTTACATTTAACATTAAAATTAATATCGTCCATAACTTTGTTAACATGCATTTTATAGAGAAAAAAAGCTCAATCTGTGATCACGCATATTTCTAATCAAAATTTAATTTTTTATATTAAAAACTAATTTTTTGTATTAAAAACTCAACTAATTCAATATCGTAAATAACTTTTTAATAGAGAAAAAGAAGCTAGATCACCAAAACTTATAATAGATGGCGTATCTTTTGAACGCGGTTTTTCTTTTTAAAAACTTATATGTCATTTTGAAGGGTAGATATCTGTGATTTATACTCACTTAGTTATTTAATATTATAGTGTAAACAACAAAGTTTTTTTTGCTTCGAAAATCTAGAATTTTGTACAAACAAAGCGTCATATACGGGAAGTTTAGATTTACTTCTTTAATTGGAAAAAAAGTGGCGCTAGAGCACACCGATTGCTGACAAGAGCTTATGGTGAATGTGTTCTATCGGTTTCAACGTGCGAGAGACGGTTTGTGCGGTTCAGAAGTGGTGATTTTGACACGGAAGACAAGGATCGCCCAGGTCAGCCACAAAAAATTTGAAGACCAAGAATTGGAGGCATTACTCCATGAAGATTGTTCTCAAACTCAGCAAGAGCTTGCAAAATCATTGGGAGCTACACAAAGCAGGGACTTCAAGATCAATTCAGGGGTACCGCAAGGCTCCGTCCTTTCTCCTACTCTATTTCTTATCTTTATAAACGACCTCCTACTTCAAACTTCCAACCCTATCTGCTCTTTCGTAGATGACAGCAACATTTGCCATTCATATTCATTCAATTATAGACCAAGCCTGTCAGAGATTGGACTTCAAGATCAATTCAGGGGTACCGCAAGGCTCCGTCCTTTCTCCTACTCTATTTCTTATCTTTATAAACGACCTCCTACTTCAAACTTCCAACCCTATCTGCTCTTTCGTAGATGACAGCAACATTTGCCATTCATATTCATTCAATTATAGACCAAGCCTGTCAGAGATTGGGACAATTAGGTATAACATGAATGATACGCTTAACCAAGATCTTGTGACAATCTCTGAATGGGGTTGTGCGAATAGAGTCGATTTCAATGCACGCAAGAGTCAATGTTGTATGTTAACACACAAACGCACGACAGACCATGTTGCTCCATCTGTTTTTATGGGTGGTGTAAATATAAAGGAATCAGAAGCTCTAGATGATCTAGGCATGAGTATTTAGTGCGATGTCCGCTGGACAAAAACACATTTTTCGAGTGTCGAAAGGAGCATTCAAGTGCCTTGGTTTTCTAAAAGGGTGTAAGACATACTTCACTCCATCTGAGCTCCTTACTATGTATTTACAAAACTTACTATATCCGACATAAAATGGAAAAGAACTCTCTTGTATAGGCCGGTGCTTCGAAGTCTATTTTGGAGTTACTCAATCGCGTACAGTAGAGGGCGAAGGTGCTTATCGGTGACATTAGGGAATCCAGCTCTATTGACTCACTGGAACATCGTCGCAATGTGGGCTGTGTTTCAATGTTCTACCGATACTACAATGGTATGTGCTCTGCTGAAATTATGTTCCCGAAACCCGTAGTTTTTTACGCAACACACGTTCTTCGGCAAGGGCTCATCAATTCGTTGTCGACTGGACAGTGGATCGCACAACACATTGCAAGGAAAATTCGTTATTTAGCCTTACTGTCCGTATGTGGAATAAGCTTCCTGAAGTCTTTCCTGTCACTTTCAATATAGAAAAATTCAAATCAAATGTCCACAAACACTACTCCCTCTATCCTTCCTCCCATAACCTATTTTCCTAGTTCCAACACAATGCTTTGCATGAGTGGGGGTCATCCCCTGAGTACTGGTCCAAGAAAAAAAAAAGTGTTTACGAATTGAAGCCGAGAGATCTTGAAAGACTATGATGCTTGAACGCTACTTGCGATGAAAAATGGATTCATTACGATAACCAGAAGTGTAAGAGATCGTGAAGCACGGCCAAACAGCCGAATCGATACCAAAACCAAATATCCATGCTGCTGTGTATTTGGTTGGAGAACCAGACCAGACCATCACAGGAACATGTACCAAACTCAACTGATTCGTTTGAAGATATGCAGCCAGACATGAAACCGTAATATTCTATCATGACTACACTCGGCCACATTATGCCTTACCTGTTAAAAGGTATTTAGAATGAAGTGTTTGGGAAGTTTTGCTTCACCCGTTTTATGGTCCAGACCGTCCCCTTTCCCACTACTATATGTTTCGATCGATGCAGAACGCTCTCTCTGGGATACGCTTCACTTTGGAACAGAGTATCAGATATTGGCTTGATTCGTTCTTAGCCTCAAAAGATGAGCAGTTCTTTTGGCTTGGATTTCACATGTTGCCAGAAAGATGGGAAAATATCATAGCTGACAATGGCCAATACTTTGAAAAGATTCCAAACAAAATCTTTAATATCTATGAAAATAAATTTCTGGCCAAATCTCGATGTATTAAAAGAAAAACTTTTAAATCAAAAATGGAGCTTGATCTGTGATCACTTATATTTATGATCAAAACTTGATTCTTTAAATGAAATCCCGCATCAATTCTAAAATCGTCAACCACTTTGTAAATTAGATTTTAAATGTGAAAACTGATCATTCATATTTCTAACCAACACTTGATCCTTTATATGGAAAACTCAAAATATATAAAGCCGCGTATAACTTTGTGAAATTCCAAAAACTTCTGCATATTTTAAACCATGCGATTTCTTCTAGAAATAAAAATCACCTACTTCAGTTAGATGACATGTTGGTATATATTTCTTTAGTTAAAATTACTTAAATAAAATACTTATTTTGTTTTATTTCACAAAATATGTAGTTTAAAACTTGATAAATATGTATTTGTGGCATTCTAAAAGATAATTTTTCAGCCAAATCGGTTTCAACAAAATCAACCTGTTTTCTACGAACTCCAACTACTTATTTAAATTCCAATTCATATTAACTAAGCTAGATTAAACTCTTGGCTATCAAGCCAACTACTATTTATCATGAGTGTTAATCACCATTAATTTATTTTTTTCTTCATTCCATTTATGTTTTTTCGTTTTGGTTTGAAAAATCATTCTTTTAAATCTGCCTAAACACCTGTTGAATACATTTGCAGAATGTTTTAGTAAAATTAAATATTTTTTCCTTTCGACAAATATGCACCCACAACCAACTGCAGCAGAGTGGAACACTTGCAACAACGTAACTGCTATAGAAAACCAAAAACAACAACGATAATTGCGGGAAAAAATGGAAAAAATAGCAAAATGGCAATTTAAATAATGTTAAGACTTCTGCAAAACTATGGGAAGCATTTAAGATGTAATTTTTCTTGCAACAAAAACATACTGCTGCAGACAAAGCAGCCACAGCCAAGTTGATCTACATATTTTAACAGCACAAGTGCGCCAAACAAACCACCAAATATAGGCAACGCATTTATTAAGCCAAACTACTCACTTACTTACTTACTTATTTACTCGTAGTCTTGTAGTCCGTACTAGAGCTCATACCTGAATATTAGCCATGGAATAACAATTGCACTTGAAGCAGTTGCAACTAAAGTAATAGCACACACACACACACCGATACTTGCACCATTTAATAACAAGTTTCCTATGATCCGTATGTTGGGGTTAAGAGTATTCCTTATATTTATTAACTCCACACGTATTTCCACAAGCCTGGAGTCTAACAAAGCCTTGTAGTTTATATGAAAATGAATATATGTATATTGGTGGTGGTGGTGGTAGTGCTAGTGCTGGTGTTGGTTTGTTATGGACACCACACATCCAAAATAACAAGAAAAACAACCAAAAGCTTAAAGACATTGTGTTGTGAACGTATGTTAACGCCAATAAAAAGACTGCAGGTGGTCATCTCATATTAAATGTGCACCAGAACAATGCGTTTTTGTTCATTTTTATTAATTTCCAATGTTGCCTTTTTTTTGTCGCACAATCCAGCAAGTATCGAAAGCATTTATTGTCCACAAAGGATAAGCTGCATTATCCAAACACACACACTCTCTCTACACTTTAGCTGTGACCAGCCATTAATGGTGGTCTGCTTGTTTGACATGCAAAATTGTTTTCGCTTTGAAATTGTTACAGATCTTGAGATGATGATGACGATGGCGATCAGCTTTGAAAAGAAACTCTGTGGACTTGTGTAACTCTTTGTTTTTTGTTTTTTTCATTTAAATAACATTAATACCTTTTGTAGCCTGTTCTAGATCTGGCTTAAAAATGCCATTTTTATATCACATATTTATCTCAATGAGATATAAATTTTGTAATTTTATTTTTTTAAGTTAAGAGCTGAGAAGCAATTGTGTTGGAAATTATAGGACTAAAATAAGCTTTATAAGGAATTGTTTCTTCTGAAAGTATTTTTATGATGGAAATTGTTATTAAATTATAATTCAATAGTGGTTTATGGGATATTATTGGATTTTTTTTTCCAATTTTTAGCATTTGTTTTGAAACATTTGTACAATATAAATTTATTAAAAGTATTGGCTATGATCTTTTCCCATCTTTCTGGCAACGTATGGATTCCGAGCCAAATGAATTGCTAATTTTTTGAGGCCAATAACGAATCAAGCCAATATCGGATACTCTGTTCCAAAGTGAAACGTATCCCAGAGAGAGCATTCTGTATCGATCGAACGGGGGACGGTCTGGACTATAAGGTGGGTGAGAGCAAAATTTCCCAACCACTTCATTATAAGCAACATGTGGCCGAGCGTTGTCATGATGGAATATTATGGTTTTATGTCTGGCCGCATATTCTGGGGGTTTTTCGGACAATGCTCGCTTCAAATGAATCAGCTGCCTTCGGTACAGGTTTCCTGTGATGATCTGGCCAGATTTCAGCAGCTCATAATGAATAGGACCTTTTTGCTCTCACCAAATACAGAACATTACTTTAGCGCCATGTATATTTGGCTTTGGTGTCGATTGGTCTAGTTGGCCCGGCTTTGCATACGATCTCTTACGCTTCGGGTACCGTTCAAGCATCATTTCTGAGTTGCAAAATAGTGTTTCAAGATCTCTTGGCTTTAATTCGTATGGTAACCTGCTTTTGGATGAATTCTGCTGCTCGCAAACGTTTTGAAATTGCTGTTTGAGTAGCTCCCAATGATTTTGCAAGCTCTTATTGAGTTTTACAACAATCTTCATGGATTAATGCCTCCAATTCTAGGTCTTCAAACTTTTTTGGCTGGCCTGGGCGACCTTTGTCTTTCGTGTCAATATCACCACTTCTGAACCGCACAAACCATCTCTCGCACGTTACAACCGATGGAACACATACGCTTTGGTGAACTTTTTTTCAAATTGAAGAAGTAAAACAAAACTTCCCAACCACTCCATTCTAAATACTTTTTAACATATATGGCAATATATGGCCGAGCATTGTCATGATGGAATATTACGGTTACATGTCTGGCCGCATATTCTGTGCCTTTTTCGGCCACTGCTCGCTTCTAACGAATCAGTTGCGTTCGGTACAGGTTCCCTGTATTGGTCAGCTTAGATTTCAGCTCATAATGGATAGGACCCCTTTGCTCCCACCAAATACTGAAAACTAATGGGTTTTCCAAGAAGAGGTGTTTTTTTGAATCACTCGGTATTTCGGTAGCAGCCACTTTTGAAGCCTTTATTCTTTGACATTTGACAAGTAGAAACTACGCCATTACTAAAAATGAAACGATACACGCTTCAACAACGCATTGAAATTATTAAAATTGACTACAAAAATGGGTGAAATCATCCAGTCACAGTTCGCCAAACTAAATCATTTTTGGGTCGTCGTGAAGCACCTTGTCGGAACGCAATACAGAAATTGGGGAAAAAATTTGAGCTGTTGGGACAAGTTACTCAAGAACAACTGCACGTCGCTGAAGAACAACTGAAAATTTTGCTGCTGTAGCCCAAAGTGTTGAAGAAAACCTAGGTTGAGCATTCCACAAACCTCACTACACCGTATCTTATGGTCGGAGTTGGATGATATTGATCTGGACAACGTTTACTTTCAACAAGACGGCACTACGTGCCACACAAGCGAATAATTTATTGCTCTTTTACGGAAAAAGTTTCCGGACCGTGTTATCTCTCGAAGAGGTGATCACAATTGGTCACCGAGATCTTGTTATTTAACACCTTGCGACTTCTTTCTTTGGGGCCACGTGGAAGATAAGGTCTACGCCAACAGCCCAGCGTCGATTCAAGAACTCAAAGATAGAATTCGTGAGGCTATCGAGTACATAGGGCAGCCACTTTGCGATTTGGTTATGGAAAGTTTCATGAAAAGGATATGGTCATGTAAGCGTGGTCATAATGACCACTTGGCTGATGTTGTTTTTCATTATTAACGACATACCTTCCTCTTTATTATAAAATAAACTTCCGATCATTTATCTCAAAAAATGCAATTTTTCTTTGAATACCAAAATAACACATCTGGTTGGAAAACCTTATGCCTTAGCCCCATGGATATTTGGCTGTGGTGTCGATTTGGCTGGTTGGTCGGGTTTCACATGCGATCTCTTACGCTTCGGCTTATCGTAATGGATTCATTTTTCATCGCAAATAGCGTTCAAGCATCACTTCAAGTAGCGTTCAAGCATCATAGTATTTCAAGGTCTTTCCCTGCATTTGAATGAATTCTGCTGCTCGCAAAAGTCTTAAATTGCTGCTGGATTAGCAAACACTGAATTTGACAGCTCTTGTTGAGTTTGACAACAATATTCATGGAGTAATCCCTCCAATTCTTGGAGGGATTACTAGACTGGCCTGGCAAAATAGTCTTTCAAGATCTCTCGGCTTCAATTCGTCTAGTGTCCAACTTCACTGCTTTTGGATTAATTCTGCTGCTCGCAAAAGTTTTAAAATTGCTACTGAATTAGCTCACAATGATTTTGCAAGCTCCTGTTGAGTTTGACAACAATATTCATGGAGTAATACCTCCAATTCTTGGTCTTTAGACTTGTTTGGCAGACCTGTGCGATCTTTGTCTTTCGCGGCAAAATCACCAGTTATGAACCCCACGGAGCATCGTTGAAATGGAGCACATTCACTATAAGTTTGGTGAGCAATCGGTGTGTTTCAGCCACCCTTTTTTTTGCAAATTAAACAAATAAAGCAAAAGTTCTCGCATATGAAGCTTTGTTGAAACAAAATTCGAAATTTTCGTTGCAAAAAATAACTTTTTGCTTACACTATAAGATTCAATAACTAAATGAGAATTAATGACAGATATGTAGCCTTCAAAATTAAGTATATGTTATTAAAAACAAAAACTGTGTTTAAAAGATACGCCATCTATTGTAAAGTACGCATTTTTAAGTAATACATCCAATAGTTTGCTTGGATAGTTAGCCACAGAGAGAAAAAGACAAAGTGTTTCTAAAATTCAGAACGGGTAAAACAAAAGGTTAAGCAACTTAAAGACAAAATGCATAAGAAGCTTTAAGAACTCCTCCAGAGATTTGGGTCATTGTTGACTTTGCACAAGTCGTACAAGTAGTTTTATGTATCAAGTAGTCGAGGAAATATTCTGTTACAATATCATCGGGAAATCTTTATTTTGATATTTATAAAAATTTGTTATAATTTCAACCGCAACTGTTTGAACTAAATAAATAAGCAGTACACATGTAAAACTCCTACATTTCCTTAAGACTTTTACCTCAACTTTCTTAGTATTATACTTTAGACTCGTCGCCGTACATACGAGTACATAATACATACAATATATTTTTTATAGTTGTCATGAATTTATTAGTTGAGATTTTTATCTTGAAAATAAATGTTTTAGTTTTAGTTTTTTTATTTTTTTTTTTTTTGTTGTGCTCTGCAAATTGTTGCAAGAGTTGTAATCTTTGTTTTGTTTTTCTAGTGGTGCTTGTTGGCCATTATTTTCTGTAAATTCATTTTAGTATTAATAGTGTTGTTTTTATAGAAAAATTACATTAAACCAAGTACTATTACATTACGTACATACTTAGTTACTTACTTAGATAAGAGATAATCATTTTAAATTGTCTTAAATGCAAAAACTCAGAAATGGGCAAATTGGAAATGTAGACTACTTTCAAATAGCAAAATAATGGTTTTTGATTGAAATCATGAATGTTTTAACTAAAGTTTTTGATAGTAGTTTTAGTTAATGTTTTTTGTAAGGTTGCTCTCCTCTGCCTAATAATATCTAATATCTAAATATCTCTAGTTTTTTTTTTGTTTGTTTTTTGTATTATAGTGATACTCGTATCAAATAAATATATGGTTATTTTATGCAGCTATTTTGTTTGCATTACAAACTCTTTTTATTATGTACAATAAATATTCAAACAATTATTCCTTCCTCTTGTCTTTGCCATTGCGGTTTAGTCAATTCATTTCAACCACTCCACTCTATTCTTTCGTTCATTCATGCATGTATTCATGCATTCAGTTGGCCAAAGTTGGTGGCTGTTTTAGCCAGTTAGCTTTTGTTTCTATTTGTTTTTGTGTAGTTTAGTTGCTTTAAAAGTTTATTGAGCAATTTTAATAATTGCTTAACAAATCGTTAAACATTTAAATTGATTTAAATTATAGATTTTGATTATCTAAATGAAAGTGATTAATTTTGTGTAATTCTTTTTAAGTTTGTTTCAAAACACTTTAAAAATTTATTTCTTATTATAAATTGGATGTGAAATAGGAAATGAAATTGAAATATTTCAATTAGTTGAATTGATTTTTCATTCTGCCACAATTATTGTTTGCACTGTTTTATGCCTCAACAATGACTTTTGTCAGTGTCCAAATGTTTTATTTCGTTTCACGGTAGATTATCCTCCATGTGTTTACTAGTCTGCCATCAGCGACTTAAGAAAACCCCACAAAAAAAAGTCTAACGGGGTCAAATCACACGATCTCGGTTGACAGTTTACATCACCTCCTTGTGAAATGACCATGTCCATAATTCACTCATGCAGAATATCCCATGTAGCATGAGTTGTGTGGCCCGTAGTGCCGTCCTGTTGAAACCACATGTCGTTGGTGTCCATGTCGTTGTCATCCAATTCAAGCCAAAATAAGTTGGTAAACATCGACCTCTAGCGCTCGCATTTGACGATGATAGCCTGGTCAACATCGTTCATTAATAAATATAGATCGATGACACCGCCATCCCAAAATCCACACCAAACAGTGACTTTTTCTGGATGGTTTGGAAGCTCTTGGATCTAATGTGGATTGGCATCGCTGATGATGATTTTTTTTTAATGAAAATTAGGGTCAGTTTCCAACTCCTCCAGGGCCATTCAATCACCGTCCATGGTGATTTGGCAAAACAAACTTAATAAATGACAGCCAGGCCGCTATAAACTGTCAAATTTCGGAAGTCCATATTTGAAGACCATTCAGATATTGAAATATGTCTGAATATGATAAAAAAACAAGTAAGAGAGATATATTCGGCTGGGCCGAATCTTATATACCCTTCACTAAACTATACTTCAAAATAAAAATTTTAAATATTTTTTTTTTTTTTTAATTTTTTACGTAAATTTTTTTTTATTTTTTTATAATTTAAAAAAATTTTTTTTTTAAATTTAAATTTTTTTTTTTAATATTTAGCGAAAAAAACTTTTGCTGAAAAAAAAATCTGGTCAAAATTTTTTTCCCGATTTTGACCCATTGTAGGTCGAACTTACTATGGTCTTATATACGTCGTTGCAAAGGTCTTTGAAATATCTATCATTAGATATCCATATTGTCTATATTAATGACTTAGTAATACAGATATAGGTCAAAAAATAGGTAAAAAATCGAGGTTGACCTGGTTTTTTCCTTATATCTCAGCCATTTGTGGACCGATTTTGCTGATTTTAAATAGCAAACTTCTCGAAAGCATGTCTGACAGAATTATTGAAGAATTGGATCCCGAAGATATCTGGGGTCTTCAGAAAATTGATTTCAACAGACAGACAGACAGACGGACATGGCTTAATCGACTCCGCTATCTATAAGGATCCAGAATATATATACTTTATAGGGTCGGAAAATTATATTGTGGAAATTACAAACGGAATGACAAATTTATATATACCCTTCTCACGAAGGTGAATGGTATAAAAAGTTTCAATTTTTTCCTTAAATTCTACATCTTGTTGAATAACACCTTATTTAGAGAAATTTTGTAAACATAGAGATTCAAGAACTTTTGTATATTCTTTACCCCTCAAAAAAAAAATAACCAAAATCTCCTCTCCTTCTTATATCTTATAAATTTCACATGCCTTTGATGATATTTGCCAACTCATTTGAAGACTTTCTCAAACAAATTGCAATTATTATTTGTATCTTAAACAGCAACGCTAACAAATAAAATAACAATTCATTGTATTTTAACCACGGCGTCAACTCATCAAGTTGCCAGGAGAATGTTTGTATTAAATCGTGATTTTTTGTTTGACTAAATAAAAATAATAAAAAATGATGGATTTTTTCTTCAGATTTATGTCTAAAAATGAGTAACACATCATCATTAAAATTTTAAAACATCATCAATGATGAGGATGACGGTAGTATAAGAAGCACGAAGCAAACAAAAATTAATAAGAAACTATTTTTTTGAAATATTTTACTCTACACTAAGTCAACATAATGTTTAGGCTCGGAAATCGGAAAGCTAATATATAAAATAGGAAAAAAATCGTCCACAAAGTTAAATATATTTCAAAGAGATACTGAAAAGGAAGGAATATGTACATATTGGTACCAATTCGAAATCATTTAATTCATGGGTTTTTGGTTAAGGACTTTGGTTGCAATCTAGTGTGGGTTTAAACCGCAACGATGTTAAGCAGGGGTCTGCATACATTAACAGACAGGCAAAACTGAAGATCCTGGAGCATCTGATTTTCGCAACGAATACACATGCAATTACTAACGATAACCACTTCACCTACAAATTAATAACTGACGATTACAATAAACAAAGTCAACAACAACGTAACCGCCTTCAGAGGAAATCCATTAGTTTTAGATTAAATGGGAGAGGCTGGATGAATTTTGACCTAAAATATCAGTTGTTGCTCAAAATAGTAACGTTACATCGAACATTATTCTGCAAAACACTCAGTGACTACGGATGATTGTACTCATAGCATCTCTACTAACCAAGTCATATCTTCCTTCTGCCATAAGGCCCCTTGGACAGTGCAAATAAACTTGCAAATGTACGGTTGTGATCTTTAAACTCTAATACAATCCATCACAACATGCTTCCAGTCTTCAGACACCTACAGACTGCAGCTTTAAGCAAACTCCATATTCCGCTTATTCCGCATGTAAGAATGTAGGACTTAAGTGGAATATACCCTTCTATATCTTAAAAGTAATACAGCGAATTATTACCTCCAATCTCTGTGAGCTTACTACCGTGGTTCAAAGAGAATGGTCAGGGATTTAACTTGCTAAAAAATGAATTAGTTCTTTAATACATGATAAAAATACCAGTATTGAAAATACCAGTTCAAGATGATATCACTCTAGAAGTTTTAACAAGTAGAAACCTTCTGAAAACGTAATAAGAAAGCTTAAAAACCTTTCAGATGTTAAGGAATAAGATAAATGAAATCACTGATGATGTAATTCTATAAAAGGAGGACTCAGCCAACTCTGAGGTATAAGAAGTTAGCATATTACAGAATAATAGGAATCTATATTCACGATTTGAAACTTTACATTCGATTTTGCGAATCAGGAACTCAGAAAAAGTTACACAGTGCACTACATTTATCATGAATGAGTACTTTTAAGATAATGGAGTTTGATAAGAACCAATAGACATTCATGGGATGCTGGATTAATGTTAGGATGCAAGCTTTCGGAGACAAAATAAGAAATAAATTGTTTAAATGGATTTCATATTGCGAATTCCAGGCGAAATGTGAGAATTATATATTTATTTATTATCAATTAAAAGCCCATGTTCAAGAAATGCTTAAATTTATCTAGCTGATATTCATTAATCATGTATCTACAATGTACTGTACTCCTTCTGTAGAATGTCATAGTATATTTTTTGATACCCTTCACCTTCGTGAGAAGGGTATATATAAATTTGTCATTCCGTTTGTAATTTCCACAATATAATTTTCCGACCCTATAAAGTATATATATTCTGGATCCTTATAGATAGCAGAGTCGATTAAGCCATGTCCGTCTGTCTGTCTGTTGAAATCAATTTTCTGAAGACCCCAGATATCTTCGGGATCCAAATCTTCAATAATTCTGTCGGACATGCTTTCGAAAAGTTTGCTATTTAAAATCAGCAAAATCGGTCCACAAATGGCTGAGATATAAGGAAAAAACCAGGACAACCTCGATTTTTTACCTATTTTTTGACCTATATCTGGATTACTAAGTCATTAATATAGACAATATGGATATCTAATGATAGATATTTCAAAGACCTTTGCAACGACGTATATAAGATCATAGTAAGTTGGACCTACAATGGGTCAAAATCGGGAAAAAATTTTGACCAGATTTTTTTTTCACCAAAAGTTTTTTTGCGCTAATCATCACGATCGGAAGACATCAATTTCAAAAGCTGGTTCACTTGACATGAAATAAAATCCCCCAAATATATGCAGTTGTCCCTTTTCTATCGTTGACTACAGAGAACAAATATGTTTGTGGTAAGCATAATCTAAGAGCAACATACTATGATAAGATTTATGATTGTAATCCCGGTCCCCGGGAGTTTTTTCCCATTAAATTTGAATAGGAAAAAACTTCCGGGGAATTATTATTCATAATTCGGCTGAATATTATAATCAAATATATACGTAATAACATTGTCATACATGATCATAATATGTTCGGAGTAATCATTTTATCAAGTTATTTTTGGAAACACAAAATTTAATTTTAATAGGTTTTAGTTGTAATGGGTCAATAAGTCTGCGACTTTTCTCGACTCTTAACTGAAATGGCAACACCTGTCATTTGACTCCTGTCAAATTTTGCACAAGCTGCGTCATTCAGTCTGTGACTTGAGGTGAAATTGGAAAAAATTTAATTTTGTCTGCTCATTAAGCAATATGTTTTGCGGAAAAAAACCATCACTCAAACCAAGGCTAAGCTTGAGAAATACTTGTACAAGCACGGAAGATACGGAACGGTTTGGTTCATCTCTTCACCCGAAACAATTGAAAGAAATCACGTTATGGTGTTGGCCGATCGGATATTAAAAGTGCGAGAGATTGTGGAAGAAATAGGCATCTCACATGGCTCAGGGGTTTAAATTTTGAATGTTCACTTGGGGATGAGAAATACCTATTTTGATGACATCGACAAATCTTATTTTTTGGAAGGGTTAAACAAAGTTGGTGAAATGTTGGTCAAAGTGCATAGAGCTCAAATAGACTATGATAAAAAATAAAATAATTTTTTTATCCAAAAACCAATTTTTCATTCAAAAAGGCACGGAGTTTTGGCCCACGCTCGTGAATTCCCAATCAAAATATTGTCGATAATTTCACTGAAATATTTATTGATGTTCACTTTAGGAAAGACAAAGATATTATACAAATTTAACTATAGAGCGAATGAGAATTACAGCCACTCCAATATCACAAATGCAAAAGCATTCTGCAAAAGTAAACATATTTTGTTTGCATCTTAAACATACTATGAGTACGCATGTGAAACTTAACATTTAGTGGTTATTTGTAATATATAATATGTTTACCTATTTATCATACTTTAGTTGTTTGAAAATTAATTATGCTTCGGTGAACCATACTCAATTTTATAATTGCGGTGAACGTAAGAATGTTTACAGCAACTAAAATATTGTTGAAATTAAATTAAAATAACAATTATACACTGCCGCTCACTTGAATAGGTTCACTTTTCTCTTCATTTTCAAATTATTTTTTTGCAAAAATAATGGATTAAATAGTAACATTAAAATTTTAAATAGTAAAGTGATGTCTTATATAACACTAGAATAATAAAAATTAGCGCAATACCTAATAGCCGATTTTTAAGAATTTTTTTCTAAAATACTACGTTTTTGAACCACATTTTTTTGGGTCACTTGATTAGGTTCATTCTGAATAAAATCATTTTATTCTTGGCAGAGGATTAAATTCATTAAAATTTTAGTGTCTGTGAATATAGACAATATTTTTTTATAAAATTAACTCACGGTAAGCCATTAACTGAAGAAGAAAATGGCAAAATTAAAGCATTTTTGGAAATTGTCAAAAATCACTGGAATTTTGCAAAAAAAATTGGACGAATTCAGATTTTTTTTTAGAAATTTTGTAAGAAAACAGTCTGAATATGAAAAACACATAAGAAGACGTACACATAAAGTCATAACAAAAGCGATCAGATGAGCTGTCGTAAGATTTGCATCCAACTCGACAGATTCTTGCAGCAAAAATTTAAGAAAAATAGGTGTTTCATCAATCCTAACTACAGTAAAACGTTTTGTGAGAAGTGCCAAGCATTTGGAAAGATTAAAAATTAAAAAAAAAAAAAATCACTCTGAATGCCCCACTTTATGAAAAACGCCTTCAGTTTGCCCATAAACACATAGGTTATAAAAAGGTATGGAAACATATTTCGTTTTTGGATGAAAAAGTTTAATTTGGGAGGTCAGATGGATATACATAATTATTATTCCAATGATTTACGAAAGGAAGAAAGTTACCTGAGTCGTCTGCATAGCTATGGCGGAAGTGTGATGGTGTGCGGGACAATTTCATGTTATGAAACATTTGTAGTCATATAGTATGAATTCTAATGATTGCAAAGCCATACTTGAAACCACTTTTCCATAGTTTTCTAACATATTTGGTCCAATGCCGTGGACATTTGAACATGATAATACCATAATCCATATCGTAGTACCCTGATAGTTCCGTAAAAGGATGGACTCGAAGTCAAAACGTAAATATTTTGGAGTGGCCCATATGCTCTTCTGACCTTTTTATTGTTGCAAATGTTTGGGATATTCTTTCTCGTTAAGTGTATATGTCGGGAGGACATCATTACACAAAAGAAGACTAAATTGGAGGGATTAGAAAAGCTTGGTCCGAAATTTCCTTGCCATTAAATCAAAATCTTTATAACTTTTTATTAACTCGAATTTTCGAAGTTGTATCGAATATAGCGGATATACTCATTACTAAATCTTTTGTAAAACCTTATAAAATGTCCATAAACATAAAAAAAGTTCTTGAAAATTGCATTTTGTTGTTGTTTTTTGTCAATTAATGATGATGAACCTATTCAAATGAGCCAAAAATATATGGTTCAAAAACGTAGTATTCTAGAAAAAAAAAATTATTAAAAATCGGCTATTAGGTATTGCGCTAATTTGTGTCTTTCTAGTGTTATATAAGACATCATTTTACTATTTAAAATTTTAATGTTCCTAATTAATCCATTATTTTTTGTAAAAAATTAATTTGAATTTAAAGAAAACAGTGAACCTATTTAAGTGAGCGGCAGTGTATATGTACTACAACAATATTTTGTTACAAAGAACACAGTATAGTTATCGTAACCATGCCGAACCATATTTTTTCACTGCGTATAGTTCAACCTGAGATCAACTGGGTTTCGGGGCTCCGGAACTTTATATTTTAAATCTGGTTCAAGCAAAATGTGTTGGTATTCTCCTTGCTTCAAATACTAATCGAGGAGTTAGTAAATGAAGCTTGACCCGATTTTGTAATACGGGATTTTGTAATGTCTAGGGGATTATATTCTTTATATAGATAACAATGAGGTTTATTGCAATCTCATTGAGAAAGAGATAAAAGAGATATTCATTTTATTTTGTCTTAGTCAATTACGGAAAGTCGTATCGTCCAGTCCAGTATGAGAATAGTATTCACCTATATTTACCACACCATTAGGAAATCTCAAGAAAACAGTCTCCATAACTAAGTAGCACTTTTTTTATATTTTTAACTGAGTTATATAGATTTCATCCTACTACTCCCCCACTAAGCCTTCCATTATTGCCTGATTTAACTAGTCAAATGAATACTTCACATAAACTGAAGTACATATTTTGTAGTTAATAATTAAACCTACTACTGATTACACATCGATCAGTTAGTTCATTTACGAAATTTTTAAACACACACATAAAATGAATGATGCTGCATTAAAATTATGACATGTTGAATACAGCGCAACAAAGAAACGAGAGAAAAAGCACTTGTGCTTCACAGTAACGGGTAACAAATGTTGGAAGAAACTAATTTTGACATTTGCTGTTACCCACTATTGCAAAGAAGCTGTTGTTTTGTTGGTCAAAGTGTCATGTGAAATTTATTTTTTCTCCAGAAAAAAAAGGGTGATTGATACAATGTATAATTTATTTGCTATAAACAAACCCAGTTGGCTGTTTGGCGTTGATGAACTGTCAGGCAACAGGCAAATAACAAAAATATGTCAAGAAAGTTTCTTCTAAAAGGTGGTTAAAGCAAAAAGAGGTGTTTTGAGTAGAGAAAGTTTTAGAGGTATATATGTATGTATAAAAAAGTTTATTACTTATTTATTAAGTTTTAAAATTAGAAATATTTTATTTCCAAATTACTGGTATGTGTATTTTGTGTAATTTATGTTTGGTAATATTTCAAATTCACAGCTTGCTTACCTCATTTGGACAATTTATACACAGACATAAATTTCTGCACAAAACGCCCAGCTTAAACTTATGGCTCAAACAGCCAACCACCAACCCCTGCACCTCCTCTGTTCTTTTATGTATGAATGCAAGCAGTAGTCAATCATAATTTCGTTTAGTTTTTTGTTTTTTCATTAAAATCTTTTATACAATACGCTGTTTGCAAGTTTTCATGTCTTTCCGTTCTGTCTCCTTCCTACTCCCCATCATAGTAATTATTTATGCATGTGTTTGACTTTATAATCTTAAAGTCAAGTTTTGACATATTAGCAACATGTGGCAACAACCGATGTATATATGAATGTATAAGTATGTGTGTGTCTGTTGCAGCAGCAACAATATCAAATCAAAAAGTTACTCATAGAAAAACAATTTAAATGCAAGTCATTCGAATGCGAGTACTCGTACAGTGCTTAAACGGCCAACTAATTTTCGTCAACTTAAAATGTTAACACAACTCAACTCCTTCACTTCAAAAGTCAGTCACTGCACTGTGGTGATCAAGAGTTGCCATGTTCCAAATTCCGACTGCTAACAGCCCGCATGTGGCTGACTCTTTATTTCCTCAGCTTATGGCGCTTCATGGATAAAGAAAGCTACACGATTGATTGCCCCAGTGTAATCACCTTCGTTGAATGATACCCAGTAGATGAATGCTCAAAGCTGCAACAAATTACCCCGAAACATCATCTAAACGAGGAAACAAGGGTTCTGGAAACATAATAAAAGTTGACAGAACATTTCGTCCTGAGATGTCATCGGTGGAGTTCTAGCTACAATTATATAGTTTGCAGGTTTAGACATTTCCCCTAAGGTTCTTCGTATGTGGAGGAGAACATTCGTATACGCAGTACAAATCAGGACATACTGGTTCCACATGGATGGTGCCATCCCCAATTTATGCCAAGCTTGTGGGTGGGGTCCTTCAGCTATCCATCAAACCATACTTTACTTCCTCCAATAGATTTAACGCGGTAGAAGTACCTACCACATTTCCTATCACATGCCGAAACCTGGGATTAGAAAATTAACAAATGAATTCTATCGTAGAGAATATGCTCTTCAAATCGATCTATCCTGGATCGATACAGAAAATCATATAACAAAGAATGTTGTCCAGGGGAAAAATATTCAAAGTTGCAAAGGCGTTTCCATAAAGGCTGTCACAGGCTGCATGTAAATTACATAGAAACACCATCATTTAAATATGGAAAGGGAGGATCACACGATCAGGAAACACAATGATATTTTGCAAACTCATCGGAGAAGTCATCTCAACTACAAATCTCCCCCGAGGAATATTAGAACAGTTCGTACGTAGGAGGAGAACACAAATTGGATTGGAGATCGTATACATAGCTGCAAACGACTCCAACAATTTGGCGGACGCATGATTAATCATTAATATCGTCCACCGTTCAAAGCAAACATAGAGAAGAATCGACTGCGGAAAACAAGTGGCAAAACTGAGCATAGTTTGTGGACGGAGTCCTTCAACTACACATCCAACGTAGCACAACTCCTTTGTCTTGACCTCAAAGCAAAGGCTTGGGAGTTTTAGTTGTTACAACAACAACAACAACATCCTCCATCATTGAGAATTTCCTTAAAAAAATGATTTTTTTCTATATTAAACTACATTATTTTTTTCCTTCCGAGCCAAACAATATAAACTAACTAGCTTGACCCGGTGCGCTTCGCTACCCCTGTCGATGTAAAAATCGGTTCAGCCGTTTAGTAATTATTGTTTAAAGACTAAAGGTACCAATTTTACCCGTTTTTTCCCCTTTTTATCCCTTTCTGGTCCAAGTATTGAAAAAGTTTATAGCCTATTGACGCTTCCAAGTAAGGATCTATCTACGTTCCAAATTTCAATAAAATCGGTTCAGCCGTTTAGGCGTGATGCTCAAACAAACAAACAAACAAACAAACAAACAAACTTACAAAGACATTTATATATTTATATAGATTGACAAACCAATGCATTCATCCAACGAAGCTGCACTTGCCAGGTTTTTCGTCGTGACCTGCATCCCGGAAGAAACCCAAAGCAAATCGAATACTACAAATCATGTATCAAGTATTTCTGAAAAGTCTTGCAGAGAAAGCTCTCAAATTAATTATCCAATAGAGAATAGACTCTCCTGAATGTACATTCGGCATCAATATAGAAAATTTTTGAAAAGTTTTTAAATTAATTCAGTAGAATAAAGTTACTCTACTGAATGCTTCACCCGATATTCGGATCCATAGAGAAAATAAAGCTCTCACATGAATTTTCTAATGCTCCATCTAGAATAGATAGAGAAAATCATAATTCAAAGAATGTAAGGAGTGAGATCCCAAATTCTTAACATATATATTATACATGTTAATAAAAACGAAACCACTAAACTTACAGTTTTAATTTTTATACCCTTCACCTTCGTGAGATGGGTATATATAAATTTGTCATTCCGTTTGTAATTTCCACAATATAATTTTCGGATCCTATAAAGTATATATATTCTGGATCCTTATAGATAGCGGAGTCGATTTAGCCATGTCCGTCTGTCTGTCTGTCTGTTGAAATTAATTTTCTGAAGACCCCAGATATCTTCGGGATCCAAATCCTCAATAATTCTGTCAGACATGCTTTCGAAAAGTTTCCTATTTAAAATCAGCAAAATCCGTCCATAAATAACGGAGATATGAGCAAAAATCCGAGACAACCTCTATTTTTGGCCTATTTTTTATCTATATCTCGATTACTAAGTCATAAATATAGACAATATGGATATCTAATGATAGATATTTCAAAGTCCATTGCAACGATGTATATAAGGCTATACAAAGTTGTACCTACAATGGGTCAAAATCGGGAAAAATATTTTTTAACCCGAATTTTTTTTCACAAAAAACTTTCTTTTGTCATAAATTTTTTTCACTAATAAATTCAAAATTTTTTTTTTTTAAAAAATTGGAAAAAACTTTTAAAAAACTATTTTGAAAAAAAAATTTAAAATTTTTTTTTAAATTTTATTTTGAGGTATAATTTGGTGAAAGGTATATAAGATTCGGCACAGCCGAATATAGCTCTCTTACTAGTTTTGATTGAAATTATTATTACAATTTACAAAACAAAAATACTTTTATAGTTTTAATCTCTAGTGATGTAATTTTGAACCTTTTTCGGAAACCTTTCCATTAACGTTTTTATAGTGCTTTCAGTCACTTTGCTCGAACAGCTAGTCCATCTCCGTTTAAAATCTACCACACTACCACCGTTTAAAATCTACACCTTTTTTGTGCTCTTCAATTCTCTTTTAACAAGAGCCCAATATCTCTCCACTGGCCTTAGCTCCGGGCAGTTTGGAGGATTTGCCTCTCTTGGTACAAATACCACATTATTGTTCTTGTACCATTCAAGGGCTAGTTTACCATAGTGACAGGGTGCCAAGTCAGACCAAAAATAAGTGGACAAATTATGAAGTCTTCTGAATGGAAGCAGCCTTTTTTGTAAACATTTCTTGATGTAAATTTCGGTATTTATAGATTCCGTTGTAACAAATGATTGGCTTCTTTTGCGGCAACTGCATATTGCTTGCCATACCAAGAACGTTTTGGGAAATTTTGTCTGCTTTTAGGTTCTAAACTTTTCTTCAACATTCCCTCGAGCATCAGCAATATCAAAATTATGACCCGGAAGCTGCGAAAAATCTGCCAGAACATCCATTATGCAGCAGGAATATTTTTCTATAAAATTTGACTTCAATTTTCGTGCTCTGTTTTTGGCCTCTAAATTTTTAGCAGCGTTCCTGTCAGGAACTTTTTGAGCCTTGCATGTTTTTAAACCTGCATTAGCTTTAATTTTTCGTACTAAATAGTCCGAGCACTGAGCTAATCGGGCTGTTTTCCTACCGGATGTGTTGGGAGCTCTTTTGAAAATGCTTTCTATTTTTTTTGGCTTAATAAACATCATGTGGACCATTCCTTCTACCTGAAACAGATTTTCTATCAACGGACAAGTTATCCCCGGTACTGTTTAATAACTTTGGCATAACTTTGAATGCTTGGCCAACATTTTGTAGGACCAAGTTGGGTTTTGTTGAAAATATTTAATAATTTTAGTACGCACTTTTTTCTGGTAATCAGATTAACAACAAAGGAATATAATTGACATTAAACATAATAACTTACATGTTTTACAAAGGTAACTTGAAAAAAAAACAAAACAAATCAAATAATAATTGGGTTAAAAGTTTTAATGAAAAACGTGTGTTAAGAATTTTACGATCTCACTTCTTTTATGATCTCCTAAAAGTTCTGCAGAAAATCGGGTGCCATTGGCAAAGATCCTTCTGTTCAATTGGCCTTGTAGCGTTAAGTTGGAATGCCCTTGTTCTATGCAAAGCTTTTGGGTATGTGATCAATAGACAACTAGTACAAAAATCAATTCTAAATGGCATGTAGCGAAGTGTACCTATAATTACTAGTACATAAGTCCTCAAATTCTTCTAGAATATATAATGCTTTAACCGTGTCAAAAACTTCCTTAGTCTTTCTAATGTCCTTTCTGCATGAGCGCTTCTTACCAGATATTCATCCAATGCTCCTTTGAGTCGAAGAAATGGTAGAAACTTGTTCCTCTGAGAAACGTATAAAATTGTATCGGATATCACGGTTTGTTATCTATCAATCCTTACTACTGCGAGTTACAGTCCAGGTTTACCACTACGACCGTGGTGACATCATTCACATACTCAACTTTTCTATGATCAATAGAATAATGGCCCTTGTTGTTAATGTTCCATTATTGTCGAAAGTTCTTTTTTGGGAAACAGCTTTCGCTCTGTTGACAATATTTGTCCGATTGGGTCTCGCAACGTTTCTTCGGAGCGAAGCTCCAAAAGTCTTGCACACTTTAGTCCTTTCTAAAATTTAAATTTCAAAGGAGAGATTATGTTTGCAGCTGATCCCGTAATGAAGATAATAATTCTATTTCAAGGCTTTGATGTGCTATATCAACCCATTATGATTTAAAGGCTTTTATGACAACCAAAAAAGTTAATCATGAAAATTTCCTTTTTTCGGGAGATTTTACAATACAAACCAACAATGAATGGAGAGCTCTCTTTATCCAAAAACTTACTCTTCCCATCGACATGCTGTCTGGCAGATATTAAGTAGTATTTCTACTACTATTTTTAAAAAAAGTAGTATTTCCTCTACTATTTTAAAAAAGTAGTATTTCTACTACTATTTTTAAAAAAGTAGTATTTCTACTACTGTTTTTAAAAAAGTAGTATTTCTACTACTAGTAGTATTTCTACTACTATTTTAAAAAAGTAGTATTTCTACTGCTATTTTTAAAAAAGTAGTATTTCTACTATTTTTAAAAAAGTAGAATTTTTCTACTATTTTTAAAAAAAGTAGTATTTCTACTATTTTTAAAAAAAGTAGTATTTCTGCTACTATTTTTAAAAAAAGTAGTATATCTACTACTATTTTAAAAAAAAGTAGTATTTCTACTACTATTTTAAAAAAGTAGTATTTCTACTACTGTTTTTAAAAAAAATAGTATTTCTACTTCTATTTTTTAAAAAAGTAGTATTTCTACTACTATTTTAAAAAAGTAGTATTTCTACTACTATTTTTAAAAAAGTAGTATTTCTTCTACTATTTTTTAAAAAAGTAGTATTTCTACTACTATTTTAAAAAAGTAGTATTTCTACTACTATTTTTAAAAAAGTAGTATTTCTACTACTATTTTCAAAAAAAGTCAATTGACATTTTCCCTTGAACATCTAACACATATTCCAAATTGGAGTGTTAGAACTAGCACTTTATAATTCTCATTATGTTGGCAATCATGTGGAACGGCGCTAAGAGTGGTAATTAAACTGCCACTATTATTTTCTTATAAAATGTTGTGTGTACATTTTGATGGCTGGTGACGTGTATACATGTTGTTGCTGTTGTTGTTGGTGGTAAAGTTGCAGCTATTGCTAGAGCTAAATTTAATGTTGTAAAAATAATGTGTTGTTGCAATGAATGGCACAAGTGCTTTTGTGGCCAGTACGTTTCAAATGGCTGTCTGTCTGTCTGTCTGCCTTGATCATAATGTGGAAATTGGAGGGTGACGCCATCTGTGTACTCTGGTTAAAGTGTGTCCTAGTTAAACTGCTGGAATTACACGCGGATTATGAGCGTTGCTGCTGTTATTGTATGTTGCTATTCTTATTGACTTTAAGTAGAAGTTGTTTCTAAGTTTTTTTTTTATTATAGTTTATGTGCGTAAATCCATGTGATGTTGTATGTCACTCAGTGGCTGTTGTTTGGTTGGTTGCTAGCAGGCTGCCTGCCTGCCTGACTGGCTGGTTGCCTGTTGTTTTCTGATTTCTATTTCCCATATGTTGCAAGGTGTGGTGTTGTTTTATTTATTGATCAACTTTTATTTAAATGTTTTTCATTTATTTGTACTTTATAATGTTATACATTTTATTTTTAATCGTTTTTAATAAATTTTCTATCAACTGAACAGTTTTTTTTTTTAATGTAAAAAATAGTTTTGGAATTTTCTATTTTTTAAAAGTGACTAATCTGTGTTAAAAATTAGATAAAATTTAACATCATACATATAGAATTGGACTCATTGAACTACGTTTTAACTCGCCATATATTACAAATCCTAGCCTTGTCATTTAGGTGTCCTATAATATCACTCAAAAATCCTAGATTGTTGCCTAAAGAACCGGAGATTAGCAGAGGATATGAAGAACTTTCTTAATATAGCCGATCTTAACTCCATCAACTCCGACGTCGCAGGATACTGTACAATCAGGGAAAAGCTGCAACTTAAAAATAGGATCGCGTCATATTAATTCAATAATGTTCATTATAATAGAAAAACCCTATTGAAATATGATAAATCAATAATTTTCAACTTTAAACTAATATTGTTCCATAATGAAATAAAAAAATTCAACATTACTAGACTTTTCATTGATTTAAAGTTTTTTTCTCTGGGTGTATGGATATAACATACATAGAACAGAATGAGTCGTGGAAACCAAAAACATATTTTAAATTTCCTTAACAAATTAACATTATTTTCCTTTACGAGCCTAACAAAATAAACAAATTGACTATGTATCCTGCCAATGAATCCTCAGTTGTCAGGTTGGTCGTAGTAACCTGCATCCGTGAAAGTTCTTAAATTAATTTTGTCGTAGATAAGAGACTCTCTCGAATGCTTCATCTGGGATCGATACTTAAAATCATTTCTCAAATAAAAGTCCAGCAGAGAAAGTTCTTAAATTAATTTTATAGTAGAGACACTCCCTACTGATCCATCCGGGATCGTTACCGAAAATCAGGTGTCAAAGAAAGGGTTTCTTAAAAGATCCACCAATTCAATTGCCCTGTAACGTTAATACCGAATGCCCGTATGCTAAGAATAGCCTTTGTTAATGTAATCAATAGGCATCCAGTAAAAAAGCATTTCCATCTCAGTGCCTAACTTATCCACTGTAATTTGCTTCGTTTTTAGGAATTTAATATCACACAGAGCCAGAATAAGTGTAATTTGTATGTCAAACGCCTTGCGCCATATAATTTGATACACACATGAGAATTGTGTTCGATTATCGGTCGGATATAGGTGCAGTAAATAGTGGTCAGATGGAGAGAAGAATCTCTTCTTGAATATTTCCTTCAACTCTTAAAAAAATGTCCGTTCAACGAACCACCCACTGCGTTCTAATATCCAAAACAAGAGTTTCCCACTTCTCAAGATTCTTGCTATCATACAACTCCTTGAATAAGATCTACGCTCAGCAACGGCCCGAGATTCACTCGGTATTTCGCTGTACATATTTAAATACACGGCGTTTCAAATGAAAAAAAAATATTGTGTACCCACTTTAAAATGTCATGGTTTCTTATTTATACACATCGTTTATTAAACATCACGTCTCATTATTCTTCCGTAAGAAATAAAAGAAATTAATTTTATTAAGTTTGAACACAAAATATCGTGAAACTTTAACTTTTTCTTTTGTGCTTTGAATGATCATAGCATAGTTGTGTCCCAATGGCCTTGAAATCGTTTTTCAAGCTTCTTTAGATCCTTGTGGAACCTCTCACCCAGCTCATCACTGACCGCACCCAGATTAGATGGAAAAAAAGAAAAATGAGAATCAAGAAAGGGAATTTTCAATGACATTCTGCAACCCAACTTTTCGTAAGTTTCAAACATGTCGTTCACTAGCTGTTCTACATTTTCGGCTCTGTTGTCTCCTAAAACCCTTTTATAACTGCTTTCAGTGATAACCAGGCATCAAGTTCCTTGCTAGTAGCTTTTCATCAATGTGCGTAATTGTGGTCCCACAAATATTCCTTCTTTGAGTTTGTCATCACTGTACTTGGAAAATACTATCTTGAAATATAAAAAGCCATCTCCCTCTTTATTCATAGCCTTGACAAAATTTTTCATCAAACCGTGTTTTATGTGCAGTGGCATATTTAGGATCTATCAATGGTATATGTTTCACATTAGATTTGCCGCAAACAAACTCTGATCTTTCAGGCCATGCTTTTGGTGCATTTAAGCAGTTACGATAACCACTTAGTCCAGTATTCATATTGGATTTTGAAATAAATGTATACAAAGATGTCGACGTTATCAAATAGGAAAGATTACTAAATAAAACATAATAATAATAAGTAAGAGAGCTATATTCGGATGTGCTGAATCTTATATACCCTTCACCAAATTATACTTTGAAATAAATAAAAAGGTAAACAAAATTAATTTTTTTTTTTTCAAAATTTAAAAAAAAAATTTATCAAAATTGTATTTCAAAATTTTAAAAATAATTTTTTTCAAAATTTATAAATTTAAAAAAAAAAATTTTTGGAATTTCTAGTGAAAAAAAAATTATAACAAAAAAATTTTTTGTTAAAAAATATTTTTCCCGATTTTGACCTATTGTAGGTCTAAATTACTATAGCCTAATATAGATAGTTGCAATGGACTTTGAAGTATCTATCATTAGATATCCATATTGTCTATATTAATGACTTACTAATCCAGATGTAGATCAAAAATAGGCCAAATAGGGTATGGGAGGTAGGAAAGAGGGAGTAGTGTTTGTGGACATTCGATTTGAACTTTCTTACATTGAAAATTACATGCATACAGTACGGCTAAAGAACGAATTTTCCCTGTAGTGTTTTGTGCGGTCCACTGGCCAATCGACCACAAAGGGATGTGTTCTTGATGAAAAACGTGTATTACGTAAAAATCTGCGGGTATCAGGAACAAGTTCCCTAATTTCATCAGAACACATTCCATTGTAGTACCGATGGAACAGTGAAACGCAGTACACATTGCGACGGTGCTCTAGCGAATCAATAGAGTTGGATAGCCTACTGTCACCGATAATCACCTTCGCCCTCTCCTGTATGCGGTCGAGAAGCTCCAAAATAGAATTTGAAGCACCGGCCCATACATGGGAGTTGTATTCCATTTTCGGTCGGATATAGGTGGTGTAAATAGTGAGGAGATCAGATGGAGTGAAGTAATTCCTACACCGTTTCAAAAAACCAAGACACTTGAATGCTTCTTTCGACACTTGAAAAATGTGTTTAGACCAGCGGACATCACATTGTATTCTCATGCCCAGAACATCAAGAGTGTCTGATTCCACAATATTTACACCACCCATAAATACAGACGAAGCGACATGGTCTGTCGTTCGTTTATGTGTCAACATGCAACACTGAGTCTTGCGAGCGTTGAAAGCGACCCTGTTCGCACGACCCCATTTAGAGATTGTCAGAAGGTCCCGATTAAGGTAATCATTCATATTTTGCCTCATTGCCCCAATCTCAGACAGGCTTGGTCTGTAACTGAATGAATATGAATGACAAATGTTGCTGTCATCTGCAAAAGAATAGATATGGTTGGAAGTAGGAGAAAGAACGGAGCCTTGGATCCTTCAGAAGATTGATTTCAACAGACAGACGGACGGACAGACGGACATGGCTAAATCGACTCTGCTGTCTATAAGGATCCAGAATATATATACACAGAGAAAACAGATTCGTGATAGCAACCGAATTTGTTGCCTATTGAATGATTCGGTTGCACACATAGAATTTTTCGGTTCTATCAATAGATAGTCAGTTGCTAAAGAAGAATGTCAGTTGAAGCAACCAAACATTACCCCTTTTAAAATTTGGTAGCCAAAATTGTAAAATTCGGTTACTAAGTTAGAATCATTCGATTGGAAACAAATACGGTTGCCATCACGAATCTGTTTTCTCTGTGTACTTTATAGGGTCGGAAAATTATATTGTGGAAATTACAAACGGAATGACAAACTTATATATACCGTTCTCACAAAGGTGAAGGGTATAAAAAAGTACAATACATCGAAAACAGTAACTGTTTCTTTTAACCCTAAAGTGAGGGTAGTTCAAATAATAATTGACATGTACCTCGAAAACTAGACGTGATGGATACCACATACGTTTGGAACATTTAATCTATGACTCATTACCTATACATTTCAGCTCTCAGTTAAGAGAATACCAAAATCGTTTAATGCAGTGTTATTACAGATATGCAACAAATGACAGCCAAAAAAGCAAGATCTAACAGGATGGTTGTTGTGACAATTTTGACATTTTCTTTAGTTGGTTTCTATTGTCATATCCTATTACTATATTCAGCTGATTCCTATCTGTATTATCAGTGATTTTTTGTTTCTAAACATGATATTTCAAACATTTCAACTGTAAAATTACCAATGTTAGTTCACAATGAAATATGATTTTTAAATTGAAACAAATATGAAAACAAAAACCCATAATAATATCCAAGACACACATAAAAAACTTGCAAACCACTTGAAACAAATAGAAAAGAGAACTCGCATGAAAACTCGTAAATATAAATTTAATCCTTATGGGAACTTTTAACAGGGAACCCACCATACAAGTTCAACCACAAGACGTGTTGCTGCAATTAGGGTCACCGAAAAAAAAAATAGAGACCAAAAAAGAAACAATTTTTTTTATCACTTTTGCCCGAAACGTGACTTTTTCCACAAGTACTTCAGGCTGTACAAAACACTACTGCCAGGCGTATGTAATATGATGAACATAAAATACATTTGAAATCACATACATTTTTTGTTCCTTAGTAGTGTGTAAATAAATATGAATCCACTACGTTTGAATTTCCAAGCTGAAAAGTCAAGTATTGTTTTGTGAGTATGTGTGTGTTTTTATGGCTTTGTAATTTAATATTGGATCACTGAGATCACCAACGAACAAGTCAATGTGATTATATGAAACTCTCCACACATAAACACTTGTTGCAACTACAAACCTACATATCCTATAAACAGGCTGCAGCACTTAAAACCTTTAGCTAAACCACAATGTGTACGGTTTGTTTTCGTTTCGTATTTAGTTATATAGGTCTATTTATTTTTTTCCACCACATGGGTAACTCATTCACTCACTCACTCACCATTGCTTTCATTTGCACAAGTGTTCATTAGAGCTTCAGTCCCCCTGGTTCTTAGGCGTTCCAAAGATTATCAATTTCCTAAAATAAAGAACCACATGAATGAAGTAAATAAACATTTCTTATAAGCGCACACTTGTTTAAACCTTCACCTCAAGAATCCAGGCGACATGTTTCTTATCATTGTTTGGGTTTTGTGTTTGACTTTAACTTAAAAACATAAATAAAAAAAAAGTAATATTTTTACTGCCTTAAAATTAAACTTCAGTGACTAAGATATTTTATTTTTTTTACTTTATTTTATTACATACATATTTACTTAAACCATAGTTGTGTACTTGCACTGATTATTCAGAATTTGTTTAAGTCATTTCTTGTTAATGACCTAATCATTAAGCAGAGTTGGAAAGGTGTTGGTTCTTGTTTGTGAATGATAATTTGGGGCTAAAATAAAAAAGTCAAATAAAAAAGTCACTATTTTTCCAAGGGGAATATAAGCAAATGTGTTTAAATACCTTTCAATGTTGTAAGGAGGAGTGAAGACTTTGCAAGGAGTTTACGACTGAAACACTAAAGTATTTACCGACCAATCCACCATAACGTATGAATGAATTATATTTTTGGGAATAACGAATGTCACTTAGAAATATTTTAGTATCGGGATTAAGTTTCCCAATTTAATTAGAACACATTTCGCTAGTACACTGAAATATGTGAATAGTGCTGTATGCAGCGTTTCAGAAAATCGAGACACTAGAATACTTAAGTTAACTCTTGCAAAATGTACTGATTCAAACAAACATCACACTGAGTACTAAAGCTAAAAACAGGAGCTTCAGATTTCTAAATATTTATAGACTTTATAGACAAGCAAACAATATTGAGTAGTAATTTTCCGACCCTATAAAGTATATATATTCTGAATCCTTATAGATAGCGGAGTCGATTTAGCCATGTCCGTCTGTCTGTCTGTCTGTCTGTCTGTCTGTCTGTCTGTCTGTCTGTCTGTCTGTCTGTCTGTCTGTCCGTCTGTCTGTTGAAATCAATTTTCTGAAGACCCCAGATATCTCCGGGATTCAAATCCTCAATAATTCTGTCAGACATGCTTTCGAGAAGTTTCCTATTTAAAATCAGCAAAATCCGTCCATAAATAACGGAGATATGAGCAAAAATCCGAGACAACCTATATTTTTGGCCTATTTTTTTATCTCTATCTCGATTACTAAGTCATGAATATAGACAATATAGATATCTAATGATAGATATTTCAAAGTCCATTGCAACGATGTATATAAGGCTACACAAAGTTGGACCTACAATGGGTCAAAATCGGGAAAATATTTTTTAACCCGAATTTTTTTTTCACAAAAAATATTCTTTTGTCATAAATTTTTTTCACTAATAAATTAAAAAAAAAATAAATTTTAAAAATTGGAAATAAATTTAAAAAAAAAATTTGAAAAAAAAGTTTTAAAAAATTTAAAAAAAAATTTAAAAAAAAATTTTTTTTTTTTTTTAATTTTATTTTAAAATATAATTTGGTGAAGGGTATATAAGATTCGGCACAGCCGAATATAGCTCCCTTACTTGTTTTTACTTAAGTATACTGACATCCCATGTAACCTAGCGTAAAGTCAACTGTCATTTCAATGTCTCTAAATAACCTACAGTGTAAATGTTTATTTTGTACTGCACTTAATAAAGTAGTAATCTATTGGAAAGTTGTTATTGCACTGTCTTTGAGATGTCTTTTTAACTGTCTATTTGAGGTCAATTAGCACTCGTATGTGTTAAAGTAACTAGTTATGTAGCTGATCAAGTAGCCAACGAGGTAGCTAGTAAAGTAACTGACTCTATGTAAACGGTATGTGAATCCAATACGTTGAATACTTTGGTCCAGCTACTCTTGGCCCCAATCTCCAATAAGCATGACATATAACTGAATGAAGATGAAAGACAAAGAGACGAGAAAGAACTTTGTGGTCCCATTTACAACAGCTCGTAGAATCCGATCCTTGAATTGAGAATAAGTTTATTTAAAAGAAAGTAAGCGGAACAATGAAATCCAAATAAACCAATGTAATTACGACAATATCCTCAATACCACCGACCGAAGAGCAGCTGAAATACTTACTAGCCTTGACTGCTACTGGTCTAATTTGAAAAGCAATTAGAAATTGAAAGTCAGATATTATTCAACATTGTATATCTCATTCAGTGAAAACATCACTGAAGAAAGATGTGATTGAGTTCCGGTAACATACTTAAACGGTAATTTTATCAGTTTCGAGAGCTTAACCTGGGACAACATCATGCTGGCTTGGCTGTTGTATATATGGCAGTATCATAGGGTGTGACTACATACTATGCGGGAATTTGGTACCGCTGCATACAAGTATGATTTTGCAGGCATTCAGATCTGCCAAGTACGATCTACGACCCATAGAATCCTGCATATTCAGTTTTTTGTTTTTCTGATAGATCTGAGAAAAGACTCCAAACTGTTTGAATGACTTGTCGCGTTGTCCAAAAGCGACTTCTAAGTCCGACATTCATGCAGTATGCTGCAACAGCGGTATTAATGGGGTCGATTTGCAATATTGGGTGTATGACTTAAAAATGTGGGATTTACAATAGATGGCGTATCTTTCGAAAGCGGGTTTTGTTTTTCATAACTTATATGTCATTTTGAAGGGTATATATCTGTCATTTATTCTTACATAGTTATTGTACATTATAGTAGAAACAATAACTTTTTTTTTGCATCGAAAATGTAGAATTTTGTTCCAACAAAGCGACATAAGCTTTACTTCTTTAATTTAAAAAAAAAGTGTCGCTGAGCACACCAACGATTATAGTGAATGTGCTCCATCGGTTTCAACGTGTGAGAGATGGTTTGTGCGGTTGAGAAGACAAAGATCGCCCTGGCTAGTTCAAAAGGCATTACTCCATGAAGAATGTTGTCAAACTCAACAAAAGCTTGCAAAATGATTGGGAGATATTCTAGCAGCAATTTCAAAACGTTTGCGAGCAAAAGACTTCATCCAAAAGCAGGAATTGGATACCATACGAATTGAAGCCGAGAGATCTTGAAAGTTATAGTCCAGAAATTGCCCTGTCAGACTATTATTTGTTTCGATGCGTATCTCTCTGGGATACGTAACTCTTTGGAACAGAGTATCCGAAATTAGCTTGATTCGTTCTTGACCTCAAAAGATGAGCAGTTCTTTTGGCTCGGAATCCATATGTTGCCACAAAGACGGGAAAAGGTCATAGCTAACAATGACCAATACTTTTGGCAAATTTATATTGTATAAATGTTTTAAAATAAAAGCTAAAAATTTTAAAAAATCACGCATTTTTAAGTCATACACCCAATATTATAAATATTTATGTATGTTCTCTTCAAACACACAAATGTTTCTGATATATCTGGGAGGAGTGTACTCACCACTCAACGATTCTTTCTTTATCTATGCCCACGTACTGATGAATAGAGCTTTCAGAACCGTATTTCTATGTCATAGAACTGTGAAATGTTATCACCTTCAATACCACAACTAGGTATTTCACGTGATTACCGAAATACAAAAATATGTAAAAAGCTGCTGAATATTTATAGACATGAGAGTTATAGTAAACGATCAGATAAATAGTAGAAAAATTTGAATATCTTCATTTAAACTGAGTAGCAAGAAGAAGCCAAATATGTTCTTCGAAGTCTTTGGGTCTCAAGCTGTTATAGTGTCACGGGAAAAATAACTGACAAGTCACCCAAAGAAGTTCTACTGGCGTATACGACCAACATTGATAGCTAGAGTCCGATCGAAATCGAATTTTAAAGGCCGAACCTTATCTAATAATACGAAACTAATCGAAGCTGTTCTTAATGTACTTTTAATTTTTATAAGTAATTCATTGCTCTTAATATAAGAGCATGTCTCAGCACCTTTTTAAGATGTCCTGCATCTCTACCTTGCATGCCAGACTTTTGCTAATTTTTTATACTGTAGCTTCATGTTGAGCAACATATTGCTTTTAATAGTTTTTCAGTATGATTATCAAACATCGATTCCTTTTGTTAGATCTTTGTTTAATAACTTACAAGTCCTCGGGTTTTTTATAATTTCTATAAAAGTTTCTCTTTCAAAATCGCATATTCTATGGGTAACGAAAATTTTATGAGACATCCCTCACTAGGGCTAAAAAAAAAACAGGAGATTTACAAACTGAAAATACATTTTCTAAAGAGGCTTCTGATTTCCTCACTCGTAATACTGAATTAAAAAAATCTCTCTCGTCTGGGACAGCAACCGAATTTGTTGCCAATCGAATGATTCTACCTTAGTGATCGAATTTTACAATGGTGGCTACAAAATTTTAGAAGGGGTAACAAAAGTTTGGTTGCTTCAACCGAAATTCTTCTTTATCAAATAACTTTCTGTTGATAGAGCCGAAAAATTCTATGTCTGCAACCGAATCATTCGATTGGCAACAAATTCGGTTGCTATCACGAATCTGTTTTCTCTGTGTAGATGAAATTATGAACCCGATCTTGCTGCATGAATAAGTTACATACTTTTTTCCAGTTACATACCTCAGTCTAGACATGGTACCTTATTGTGAAGAAAAATCTTCAACCTAAGGCTTTTGTTTTGAAACAGAAAGTTTCAACTGAAGCTTCAATGGAAGAGCTATTAAATTTCCTTGAGATTATTCAAAAAGTAATTTTGTTTCTATATTGATTGAATTCTTTCAAACCATTCATTAGCTCCAACTCTGTTTGATGTCTGTAAATTGTTGATTTAGTGCGTTTGGTGTCTGTGACCAAAACAAATATTTATTTAAAAATAAAATTGTTTTTTTATACTTTTTTTTAAATTTAATATTCTTTGTCTTCAATAAATAAGTCATAATTTAAAAAATTTCTTTAGTTTGTTCTTATCAAAAGATAAGAACTTTAATTTAAGTGCGACTGGCATACGAACGAAATATATTGACTGACTCCATGCTAGTTTTGATATGGGGGTTTGTTGCATTGACATTATCCCATAATTTGGTGGGAATTTTAAATATTTGTAAAATGTTGGGTTTATGTTTATTTTAAGAATGTAAAAGTAAATAAATAAGTTTCATAAAGTCTTATCCGAGTTTTTAAAATGCATAAACAAATATTTTAGAGGAAATCTTATCAGAAAATAAAATGAGTGAAATGAGCAAAAGCAATTGAACTCAGTTGGGCTGAATTGTTGTTAAATCTGGATCATTGCTCTTAAAATTTCAGGGTTTTACTCTTTGGTGCACTTTTTCACAAGTCGGTGGTTTTTGTTGAGTTTTGGGATGATTTTTTAAAGGTTTGCCGATGAACACATTGGAATATTGATTCATTTATATATATAGAGTGTTTTTTTTAATAAATATAATTCGGGAATTCTTTAGTAATAAAAATAACTCAGTTGCCTCCATAAATATTTACTATGTTGAACTCAGTATTATGCACTTTCCTCTTTTAATTAAACAAAAACCAGCAATAAATTGCAATTTTGCCCATATTGTGACATTACTTGGATAATTGTTAACATTTTTACACATGTTCTCTCAACACCTTCCACCCACAACCTCAGCAACTTAACAACTTTATGACAAGCCCCACAAAAAAATCTATAAAAGTAGAAGCGAAAAAAAAGAAAGATGCCTTTTAGAGTCTTAAGTTTATAATTAATTAACTTCTAATTATGAACACGCCTTCAAATACAATGGACAGACAAGAAACTGCACCACCAAAAGCAGCCAAACATATTCCTTAAAAATGGCAAGACAACACAAACCGATGACAGTGATTAAGAGATACATGTCAAACACTAATGAAGTAGACAAGCTGTGCAGCAGTCAGTAGTCGTTAGTTGGCTGTTTGGTTGGCAGCCTACCACTCTTATCTTGAAAAGATGTTTTCTTAAAGATTCCCCCCCAAAAAAGTATATATAATAAAACTCAAAACATGCCAAATGAACTTTTGACCTCAAACAATTGCAAGACATGCACAAAGAAAATCACACACAAGCTTTAAACTACAGGAACTAAACAAAAAAAAAAAAAAAGCTGCATAAGAGCGAGTGTTAGGACCTCCAAATACTTATAAAGAAGTTACAAAGAAGATTTGTTTTAGCAGCTGCCGAACAAGATGATCACAGCAGCAGCAACTGCTACAGCTACAATAATGATGATGGTAATGATGATCATGCTGGCAATAATGATGTTGTTATCTTCTTACAATTTTATGTTGCATCCTAGTGGCGACATTAAATGTTGTTGTACACATTGTAAGTAGATTTTTAGTTATGTTTAACCACAGCAACATGAAAATATCTATGACCATTCGTTGCCAATAGACTTTAAGATTTTCGTTGCCGCTGTTTGTTTTTTTTTTTTTTTTCTCCAATGTTTGTCTTCTTTTTTTATTATTGTGTGACTAACAAAGCCATCATTAATGGTTTGTCTTTCGGATAGAATCTTTCAAAGTAGTTTAAGCTGTTGGCTTCTTAACGAATGGGTTACAGTGGGTCGTGCAATGTTTGGGGTAGTAGTTAGAAATTAAGATTTTCTTATGATAATAAACTTCGATATGTCATTCTTGATTTATTAAACAAAAATTATATCTCGAAACAAATTTATTTAAATTGATACTTAAAAAAGTAGTTTTTGCTGAAATTTAGAAATCACTCTATAAAATTTCTTTAGTTTCTTGTTAAAAGATCATCTATAAGGCTTGCTGTGAGGATCGGTCCTTGGTGCCACATATGGCTAATTTCTCAATATAGCTTCTAAGCTTTTTTATTTATTATTAATTGGATGCCTCTATTCTTCATAAATAAGATCGATCAAGATCAAGAAACTTTATTAGAAGAATTCATCCATATTTGCTTATATACAGATCATATTGCCATAATTGCAATAATTGTTCAAAAATTTGTCTTATGGTCGTGAAAGGGTTAACATGAGAAAGACAGAATAATATTATGAAATCGAGGGTTCTATTCTCTGGTATGGAAAAATCCACATGTCCTAAAGAAGGGCGACAAAGTTTGGAATGGAATTTTGAAGATAATTGTTGAACTTGTAGAAATCGATGAATCGATGGGTATGATTAATATTGCGAAGCGTGTTGATCACATCAAAATAGTATGAAATGTGTGAGCATATGGTATTGCGAAATTTGGACATGTTATTTGAATGCCTGAATACTAATTTTGTGAGTGATCTTGGAAGGATAAGGACTGCGATCGAAATATTCTTAACATATATGTTAATAAAAATTAAACCACTAAACTTACAGTTTTGAATTTTTTTTTTTTATTTGATTGAAATTATTATTACAATTTACCAAAAAAAAAAAAAAAATATTTTTATAGTTCTAATCACTAGTGATGAAATTTTGAACCTTTCTTCGGAAACCCTTCCATTATGGTTTTTACAGTGATTTCTGACACTTTGTTCGAACAGGTTGTCCATCTCCGTTTAAAATCTACCACACTTTTGGACATCTTTTTTGTGCTCTTCAATTCTCTTTTAACAAGAGCCCAATATCTCTCCACTGGCCTTAACTCCAGGCACTTTGGAGAATTTGCCTCTCTTGGTACAAATACCACTTTATTGTCCTTTCTTACCATAGTGACAGGGTGCCGAATCAGGCCAAAAATAAGTGGACACATTAAGAAGTCTTATGAATGGAAACATCCTTTTTGTAAACATTCCTTGATGTAAATTTCGGTATTTATAGAGCCCTTTGTAACAAATGCTTGCCTTTTTTGCCGCTACTGCATATTGCTTGGCATACCAAGAACTTTTTGGAAATTTTGTCTGCTTTTGGGTCCTAAACTTTTCTTCAACATTCCCTCGAGCATCAGCAACATCAAAATTTTTAGCCGGAAGCTGTGAAAAATCTGCCGAAACATACGTTTCGTCATCCATTATGCAGCAGGAATATATTTTTTTTTTTATAAAATTTGACTTTAATTTCCGTGCTCTGTTTTTGGCCTTTAAATTTTTAGCAGCGTTCCTGTCAGGAACTTTTTGAGCCTTGTATGTTTTTAAACCTGCATTCGCTTTAACTTTTAGTACCAAATTGTCCGAGCACTCAGCTAACCGGGCTGCTTTCCTACCGGATGTGTTGGGAGCTCTTTTGAAAATGCTTTCTATTTTTTTGGCTTTAGAAACATCATGTGGAGCATTCCTTCTACCTGAACCAGGTTTTTTATCAACGGAACAGTTCTCCCGGTACAGTTTAATAACATTGGAAACAGTTTGATGACAGACCTTTGATTGTTTGGCCAACTTTTTGTAGGACCAAGTTGGGTTTTGTTGAAAATATTTAATAATTTTAGTACGCACTTTTTTCTGGTCACTCATTTTAATCAGATTAACAACAAATGAACATAATTGACATAAAACATAAAAACTAACATGCTTTACAAAGGTTACTTGATCAAAAAAAAAAAAAAAAAATCAAATAATACTTTTTAATGAAAAACGTGTGTTAAGAATTTTTCGATCTCACATACATACGTATGTGCAGGATCCATGGTATCGGAGCTCTTATACGGCAGTTTTGAACCACATTCAAAGATACGTCATGAGTTCCGCTGTCGTTGGATATCGCTTTTGCCAAAGGAGATGCCATTCTAACTACAATATTACACAGTTTGGAGTCTCCCCCCAGAGATATCAGGAAAAACTTTTGCCAAAGGAAAACCATTCTAACTACCCATTCTCCACCCAGATGCATCAGGAAAAACTTTCGTGCGTACGATGAGAACATAAACAAGAATATGCTGGATCCATTGGATTGCAGATTGTGATTTCAGTTTTGAACGCCTGAATATCGTTCTTGAAGGTAGCTCAACATCACCGTCCCCAATTTCTGTCCAGCATGTGGTCAGATCTTATGATAACCTCGTATATCCAACTGCCAAGCCAACCCTTATTCACCAGATCCATTGGGTTGGAGCTCGTATTCGGCAGATATGAACGACATTCATTAGGCGTCATACATTTCGGGATCGCTGGCTGAATATAGTAAGAGGTTGTTCAGAAGCCATTTAAACTACAAAAGGCACAGAGTTTGGAGTCTCCTCGATTTATTTATCTGAAAAAACTTTGATGTATACGAGGAGAACATAGACAAGTATGTGCAGGATCCATCCAACTGCCAAGCCAATCATAATTCACCACGTTCAGTTGATTTATCGAATAGCCTAGAAGTAGAAGTAGCTGTGTTTTTTGGCTTTAACCTCCATATTAAAAAATAGTTTAGTCTTGGCTGTTGGAACGATTTTATTCCAGGTGAACCTTTCGGAACTGATAAACTTATCGTTTAATAATCTAACCGGAACCCAGTCACATTTTTCTTCGGTGAACTTTTCCTTGGTTAAGTTATTCAATGTAACATGGTGTCGTCTGCCATTGTCCACTCTCCTTACACCAGTAGCAGCCAAGACTGCCAAGTATTTCATGTTCACTTTACTTAGTGCTATTGTGGATATTTTCTCAAGTAAAATAGTTGATTTGGAGCACAGTGTGCCGCTATCTTTCTTTCGAACAATTTTATTGCTGTTTGTGTGCCTTTTATAATAATTATAAAAATTAGGTCTTACATTCGCATTGTCATATCAATTGGTATGTAAAATTCAGATTTCTTTATATTGGAGTCTGTAGTTATTTTAAAATGTCCTAAATTTAGTTTGCATTGAGGTTAAAAGTCCTGCGATTATTGGAATTTCCTGTGTGGAAGCTATCTAATTACATATATTTTTCTACAACGAACCTATAAGCTTCATGTTTATTAGATCAATTGAAAGTGTTTTTTGTGTTTAATTCACATACAAATTTTATCAATTTCAATATTATTTTTTCGTTACCAAATTTATAAAATTCTTCTTCCAACTACTCCCCCACTGTTAAAATTGTTTTCAACAATATTTTGTGGCTGACTTCTCTTAACGAACTCAGTCAGATCTGTGCATAATTTACTGTATCGGACACTGACAACGGTGGTAACCTTTGGCTTCTACTAGTATAATTTTTGTGGTGGAGCTGGCTTGTTTTTATTGTTGTTGTTGTTGTTGTTGTCTCGTTGGTGTAGCCAGTGTCTTCTGGAAAACTTTAACTCAAGACAAGATCACTTGACTGGTTGTTTGATCTGAGTAGTGACTCGTTGTTTGGTTGCAAACTGTTACTGAGGCATGTACGTTGTTGTACTGTGTGTTTTGAACGTCAAAAGTAATTTGTATTGCGGTTTAAGCCAAAAAAGTTTATTGATCTCTAATCAAAATCCATACATATAGAAACTTTGTTGTTCTTGAACATACTAGCACATGCAACCACATGATGTTGTGATCTAAGCTCAGCAAGCAACATGGCTAATGAGTGAATGAATGAATGAATGACTAAATGAATGAGTATTTATTTTGTTAGCTGGCCACAACAACTGCGAATGTATGTGTATGTATGTATGTGCATTTTTAGCATTATTAATTTATTTGATGTTGTTTAGTTTAGGTTCAAACATGTGTTTAACATGATCCGCAATGTTGTCCAACTGCAAGTTGTAGCTTGTTGTTGCTGCTTGTTAAGATGCCTCGTTAGAATTTATTTGATTTTATGGAAATTTATGTTTAAAATAAACATTTTTCTTGTGCAAATATCGCATGGTATTATTTTGTCATAAATTAAGTAATTAAAATTTATTTGATTAATTGTGGACATTTGCAAGAGGTTATAAAAAAGACACTTTATCGCATGATAAATATTTCAAATAACTTTATGGTATTATATTAAAGTTATAAATAGCTTTTGCTTTAATATTTAAATTGATATGAGAGTTATTCTTGTGAGAGTCTTGATTTCAATTTTATATTATTTTAAAACTCCAAATTTTGCAAAATTTTTCTAAAATACTTTCATAAATATAGATTTCCTCAAGTATTGATTGTTATATTTTCTTTTTATTAGTCTTTTAAGGAAATTAAACTTAATTTGATATCCTGGCAGCTCAAATTACATTTCTACTGACCTCCATTTTATGTCAATCATAATCAATTTGACTTAAAGACACTATAAATGCCCAACTATAGACAATTTTTCCAAAGTCAATCAATTTAAACCCTCACTCTTTGCTTTTGAAAACGTAAATACCACTCAAGTACCCCTCAAAACCATAATTTCGTAATTGAAACAATGCGTTTTTCTAAACAATTTAAAAATTACTTACACTCCTTTGAAAAAAAAAAATAAAAACTTGAAATAGAAACCCATTTATGCCCTCAAGTTAAAACTGAAAACAAAAATACCCAAGAAATAATTTTCTTATTACAAGAACGAAACGGAATGAACATTTGAACGATTGAGTTCCTGATGGTTGCGTGTGAATAAAATATCAGTCTTATTTGGTTTATTTGGGTTAATTGAAACTAAATTGATTTTTATTTATGAACAACTATTCAAAGAACAATACAAACACATTAATAAATACACGGGTTGTTCTAGAACATGAGCCAAACTACATGATTGATTACAAGACATTTATAGGATAAAGAACAAAATAAATACTACTACAACCAGTCATTAATATTTCTAATAGTGGAGTTATTTCTAAAAATATTAAAGCAATTCTTATGCATTTTGTGTGGAAAGAAGTAGTAGTAAAGGGATTTTTATTACATGTTTATGAAGTTGTTGTTTGAGACACCCGTATGTGTGCACGTGCATCGAAAATATTTAAATTAAATTCTAGTCATGATGAGATGCTGTAATTAAATTGAAACCCGTATTTTTTAATTGAATTATTTTAAATATTTCTTTTTTCAATGTGACCTAAATTGTAATAATATGAGAATATTGTTTAATATTGTTACGAATGTGCAATAGCGATTTGAATTTAACGGTCTGTAACGACTGTCTGCAACATTCATCATGTTTATAAACACGTCCATCAGTAGAAGCTTCTACTTATCAACAATGTTGATAGCATGCGGTTATTAGCATTGTTTATAAATATGGCAACACTAAATGTTTATGCTGCTAACATTGACATCGAAAGCTCTAGAGCAGGGGTGCCCAAAAGTTCCTTATGGAAGAGCAAACACCAATACATTTAAAGAAAAACAAATTTTTATTCAATATTTTTTGTTGTAAAAACCACACATACAAAGAACAATGAAAAAAATACACAATTTTTTAAACGATACCACACGATAAACAAAAACAAAATCTATCTACATTGATGATGGCTGTCGACAATGTTTACCAGCAAAGCATACGAAAGTGTTGTTGCTTTGCACTTGCGTGTATACAGTGAAGAACCACAAAAAAAACTAACAAGACAAAGTTGTTTGTGTATTTCATATAGCTAGTGCTGCGTGCTGTATTGAGTATAGAAACACACAGCCTATAGCTAAGAGCATTTACAAAAACAAATGAGCACCAAGAGTATAGGGCTTGGGCACCCTTGCTCTAGAGCATTGTAGATGATTCATGTTAGATGGCGCGTGTATAAATAGTGGCAGAGGTTGCAGTAGTGAGAGAGTTTATCATAGGCGCTGTTAGAGTTAACATCAACTGTCTTGTACATTTAAGTTTGTACATTATAAAGTATGTGTGCATTTCTGCGAATTGATAAACGTGTAAGTCACTAAGAGACTTTTTAGACTGTTGTTGTTGTACATTTTAAATAAATAAAGAGTTGTTACAATTTTAAACTACTAAAACTGCGTTTATTTGCAATCAAAAGTACCCGGTTTATTTAAAGGAAATAAACCGAATATATGAGCAAATTATGGATCGATCGCAAACAATTGTAGTAACATGATTTCTGTGCGTATAAAATTTATATGAGTTAAAGTTTATCTAATATTCATACTTGTTAATTATTTGTGTATTTGGGAACTATAACTAATTACGGACAGATCATTATAAACTTACGTGGCATTGTGTATACAGTAAAAGTCCGGTATAACATATCTCACTTTATAAGTACAGCCACATTCTTAACATTATCTACCCTATATAACGAATGTTTAAAGAATCGTGTGCTCATATAACGAATTCTGAGAAAAATTAAATTTGCAGCATTGACAAGAATGGTGAGGAAAAGGCGCTTTATTATTTGTTTTTCGACCAGAGGAAAAAAACACATTTCAGTTAATGGATTCCATGCTAGTGATAGATGGTTGGCTATATATATTTTAAAAAGATTCGTTGTAAGACTTCTGAAAGAATCAGTAGAGAAATTATCATCCCGAACTGATTAGTGGAGCTCTTCAAAAAAAGCCAAAAATGTATGTTGATGTCATTTTCAACGAGGACGAAATTGGCGTCTATTGGAAAATGAAAATGTTTAAGATATTTATGATCGTTAAATTGATTTCCGGAAGTGGGGCTTATATGGAGAGATGGTCATAATATTAGGTGACATGATGTTTGTATACATATATGAAACTTATTTCTGTTCAACTTTATTTGGCTACCAACATGTTTATGACATTTATGCTCGTTAATGTGATTTCCGGAAGCGGGCCTTATATGGTAGCTTTGACTATTTATGGATCGAAAGTCATAAAATCAGGTGACATGATTTCCGTATATATAAAACTTATTCGGAGCAAAATCTTATTTTTGGAGGACCAGTGTATGGGGGCTTGGCGAAATAATGGACCAATTTCAACCAATTTCAATAGGAAATATCCTCAAAATTGCGACCAGTACTTTGCGCAGAAGGTTTGCATGAACAATCAGCCAAATTGTGAGAAAGTGAGTCTAATTCAGGGAAAGGCTAATTATGGGCGCCGCGTTTTTCATTTACTCTTCTCTTACGTACGTGTGTACAGTGTACACGCATTGTAGAGAAATAAACAACTTTAATCAGTCTAGCTTGACCATTCAAACAAGCAGGTTGTGTATCGCACAATTTAAGAATCAGCGTTGCCAGAGAAAAACAATTTGTGCAAACTGTTTAAGATGTATGATGAACAATATGAGATTTTACATTTTTAATTGGGGAAAAGAGACGAAAGTTTACTGGCAACATCGATTCGTGGTGAGAGCGGATAGAGAGCATAACTAATACAATCGTAAAATGTAATAGTATAGGTTGCCTTTCCCTGGTCTAATGGTCGACCGGCTTATTTTAAAGTGGGTGTTACACTAATATTTTTGGGCGTTATAAACATCAGAATAAACGCATTATACCCTGCCCACTATGGTGGTGTAGGGTATAAATATAACGCTATATGAGGCTATCAGTGCAAAAGTGGTGTAACTGTAAACTATTAATTTAGTGGTAGGTATATTCAACTTACACTTGCTCTGTACCAAAAGGTAGCTTACCTCACTTTCAGGCGCGTATCCAGGACAAGCATTAGTTCGCCCTTTTGCTTTTTTCCTTTTTTATATGAAAACATTTGGGTTTTGGGTGCAAATTCCTATTTCACCTCCTCTGGATCCGCCCCTGCCCACTTTTGTATTGATATTGGTAATGTAAGGCCCGTATGTAACACCAGAACAGCAACCAAAAGAAATAAATTTAAATAAAAATAAAAGAAAGCATAGTTTTTCTTTACATTGTCATTTATTTTTATTTTTGAATCATAAAGTAGTCCTATTCAGTTATACATATATGAAATAGCTCATAGGGCCTCTACGGCTGTTCTGGCATATACGAACTCTTTTGATAATTTTTTCCAAGGCTATTTGCTCCTTCAATAAATGGGCAGTTGTATATTTGTTAGCATAGACTTTTCTCTTCACATAACCCCAAAAAAATAAATCAAATGAAGTTAAATCACACGTTATAGTGCACCAATTCGAATCACCGAACAACACAAATCAATATAATTCAAGTTAGGCAGAAATAACTCTATTATGTTGTTGCGATATCGAACAACAGTAACAGTAATAATAGTCCAATGATGCCTCCAGTCCAAACTAGTGGTTTTCACCTGTCAGCTGTCACAAAAGTTCTTTCGTTTCATTTTTAATTGGAAACACTTTACTGAACAAATGGCACCAACTCCTGCGTGAATTTTGGAGCACTCAAATTCTGTACAAAAATTTATTGAATAACGCTTGGAGATGGGTTTATAAAGCGGCCCATAGACACATACTGCTCATGCTCATGCAATAAGCATGTGTTGGTAAATTTTAAATTTTTGTTTATGTATGCGACACACAGACAATGCTGTATGAAAAATCAAAATAGTTTTGATTTTGAAATGAACTCGTACTGCTGACAGTTGTTCAAATGAACAATAGTATACATTTTTTCATTTTTATGAAATATAATTTTTAAATTTGACGTTTTAGTTACTGAAAAATAGAAAATAATAATTTGTTTTGTTCTCAAACGCATTTTTTTAAATGATGATTGATAGGTGTGTAGTAAAATATAAATCACACACGTATACGAAGGGTTCATCGGCAGTATGTGTCTATGGGGCCCTTAAGAGTGCTTTTATAACAAGATATAAAAACCGAAAATCGATTTAAATATATTCAAGTTGTACTAGGACCCACGGATTTTTCACTAATTCATCTTCTCTGTGACAATGTTTTCTGTTGAGTCCCGCTCTAGTCGTTGCTTTGTTCAGGATATGTACAAGAGTATATTATGGGACCTAACCAAATTTAGTGCTTATATTAAATTAATCCATGTCTCCTTCAACAATGAGGAGATATCATATCACAATTGTTTAGGTTATTCAAATCAAGTCAGTGCCAATAATTAGAAATGCCGGTGGAAATCTGAACAATAGCCAAAATTCTACTAAACGAACCGTCTACATCATTTTTTCTTGAAGACAACTATTAGACAGTTACGTTAGGGAAGGGATCAATTTACCTACCAGTCTGGGAAATCAATGGTGTTTAATAGCAGTCAACATGTTACGACTGTAATTGAAAAGGTTTGGGGAATGAACCAAATAGCCCAGGATTGTTATTCTTTAAAAAGAGCCTTTAATAATAATGATTTGGTTTTCCGTACATATGCAATTGACCTAACGTTATTAGGAACTGAATTGTAGAGATGTAGAATTTGACATGTGTTGAATATATAATGAACAATATATGGGCGACCAGAGGTTGTCTAGAAGGTAGCATATTACCGTTTACATATTAGCCATAGTCTGGCGGAGAAACTTAATGACTTAGGTTTCCGCACGATGATCTGGTTATATATTTGATGACACAACAATATCGAAAAGGATACAGCAGTCATGGAATCTATTGTACGAGGAAATAGGGCTGACAATTAACCCGACCATCCTTGTGCCATATACAAGATGTAGATTTCTGATACTTATCTAATCTCTAGATGTGATTAAATACCTTAAGATTATTCATGACATTACTTTAAGCTGGAATAGTAAAATGTGATGCAATATCAGGAAGGTCCTAAGAGCATGGGGTCTAAAACCTGCTGGTTATTATAAAGCACATATTCACTTACCCCGCCGTCATCACTTTATAAAATATTTTGCCTCATTTGCATATCTGTCACTAGGGCCATGACAACATCTTCTACATACGTGTGTCTTGTGTACTATTTTGCACTCATTTGCGCAAGTATGTATTCGTGTGATATCGGATAGCCGGTCTTCGTTTATGTCCTTATCGTTGTAACGATCGGGATAAATGTTTGTACTATAGAGGGCTCGTCGTAATTTTGTGGGACCGTAAGCCTATTTGCTGGACAATATGGTATTAGATACCACCAATACGCTCTGGGCAATACTATCATGGGACTGTGTAGATTCGGTGGGTTGCAGATCGAAATCTTAGCCTTCAGCTGAGATCATGTAGAACGAAATCTCTTAGAGGAACTGTAAATACTGTTAGCGCAAAATACCGTTATCGACATAATCCAATTAGCGTTTCGAATTTATAGCCAATCTTGGTTTGAAGCAGTAGTTGTTCAAACAAATTCCCAGGCTGTACTGGTTCCTTTCTTTTACTGTATTACACAGCTAAATACCCTCCGCAGTATACACCTTACAATCACACATTCCTTCACAGATTGTTAGCAGCAAATCCCTTCTCATTTAAATTCAATTCGTTTTCAATGTTAAACTAAATTCGTGGAAAGGTCGTCGTCGTTTTGTTGGTCGTTATCTATTGTACACATATGAAAAAATCATTAATAACGATTATGATGACGATCATCCTGTTTCAGTGTGATTTGTAATGACTCTCCCCTCTCTGCTTACAATATGTGTGTGAGTGAACTAACTTATAATGGGAAGAATAGTTTCTGACGACTGATGGTAGGTGTAGAACTGTGAGATTGCGCATTTGTAGGCTGTGGGGACTGACTGTTAATGAGAGTTGTGTAGGGGCAAGTGTGTGTGACTAAAAGAACATTTTAAAGCACACATTAACAAGTGTATGAATGTTGAGTTTATTTTTTTAAGCGGCATAAAGTAATTACCCAGCGGGAAAAAGATGCAGTAAAAAGGCCTTCCTAAAGGCCTTTTATTGTAGACACAAGGGCACCCAGTGGCATTGAAAAACCTTTCAATTTTAAACGGCGCGTCGCGGCGTTTCATTGGGACCCAATGCCTTGCATACTCGCATCTGTTAGAGGGCTGATAGAAGGCCTTCTTAAGAAAGTCTTCTGTTGAAGGCCAGTAAGAAGAGCTTCCGCGTAATGCCTCATAGAATGTCGAATTTTGTGCCAACAAATCGTCATATGCGGGAAGTTTTTGTCTACTTCTCTAATTTGAAAAAAGTGCCGCTGAAGCACACCATAGCTTATGCTGACTGTGTTCCACCGGTTTCAACGTGCGAGAGATGGTTGTTGGGTTAAGAAGTGGTGATTTTGACACGGTAGATACAGAAAAGTTTGAAGACCAAGAATTGGAGGCATTAATCAATGAAGATTGTTGTAAAAAAACTCAACAATAGCTTTTAAAATCATCGGGAGCTACTCCAGCAGCTCTTTCAAAAAGTTTGCAAGCAGCAGCATTCATACAAAAGCAGGGAAATTGGGTACCATACGACCTTGAAATACGGTTTGGCATGTCCGAAATGATGTTTGAACGCTATAAAAGTAAATTACTACTTACGATGAAAAATGGATCCATTACTATAACCCGAAGCGTAACAGATCGTATGTGAAGCCCGGCCATCCTGCCGAATCGACACCAAAGCCAAATATCCATGGCGCGTAAGTTAATGCTCTATATTTGGTGGGAGCAAAAGGGTCCTTTCCATTACGAGCTGCTGAAATCTGGCCAGACCATCACAGGGACCCTGTACCAAACACAACTGATTCGTTTTGAGCGAGCATTGGCCGAAAAACGACCAGACATTAAACCGCAATATTTCATCATGAAAACGCTCGGCAACATGTTGCAATACCTGTTTAAAAGTATTTGTAATGATGTGGTTGGGAAGTTCTGTCTCATCCGCTTTATAGTCCAGACCGTGCCCCGTCCCAGTACTATTTGTTTCGATCAGTGCAGAACGCTCTCTCTAGGATACGCTGTACTTTAAAACAGAGTATCCGAAATTTATAATAAAGAGAGCAAAATAAATTCAAATAATCTGAAACCCAATAATGTTTGAATATTAAATAACAGTTTGTTAGACCTTATTTTTCAATGCAATTTTGAATGTGTATAAAGTTTTTTAAAAGGAGGAACAAAGTCTTTATATAACATCTTCTGAGAGAAGGCAGAGTGGAATGAGTATGAGATCTTGTAGAAGGTGTAAACAGTTCATTTAGAAGGCCTACAAAGTAAAGCCCTATCAATTTTCCCGCTAGGTATGTTGAAAAGTGTATGGGTTTGTGGCTGTGTATTGCTTGTGCCTGACAATGTGCCCTCTGCATGCCTGCATGTGGAGATAAAATTAATTTCAGTTTTTTATAGTTTTTTTTTCGTTCATTGGGTTTCCTTTTTTTCTACAATTCATTTGTCCATTGTTATTAATATTCATTTGTTAACGATTGTGTGTGTGTGTGTATATGTTAATCATTCCAATTTAAATGCAAACACTTGTTGATTTAAACAAAAATAAGAATGAAACAAAAATTCTTGTTGTTGATTTTTTAAAAAAAGATTTTCTTTCCAAAAATTTTTATGTTTTAATATTTAAGTGCGTGTGTGTATTTTGTTATTACCACTTGCAGTTGTATGTGGGCGCATATTTTACGCTTCATTAAAATGATTTCCAAGAAATTCGGTTGGTTTTGTTTTCCAAAGATTTTTGTTAAATGATTTTTTTTTTTTGTTTTTTTTTTTTTTTTTTTGAAAAAAATGTCATTGAACTTTAAATGTGAGGGGAATAATATTTTTATGTAGAGAATTATGTAAATTTTTTGTTGTGATGGATTAACTCTTTATAATCATTTAAATATTCAATTCAATACACTGGTAAATTAAGTAAGCAATTAACTTATACGAGGGTTACTATTTATGTGTTGGACATTTGTCATGGAATATAGATTTATTGCTTTAAATAAAATTTGCATCAAATCCGTTTCATTAATAATTCAGAAACTAGTAGAACTACTATTATAAAAATTTAATGGGAATATGGATGATAATATAACGTAAAGATTTATCAGGACTCATTGTGAATTACGTTATGTTTTGAAATAATACCATTTGAAAATCTGGCTTTTAATTATTTCAAAATGTTAACAAAACAAAAATGATTGTAATTTTTTCAATAATTTTTCTATTTGTAGCTTTGAATTCCACAACTTGTTACTTTTTTTTACAAAAAATCAAGATTTTTTTAGCAATGACTTTTGACAGATAACAAACACCGCGCTGCTTTAGCATCTGAAACAAACAAAAGTCTCTCCTTGACCTTTGTAAATTACATTGAAAATTAGAGTGAGTTCAAAAACACTTTCTGTGGATTGTCTAGTGAGAAACAAAACTGCTTTTTTGCATGGAACAGAACAAATATCGTCCCTTGTAGCAATAATCTATCTATATTGTACCTTTTTTTTATTGTTTTGTGTTGCTAAAAAATAATTGTTTAAAAATAAACTATTTTAATTTATTACAAGAAAAATAATTTGACCCTAGTTGGAATGCACAGTGGGGCAGAATCAAAATTGTTTGGAAATAAATCTGGCATTTCTGAACGGGATAAAATTTGACATTGGCGTACCCAAGGAGTATTCGAGTTTAAGTTATTAAAATGGACCCTACAAATGCTCCAGACGCGGCGCTATGAGGCCTCAAAGTAGGGTACCATTGACATGTAACATTTTTATACACGTGGCATTTTTTTGTTTCCCATCCGATTTCAAAGATTTTTATATTTTTGAAAAGCGCTCGACTAGGTCTGTGCTATTTATCTCTAAAAATTAATGAGTTATAGGCATTTAAATTGAAATTTTAAAATTTTGCTTTACCTTGATCCGCTTTTTTTTTAAATATAGGGCCTACTTAGTTAGACAACTAAATTACTAATAATATGCAAAAGATTTCAGAGCTTGCTATTACGGATTCAAAAATAAACAATTTTCAATTTCAAAATTCCAAAAATTGTAGATTTGTACTGTTTTTTGGGCGAAAAGGTGACTTAACTCTTTTTTTATTAAAAAAAAAACTTTATTTAAGGATATATAACAATTTTATGTTTTTCTGTAAGACATCTTTACGGAGAACATTTTGGTATAAAAAACTGGTCATAGTTTTTGAATATGTCGTCCCTACGCCCTTGGAATTTGACCTATTTTTTATAAAAATTTCAACTTTGGGTCACATGTTCTAAAATCCCAAAGCTGGGATCAGAAAATGGAAAGCAGTTTTGGAAACATTGATGTGATTCCTATTTATTCCCAAAGTATTTTCCCAGCCCCGAAGAAAATGTCGACCCTATGAGCAAAATAGTAAAAAAATATAATTTTTGGGATTTTCGCTCCAATTTTTAGAAATTGCGGGATTCCGTTTGACATTTTGACAATTTCTTTTGCACTTTGTTATTCATAATGGAAAATTTTAAAAATGTTGAAAATTTAATTGAGTGTTGATAATAAATAAAGATTTTATTACGTATTACATATTTATTGAGCTTCTAATACTAAAATTTGTATTAAAATATTTATAGGATTGCAAATATTAGCAACAATTTGATCAACATTTTTCCGAACAATTTTTTTTTTTTTTAGATAAGTTAATTTTGGTCTTATAAAAAAAAAATTTCAAGTCAATATCTCAATAAGATTCAAAAATATGATTTAAAGCTCCGTCCTTCAAAAATATTGAGCTTTTTCTAATCTGGTGTGAACTCCTTCCTATAGGGTTTTTGGGCGTATCAAAAAGAAAATTTGATAAATCGATACTGTGATTAATCCACTAGCAGCTCCCAAAAGCATTTACAAAAAAGGACGATTATCTTATACTGTTAACACAAAACCTGAACAGTTGGTTGACGTGGAAAAACTTATTCAATAGAATAGAAGTTTAAAGTTTTACCATGATATTTTGAATATCAGCTGTGATGCTTCGGAAGATGAAATTTTAAAATTTTTTAAGAAAATGAGGATTTAAGAATTTGAATTTTTTTTCATTTAATGCTGAATCCACTTTATAGTCGAATTTTATATTGATCAATTATCCTGTTTTACACCCTATGACCGGGAAGTAGCTCCGTCTAAAATAATTAGCAAGAAAAAAACTTGCTGCTTGTAGAAAACTTAATTCCAAAACTCTTTTCTTGCTCTTCTTAATGGAAGATTATAAAGTTGTTATTAATAAGATATACAATTTGGAGCATAAAAAGTTTTCTAAAAAAATCTATGTCTCTCCATCAATCTGTTGTAAATTGCAATTTGAAACGTTTTTGGAATTTGAGTTGACAGTCAGTCAATTCTTATTAATACAATGAGAAATGTGTATGCAAAGTAAGTAATTTCATGAAAACAAACATCAAAAATTTTTTTTTTTTTAGAAATAAACTTCTTAACTGTTTGAGCATCCAACATTCAACATCTTTCAAATTACCTGCATTTCTAAAGTGAACAAATTTCATAATGTTTTCAAATAAAAACGAAGGATGGGACTGTAGATTAGTTTAAAAACCGAGAAAAATAAGACCATCAAACTCTAAGCACTGAGATCGAAAAATGCTTAACACACGTTTTTCACTTAAACTTTCAACCCAAGTATTATTTGATTTTTTTTTTATCAAGTTACCTTTGTAAAGCATGTCAGTTATTATGTTTAAAGTCGATTATATTCATTTGTTTTTAATCTAATTAAAATGAGTGACCAGAAAAAAGTACGTACTAAAATTATTAAATATTTTCAACAAAACCCAAATTGGTCCTAAAAAAAGTTGGCCAAACAATCAAAGACCTGCCGTGAAACTGTTTCCAATGTTATTAAACAGTACCGGGAGAACTTGTCCGTTGATAGGTCGAAGGAATGATTCACATGATGTTTATTAAGCCAAAAAAATAGAAAGCATTTTCAAAAGAGCTCCCAACACATCCGGAAGGAAAGCAGCACGGTTAGCTCAGTGCTCGGACTCTGTGGTACGAAAAGTTAAAGCCAATGCAGGTTCAAAAACATACAAGGCTCAAAAAGTTCCTGATAGGAACACTGCGAAAAAATTAGAGGCCAAAAACAGAGCACGGAAATTGAAGTCAAATTTTATAAAAAAAAAATATTTCTGCTGCATAATGGATGACGAAACGTATGTTCCGGGTCAAAATTTGTATGTTGCTGATACTCAAGGGAATGTTGAAGAAAAGTTTATGACCCAAAGCAGACAAAATTTCCCAAAAAGTTCTTGGTATGGCAAGCAATATGCAGTAGCGGCAAAAAAACCAAACATTTGTTAAAAAGGGCTCTATAAATACCGAAATTTACATCAAGGAATATTTACAAAAAAGGATGCATCCGTTCATAAGACTTCGAAGTGTGTCCACTTATTTTTGGCCTGATTTGGCACCCTGTCACTATGGTAACAAAGGTCTTGAATGGTAAAAGAACAATAATATGGTATTTGTACCAAGAGAGGCAAATTCTCCAAACTGCCTGGAGCTAAGGCCAGTGGAGAGATATTATTATTAGCTAACATTTCCCGCTAAATTATGACGAAACTTGTACTCCTATTAATTTCCAAGTTTCGTGGCACGTAACGATCCTTACAACCAATTGAAACGAACCTTGTTACGGATAAATGTACATACAATATCAAATAAATGCTACCCTCAATATGACTATGGCTATCACAATTCCAAGAAAAATTAATGTTCTCTGCAAAACAAGCGATTTTAGATGACATTGTTCTGGAGCGAATGACGATTGTACATTTTTCTGATTTTATCAAATTATTTACCCAAGGCAAAACAGGTTTCCACGACAATTTTATCTTCGCTCTGGAACGACGCGAGTCTCACTCGGCCAAAAATTGCCAAAACAACGACAGCTGTATCAACCGAACGTTTTTTCCCCTGGGAAAAAACATTCGACGACAGCAGACAAGGGTTCCTCCTACGCGGGAAAAATTTCCCAGAAATTTCCGGGAAAATTTTTTTTTTTAATTTTCGGGAATTTCTTTATAACTTTTCTTCTTAGAGTAACAATATTTAGATTCGTTGCGATGATCAAATATGTTGCTAATTGAATTATTCTATTATATCCTTAGATTTATTCAGTTATTCAATAGCATTACGGTTGAAATTACCGAATTTTTTCACTCAACTTAAGACACAGCAGAAAAATTCGGTCATTAAGTAGGAAACAAATTGAAATTGTATGTTCTTAAAGGCATTGTTAGGGTGGCTAACATTAAAATTTTTCAGCATATTCATATTTACAGTAAATAATAACAATAATAGTGGTTTAAATTTGTTGATCTACAATCTGATTTGAAAAATGTCTCTTTCGAAACTAACTACGCATCTTTTATAGATTTAACATAGTCGAAATTCTTAAGTTTTTTAAATTAAATAATAAAATTTATTGTTTTTATACCGATTAAAATTACGAGTGTTATAATTCCGATCAATTTCCTTTATTAAATTGGAAACACTTAAAAAGGTTGGACCAACATTGCACAACCTATTTCTGGTAATGAAAATATTTTTTTATTCAATTTCCTACCGGGAAAGGGAATGGTTCTGGGAACGTGCGGACCGTATCTTAGAGAAACGATGATAAGCTGCTATAGTTCGGTAAACGCGAGTCCAGAGAACGTACTATTTATTTGACATCGCAGTCTATAAAACCTCCGTTATATTTGGAAGAGAATAATTATGACTTTTCGGGAAGCACGATATAACCTCGAATGATTTTTTCCATTGACCTACTAGGGATCCTTAAGATGATTCTAGTGGGGTCTTGTTAACTTCGAGCGATATTTTAAGTTTCTCAACAAACAAGGGAGTGGGCTTCAATGGGAACCTGTACGCTTTCAAGTATGGATCTATCTAGGTTCTAAATTTCAATAAAATCGGTTCAGCCGTTTAGGAGTGATGCTCAAACAAACAAACAAATAAACAAACAAATTTACAAAGACATTTATATATTTATATTGATTACAGCGAGCACGACTAGAAACTAACCAGACAGTGTCGGTTCTAATGAACTTGATTTAATATCTATTAAGATACCAGCAGATATGCAATATCGTGCAAAAGAGTATAGATCCTACCACCTTTGCGAATAGCTGTCAGCTTTAACAGCAAATCAGATTATCAAAGTATTCTAATTGGTGACAGAGAAGAAAACTATTTGCTCATACAATGAATAAGATTCCAATATGTTTCCAATCAGACCAGCGATCTAAATAATTGTCCAATTCACAGTCGATGTCGTAGCGTTGTAAGTTGTATGTTTTAAATATTTTTCGAAACAAAAACAATATATTAAAAAAAAATTACTACATACATCGATACAACGCTACAACTCCGATTGTAAATTGGGCAATTGTGTTTGTATATTCATTTTTTTTTATCCAATTTCCTTCGTGTACAAACTTTACAAAACTCTTTTCTGATTGTCATTTTTTATTTTTAAAGTGACTTAAATTTCACTCCAGCAATTTAACATTAAAGTAAAAGATACTTAAACAAAAAAAAAAAAAAACCATAAAATATACTTACATATATTTAGCTTGCTGTAGGCAAATCTACTAAAAGGTGTAAACGATAATGAGTTTTTGGGGCATGATTTAATGCTGAAATAAATATCAAATTAAGTATTACCTGTAACGGATACTACACTTAAGCTCATTATTACATACATACATACGTACACAAAACAGTTAACTTGAAATACGACAGAAAATAAAATCTTACATTAATTTCAATATTAGTACTAAAGAGTATGATGCAAAGGTGCAATCAAATTTATTTAAATTAGAATTCCTTTATTTTCTTTCTCCTCTTTATTACAGTTTACTATACGTTTTGTGCTGACCGACCATAATTTAAACTTGACTCTGCAAGAGGAGAGCTTTTGTTTTTGAGACATATGAAACTTGTTTTTAAACGTTTTATTGCTGTGTGACAGTTGTAAATATTTTCATGTATTCTAAGCAGGCCATTTTAACCAATCACCACTTGAATACCGTTAAAATGATTTATGTGAAAATAAATACTCAGAAAGGGGGTGTTTTCTGTGAAAACTTGTTTTTAAAAAGTATAACTACAAATAAAATAATGTACTCATATACAAATTGAAGATTGAACTACCATACAGTTTTAAGAAATTAGTGTCAAATATCAATACTAAGTACATATATCATCCTGCTTGCTTATCCCTTTTGTTCATTTAAATTCTACTCTACAATTCCTCTTTCATAGTTCAATGTTATTATAAGAAATACTACATGTTTGGGAAGGGATCTTTGAAGGTCAAAAATATTCAATTCTTATTTAATGAGTGCTCAGAATACACTATGAAATCTTTTTAAAGAATGCAAAACTACAGGAAGAGCTTTGCGAATATCGTTCAATCGTCAATGTCACTGATCATAAATTGTCAGAAATGTTTAATCGTTTGGGCTAGTTCAAAAGAATTCTATACACAGAGAAAGCAATTTCATTGTGTCAACTGATGTTGTCCCAAATCGAATGATTCATCCTTAATGATCGAATTAGATTGTTTGGAAGGTGAAACAAATTGTCAAATTTAATTCAAAAAGGTAGCAAATTTAGTTTTAATCCAACACCCTGTTTTTACGCCTATTTTCAAACTAACTATTAAAACAAGTGACTTTGAAAGACCTTCACTCGCTTTGGAGCGAATAACTATTGAATTCAGAAAATTTGCAAATGTTTCGGATTCTATTGCATTATTTACCCGGGATTATAAGCAAAATACTTTGATATTGTGTTGGGAACTTAGTCATGAGGATAGTGCTGGGTACAAATGAATTAAGTTAGTGAGTGAGTAAAAAAATGATTTTGAAGGACTGTCCTGACACTCACTTTGGAGCGAATGCCGATTAAATTCGGAAAACTTGATATGTTGGGCAGCTGGAGGGCTGCTTGAATCCAAGAGCATCAATTAAAACCAGAACGATTCGAATTAAAATTTGATACTTCTCCAGGTGTAGCATGGTCTGACTTCTCTTTGCGTGCTATCCCTGAGGTTCCAGTTAATGGCAGTTCTAGGCAAAACCATTTGATACTTTAATATAAATAGAATCCAAAAATCTGTCATATTATCTCATTTAAGAACTGAGATCGAAAAATTCTTAACATACATATTTGTTAATAAAAATGAAACCACTAATTGATTTTTTTATTTGATTCAAATTATTATTACAATTTACAAAAAAAAATATTTTTATAGTTTTAAGTACAGGTGATGAAATTTTGAACCTTTTTCGAAAACCCTTCCATTATGGTTTTTACAGTGATTTCTGTCACTTTGTTCGAACAGGTTGTACATCTCCGTTTAAAATCTACCACACTTTTGGACATCTTTTTTGTGCTCTTCAATTCTCTTTTAACAAGTGCCCAATATCTCTCTTCTGGCCTTAGCTCCAGGAAGTTTGAAGAATTTGCCTCTCTTGGTACAAATACCACATTATTGTTCTTTTATCACTCAAGACCTTGCTTACCATAGTGACAGGGTGCCAAATCAGGCCAAAAAAAAGTTTACACATTAAGAAGTCTTATGAATGGAAACATCCTTTTTTGTAAACATTCCTTTATGTAAATTTCGGTTTTTATAGAGCCCTTTGTAACAAATGTTTAGCTTTTCTGCCGCAACTGCATATTGCTTGCCATACCAAGAACTTTTTGGGAAATTTTGTCTGCTTTTGGGTACTAAACTTTTCTTCAACATTCCCTCGAGCATCAGCAACATCAAATTTTGACCTGGAAGCTGCGAAAAATTTGCCAGAACATACGTTTCGGCATCCATTATGCAGCAGGAATATATTTCTTTTTATAAAATTTGACTTCAATTTCAATTTGACTAAATTTTTAGCAGCGTTCCTGTCAGGAACTATGTATGAGCCTTGTATGTTTTTGAACCTGCATTGACTTTAACTTTTCATACCAAATAATCCGAGCACTGAGCTAACCGGGATGCTTTCCTACCGAATGTGTTGGGAGCTCTTTTGAAAATGCTTTCTATTTTTTTGGCTTAATAAACATCATGTGAATCATTCCTTCTACCTTAACCAGGTTTTCTATCAACGGACAAGTTCTCCCGGTACTGTTGAATAACATTGGAAACAGTTTGACGGCAGACCTTTGATTGTTTGGCCAACTTTTTGTAGGACCAAGTTGGGTTTTGTTAAAGATATTTAATAATTTTAGTACGTACTTTTTTCTGGTCCCTCATTTTAATCAGATTAACAACAAATGAACACCATTGACATTAAACATAATAACTGACATGCTTTACAAAGGTAACTTGATCAAAAAAAAAAAAAATAAAAAAACTAATAATACTTGGGTTAAAAGTTTGAATGAAAAACGTGTGTTAAGAATTTTTCGATCTCAGTCCTTACTTCACTAAGCACAGATATTCCAATGCAAATTTCTTACATCATATCAAGTCTCTAGTTTTTGGTAATGTTTCTTATATGATCTTTCCTCAATATAAGACTCCAGTTCATGATTGTTCCAAAAGTTCTGGACGGGAGTAGGTAATACGGTTGCTGCGGTCTGGGATTAAACATTAAGAATTTTAGTGATTAATTTAACAGTTCCTGAGACCTTGTTGTATTTAAAGGATATCTAGCCACACGATGGAAATACCTTGTAATACAAGAACATATTTGCAGGGTTAGATCATCTAACTTAGATGTAGAGTTCCTATCTTAGTTTCAAACTTAACATCCCTACAGTAAATGTGTGAAACATTTTGTTATATGACTGGCTTTTGTGTTTTTTACATAAAATTCGACCATTCATTTGAATAAATCGAAAATATTAGCTGGTGATACTTTTATGATTCTCGCTAAGGATCAATACTACAACAGTATGCCGATAATTTAGTTTGGTGAGAAAACAGCTTTTCTCGCTAATGTGTTAAACTACAGTTAGAATTTGTCCTACTAATACATAAGGTTCTTCAACTGGTCGAGCTCCGATTCATGTTAATAAAATTACTGTTACTACTATTACTCAGAATAGAATTTGATTAATTGGGTAAAATTGAATTCCTCGGAATTTACTTGATGATTTAATGATGAGTTCATTTCTGAACTCAGCTATAGCAAAAATCCAGTTGTTTCAAATAGAAATTTAACAAATGTAAACATTGCGAAAAGGTCACGTTAAATCGATGACAAATAACACTAGATTTTCGTCAATGAACTCAAGGTTCTTTTATCATATGAAACTACCGATATATTTTCTGAGTGGTTTCTTCATCAGACTCTGTTTCCCAGCACTCTAAGAACTTAATGGCGACTAAGTTAGTTTCATACTAAATGACATTTATAGTTCTACGAACTGACTTCTACTTCAGCGATGTAGGAGCTGACTTTTCACCCCCCGATCTTCGGATTGTCTTTTTAAACAATGATCAATTTTATAAATGTTGTCTTAGCAGGCTTAAACTCTAACCAATGATTCTAGAGTTCATTCAAGATCCGAATAATACTTGTACAGGCCGATTACAGCGAGGACGATCCGAAGATATGCATACCGACAGTGATATTGTTAAAAGATCCATTAAAGATCCATTTTTTGTAAAAATACCTCCTCTGCTGTATAAGTTGTTTAAATAGCTAAATTTGTATTTGATTTAAATTGAAAATTTTCAGAAAAGAATGTAACTTAGTACCCAGAGACAGGAAAAACAGGAAAAGTTTTTTAATGATCCAAAAAATAAAATAAGTCGATCATGCTACTTCAAAGATTTCTATAAGATCTTTAGGTCCAGCAACTGAATAGCTGTCGAGTGTATTATGAATACATGAACCCAAGAGTAATTTCTGCACGAAGTTCTTTGAAGCAAATTGTCGCGGGATCATGTCATTAGAACAACGAAGAATAATCAATTCAGTATTTGAGACCAAGTAATGCCGAGGATGAGGATTATCCATTATTGACATTCAGGGAGCCTTCGACAATACGTCATACAGTGCTATTGATCTAGCACTGCATAGAATAGGGGTTCCTTACATTATAAGGAAATGGATTTTGGAAATGCTGTCATCCAGGGTTATTGAGTTGGATTTAGGAGGATCGTCGAAGACTATTAGGGCTAGAAGGTGTTGTCCACAAGGTGGCGTCTATCGCCTCTTTTGTGGACCCTAGTTATCGATGAACTTCTAGAAGAACTTAACAACTTAGGTTTCCGCACATATGGTTACGCCGACGACTTAGTAATCTCTGTTACTGGTTGGGATGACGTAACAATAGCGGAAAGGATGCAGACTGCTCTGAATATAACCACCAAATGGTACTTGGATAGGGAGATAATTCTTGTACCATTTACGAAACGGAGATTTATTAGACTCATAGAGCCTACATTGAATTGGTCATCTATAGGGTTTTCTAATGAGGTAAAGTATCTTGGGGTTACACTTGATAGGACTCTCACTTGGAATTCTCATTTATCAAACACTATCAAAAAAGCCACTAGGGCAATATATGGCTGCCAGCGTTTTTTTGGTAGAACTTGGGGGTTGAAACCTAAGATGATTTACTGGTCTTTTATTACGGTAATTAGGCCAATAATAACATATGCTGCATTGGCATGGTGAAAAAAGGTGGAACAGGTGACTGCGAGAGCATTACTTGACAAGGTATATCGCCTCATCTGTGTCTCTATAACCGGGTCCATGAGGACCTGTCCCACTCATGCTCTGGGAGCAATCCTTCACATCCCACCCTTACATATATTGGTAATGGAGGAGGCCTATAGGAGTGCATCCAGACTACCGGGGATATCCCGTGTAATGCCGGGAGATCTGGTTGGGCACATGCGCATTCTAGGCATCTTTGAAAATGATCCTAGTATTGCAAAGTTCAAGGTTCTTATACCTGAAAGGTACGAATGGTTAAATCAGACATGGTGGCAAAAAAATGCCTATCAAGTATGGTTTACTGATAGTTCCAAACAGGCTAATGGTAACACTGGGGCTGGTATCTATGGTTCCAATTTCCAAAGGGGTATCCCAATGGGTACATTCCCATTAATATTTCAGGCGGAGATTTACGCCATCCTTATATGCTCCAATGAATGTTTAAGAAGGCTGCTCTTAGAGCATTATCATCATATGAAGTGAAGTCTGGTGTTGTTATGGGATGCTGGACATCCTTGAATGAACCTTGGCGTACACAATGAACTTACATTGTGCTAGGTACCTGGTCATGAAGGTCATGCTTGTAATGAACGCACATTGGCGCTCGACGCTACTTTATAGGTCCTGAACCGTTCTTTGGCATCCCTCGTGGATATACTATGGAATGTATTCGTTCCTGGGTTGAATCGGAATTTGCCCGTTTTTGGGGTAATTTACCAGGACTAAGACAGTCTAAACGATTCATTACCCTATCCAGACGTAGATCCCAGTCGTTGCTTTCGCTCGGAACGTCTGACTTGAGGATACTTACTGGATTATTCACCGGACACTGTGGTTTAAAGTATCACCAATTTATGGTAGGTAACGTTGAGAATGAACACTGCAGGTTTTGTGGACTACATGCCGAAACCTTTGAACATATTCTATGCGACTGCCCATTGCTGGCAATATGCAGAACAAGATAGCTCGGAAGGGTCATATCTCTAAAAATAGAATACTTGCCTTTATACGTAGCCTAAATTTGTTAGGATAAAAAATCTAAGGTTGCTCAAAAGATCCTATGGATCGTAGGGCGCAGAGCCTCACTAATAATAATTAATCCATGTTTGGCGGTTTATTTTTTAAATTTCAGTAAAAAAAACCTTTGACAAAGGTGATTCCGATTGTACTATCCTACTTTGTCCAATGACACTGCGGCAACATGCCCGGTTTCTTCCCAGATACTGATGCCATCTTGTTAATAGGTAATCAAAAATATCAAAATGAAATGTATTGCCCCGATTTGACACAAAACAAGGCAAGAATTTTACATATGTTTAGGAGACTACTTGTTTGGAGTACGAAAAGTTATTCCAAATACATATATTGTATATTCATCCATGTGTTAAAATTGAATTGTAGATAAAAGTGTCTTTAAATCTCTTTGTAAATTATGTGTAAAATCATGCAATTCTTCTTACAAGTTCACTGTTTTTTTTTTTACTTATTTGCCAAAATTTCAATTTAGATTTATTTATTCCCTTAGGGCTGCAGTTTAAACTGCATAACCACCAATTTTTAATTATCCATAATTAATTACCCAGCATCTGCACAACCAGTGATCATCATGCACTGCTTCTTAACAACTACAAGTCATAATAATGATTTGTGTGAAAATGAAAAGATCAAGCAACAACAAGTATCGTTTCTTTTCATATTTCATAATCAGCCGATTGCATTGCAATTTATCATGAGACTATTAAGTCCTGTAAGACAGACAACATGCATGTTGCCACAGAATAAACCAAACCATAAGTCGCAGCAAGAAAACTAATAAATTACGCATACAAGTAGCGGCCAATTGATCACCCAACTAATTTCACTTAAATTTGGTTGGTCGTTGTGTTTTTATTTTTTTTTTATATTTTTTTGTTCTCTTTCTTGTACAAATTACGTACTGAAAATTTGCCGCCGCATTTTTGCAAAATTTCGCCCCGTTGATGGACAATCAGTGTTGCATCTTTAGTAATAAATGAATGACCATTTTTCGTGATCTTTTCAGGGGCTTCCTTATGCATCCCGGTTCGGCATTGTTATCTGCCATGCGGTGTGTCCCTATAAATTAAACGCAAATTATTTGAATTCTCATTGCGCTGATGTTACAAAGTGACAGCTAAAACGTTGGTTAATTTCGAATTCAGAAGTCTCTGCAATGTTCTTAAGAACGTGAACAAAAAACATGTATTCCTTTTTTTTCTCGCTTTAAGAAATTGCAGTTTGTTATTTGTCAGGGCTCAGAACAGTGGCTGGAAATAAAAAACAAAAAAAATAAAAGAAATGCTTAAATGCACTTAAGTAAAGCTTGAAGTTTTGTTTCGCTTGCTACTTCTCTTTATTTGGTTGCTTCTGGTTAAAATTGCTTTTATACTTATAATGTATCTTTTGTTCGTTCTCATTACATGTTCCAAGCGTATTTAGTTTTGGAACATTTGTTATGTTCTGTTTTTTTGTTCCTTTTTCGGGATGGTTGGAAGAGGCTGTCAATTTCTTAAAATTGCAGCTGCCACTTTGTATTGCATTCACTTTTGGCGTTTGTTGATCACAGTAGTTCTTTGCTTACCCTTTTGTATGTTTGTACGTAAGTATGATGATTGTATTGGCCAACTAAATTGCCTTAATTCTGTGATTTTGTTGTGTTTTTTTTTTTTTTTTTTTTTTTTGGGAGGGGGGAATTGTTGCTCCTGTTGTTGCGGAGATGTTACTGTTGATGTTAACTACTTTAATGCCCATTTATTTAGATGCTTCTTGGCACGCAATTATCATTTTCACTGACATACATTTCACTTGACAAGCTTTATTGTGGTTATTTAAAAGCTGAGAAGCATTGAATTGATAAATAGCAGGGTTCTGGAAATAGTATTATACAAAATTTATTACGTCTTTTTGGTTATAAAAGATTTTTAAACTGACTTCTTCCAAAACATCGATACGCAATTTACCGTTACAAAACGTCGATATGTCGGTGATCGCATTGTCGTGGAGCAGATTCATCCCTATTGAAAGTAGTTGTTGTGTTTGTAGCAGCATAAACAATTTTACGATATTTAATCAGAGGGTTCTACATGTAGTTCAAGTCCAAGGAATTAAGCTACTTCGACTGGATGAGTCCATAAATCCACAGGACGTAGTGAAGAAGGGTTGGCTGGACAGTTGAATATTTGGAGGGTGTCATGAGGATCCTGACCACATGCTGGGAAGAGGTTGAGGACTGCACAGTATATGCTAGACCAAAAGCCGGTTGCTCCATCCTGATCTTAGTTGTGCCAGAACGATTCTGGTTTTACTCGGAATCTTCTCGATGTCTGCTATCGGTTGTGTGCGACCTCCAAGTTGGACATTCATATCTAATGCCATCCATATCGTATAAATGTCATAATTGGAGGTCACCCTGCTACCGTGGAATTGATGGCGTCTCTATGAATATCGTTCAAAGCTGTCACAGACGTGCAGTGATCAAATGGATCTCAGCACATATTTCTGTATGCTCTCCTTGTATTTACATAGGTCCTGTCTGACATACCTCGGGGGATACTCCAACTGTGTGATGTTGAAGTTTGGATGACTCCTATGGTGACATCCCAGAAGGAACTGTTGCGTCAACATTGTATTCCTTGACCGGTAGAACCTTAGTTTCCTCATGAAGGTGACGTTCGGAGGTAATTTGAACGTTCTCACGACAGCCGGTTCGACGTACCGAAATGAGCCGAAAATCTTCGGCCAAGAGCAGTCAATCCAGCGACTTTAACAATTGAAAGGTGACACCTTATGCCGGGTGGTTATTGTGTGCTTCGATTCGAAAAGAAAAACTTTCGAATTTAAATTTGTATAAATTCGTCATTGTATACTGAAAATCGAATTAAACTAGTTCTGTGAACATGCAGTTTTTGTGTTTGTTTAACCATTCTGAGCAGTTTTTAGGAGATTTGTGCTCCTACGAATAGTTACAGTTAGCAAAAAGATCAATGATGCAATCTTTTTCATAGTTCCATTTAAATTAGCTATTTCTACACAGGTAAAATTTTGGAAAATTTCTCCCATCGTTATAGTAATGAAATTCGTGATTCTCCTTTACATACTTTGTTAAGGTATTGGTCAGGGATATAAAGGTCTTTACAGACTGCTAAGATGTTATAAGATTCTTACGGTGTGTTTATGATTTCCACAAGTTTGTTTGAATATCGCTTGTATCTTGATTAAATAGTTTTCAAACGGAGACCGAGGGAATACATAAAGACATGTAGAAAGTTATTTGAAGGAAGCAACCGCTTGATGTGGCATAGAGTTTTTTATGGAATTGGAAATATCTGTGTTCGCAAAAGGGGTCAAAGAAGAGGATGTATTGATTGCAAGGATCATAGGACCTGCATTTACACGATTTTAGATCCAAGCAGCTGAAAGCAGTATTTAAATATATACATACATAGATTTTCTTAACAGTGTGTATCTAATTTACGTAAGTAGAAGAGTCTCACAATAAATGCTCATCATACATACACCCCAAAATGCATTAGATCCTTAAGAAATTAATATGTGAACTCCAAAATTCTCTTTGAATACCGCTTCTTTCTTGATGAGGTACGGAGACATTCAAATGGGTCCCTAAACATAAGTTCTTAATAAAAAAAACTATTCCGAGGACTGATATATTATTAAAAGCTGGTATAAGATCATCTATGGTATCGTTATATCTCTAGATAGAGTAAAATTGTCGAATAAATGTTTGGAAAAACATCAAGCCTCTATTAAGTATTTCAAAGCTTTCTGTGGATAGGTAAAGAAGAAGGTGTGAAAGGAGTCTTTTTTGCTTCCTCCAAAAAGTAGCATCAATATATCTGTAATTGTACTCATTACCTTTCTATTAGCAAGAATGTTTGGAGCAATGCTCTTGAATTGTTCCCATTATTAATGTTTGCATTGCCTCATCAGCACAGCTGTGGTAGTCAATATATTGTTACGTTTTTACCTTTAAAAAACGGGGTTTATTTCCTTTAAATAAACCGGATACTTTTGATTGCAAATAAAAGCAGTTTTAGTAGTTTAAAATTGTAACAACTCTTTATTTATTTAGAATGTACAACAACAACAGAATTAAATAGTCACTCAGTGTCTTTGTACACGTTTATCAATTCGCAGAAATGCACACACACTATATTACGTACAACCTTATATGCACAAGACAGTTGATGTTAACTCTAACAGCGCCAATGATAAACTCTCTCACGACAGCCAGCTCTGATACTATTTATACACGCGCCATTTATCGGGAATCTTCTACAATGCTATTAACGGACATACTAGTACATTCGATTTCTAGAGCTTTTCGATGTCAACATTTAGTGTTGCCATACTTACAAACAATGCTAGTCTCCACTATTGGAAGTGTTCATAAACATGATGAATGTTTGCAGGCAGTAGTTACAGACCGTTAAATTCAAATCGTCATTGCACATTCGTAACAATATTACAATTATTCGTGGAGCATCTAAGATTTGTCAACTTTATTCTTCCAAAGGATGTTTGGAACTATGCTTTTGAATTATTCCCATATTTGTTTAGCTAAAACACAGGCAGAATATTCTAGCAGAGCTTCACTTTCTTCCAAATAATTATGGGGCACTACAGTTAACATTTTAAACATACTGATGGTGGCTCTGAGTTTTTCACAGATTCAGTCACATGCGCTTAGAATTACTTCATCCCAAACTGTTAGTTTTTTTTTGTTAAGTTTGTTATTGTTATTCTAGTTTTCCACAATTTGTTCCAGATTCAGAAGTTAAAAAGGGAAATACATGTTCAACGAATTAGGTTGTGGATATTCCTCAAAAGATTTGCAACAATTCATTTGAATTTATTACTCTTTCCACGAAGTTTCGAACAACACTTCCGATTGTAGTTTATTCGATAACTTCCGTGACCCATAGACAGAAGAATACGATGTCAACCTTTGTCAATCTGGTCCGACTAAACATCTCTTTTTATTTTGGCGTAGGAATGTTTAGCAAAATAACTTAATAAGACACTTAATAAGATGGGCAATGTTCTATCAAGAAAAATGGACAAATAACAGTTTGAATGGGCTTAGATAACAGTGAAACATGAGCATATTACCAGCTCTTGGTATTTTTGCAATTTGTAGCCCCCACGTTTATCAATCAAAAGTAAAAATCATGAATATTGTTCCGCGATCCTCTCCGAAGCATCACAAATGAAACTAGAAATTAATTTCTATCGCAAATCCCTCATTTATTTGTACCGCTTGGTTGGTTTGAAAGTCCTTGCAGAACATTTTTACTTTTCCTGAATTTTTAAACACTTATTTTGCAATAATTTTCCTGAAACAATACACTAATATTCGTTACTTCTCATGTTGCTGTTTCATTGATCCACAAACAATAGATGAAGTTGTCGTCCTTCATAAATATTTTAATATATGGTCCTACTAAAACAATACATTAGATACTGGAAATAAGCTCCAATTCCAATTTAAAAACTTTACTAATGGTTATATGTGACAGTGAAATAAGCTTCGAAACTGAAGAAACTTCAAGTCATTTACCATACTCAAAATATTTGAAATTTTTACCGATCATATTCGTCAAGAATAAGTACTACGCATTCGGTTGGTTTTTCGATTATCTCCATAACGTCGATTAAGGTAGAGAATAAAACCTTTATAAGGTGCTGGAAACACAATTTATAACGTACCAAAACACTGATAAACGATCATGTCGGATTAAATAAATTTGCTTGATATTTTCAGATCGAAATACTTTTGTCTAGCAAAAGTAAAATTCAATCGGTTGGTTTTGCAGTTCTCTGCACATCATAGCCAATGAAAATAAAGAATAACTTCTGTCGTCTATCGATCATTTCTAAGGCTTGATTCGTTTGACTGCCGTTGCAGAACCCTTTTTTACTTGCCATTAATTTTGAACATCCATTTTAAAGTAACTTTGCAATAAATTTGAAACTATTACTCGTCACCCTTTCTCAGGTTATTTCTTCATTGATGTACAAACAATTAATGAGGTTGTAGTGCTTCAGCAATCTTTTAATATCTGGTTCGACTAAAACATCTTCTTCTGGAAGAAATTTAAAAAAAAAGAGATTTTTATCACAAACTGGAAATCCGTCCGGTCCATCTTGTATTTAGAAAACTGGAATAATGATTATGTGTGGAAACATGGGGACAATTAAATCTAACAACATTTTTGGAATTTGTTTGAGAAAGTGAATTCATTACGAACCAGGAAAAATTATCAAACTTCAGGATCGTAATACCTACAATTTATACCGATCATGTTTGCCTAGCAATAGCATAATTCAATCTTGTGATTTTAAGGTACTCTTCGAAGAATCTTCCGTTAATTTTTTTCAAATTTATTATGATTTTAACCTTTTTGGAAACCATTGATTTTACACGACTTTTTGGCATTTCAACTAATACATTTTCAAGTTAGAACAACTTAAATATGTATCAAATACGAAGAAAACAAACTCGGTCTTAAAGAGATCACTGATGGCGATGCAAATCAACGTTTCTCAGAGAACCATTTTGACTTCTCTCGCGATTCTGAGTCACTCTATGATCATAACTAAATTTAAAATATGACCTTAAATTTCTTAACCAAAATTCCTGACCTCTTGATCCTCACACGCTCTTAGTAAACCACATTGCAACCTCTACCCTGACTATTAATTTAAGTCATACAGTGTATAGCAGCACAGCACAGCACAGTTTATGTTCAACATGCTGAACACGCTGATCTAAACCAAATGAGAGAGAGGAACTTTAAAACAAACAAACAACAAAAAAAAAATCAACGATTCACAATTGCACGTGTTAAATATTTGGTCGTTTGTTTTCATGGCTTAAAAAACAGCAAAATAACATCACGGTTCTTAAAGGTAACCTCTACAGGGAAACTAAAAAATTTATAAAAAAAAAAAGAAACAGAACGAAGCTAAATAAAACATGCAGTGAAATGCAATTATGGCCACGACCTCTTTCACTGTCTTAAATGCAATTTTTTGGTTGATTTTTTCTTATGACTACGAGTGCCACAGCCAACTACTGTTGCTTTGAACTTTTATGATCTTTTCTTTCTAGAGATTTCATTTTAAATTCTCCTTTTTTTTTGCACTTCTTTTCAATTTTAAATTAAAGCCAATTTTACACCATCCAAAAAGTTGTGCTGTATGGATGGAGTTTAGGTGTTTACGAGGCTCTAAAGTGGCTGCTTAAAAGGGTCATAAATGAATGAGGTCTGCTCTTAAATGGCGTTTGCTTGGTTAAAAAACTGACACTACTTGTTGCAACTGTAAAAGAAATTTACATGATTTGTTTAAAGTATAATTTTTTTGGGGGAAATTTAAAGATTATTTAAATATATTGTCAATTGTTTTAAATGTACTATTATTTAAATGGTGTCAAAGCGTTTAAAGGTTGACAATTTTTAAATGATTTTTTATACCCTTCACCATGAGTGGCAAGGGTATATATAAGTTTGTCATTCCGTTTGTAATTTCTACATTTTTCATTTGCGACCCCACAAAGTATATATATTCTGGATCGTTATAGATAGCGAAGTCGATATAGCCATGTCCGTCTGTCCGTCTGTATGTTGAAATCAACTTTCCGTAGCCCCCAAATAACTTACAAACATAATTTATACATCAATATGTCGGGAATTCTTCCGGCTCGGTCGCTATTTAAAATCGAGAAAATCTGCCCACAAATGGCTGAGATATAAGAAAAAAACCGGGACAACCTCGATTTTTGGTCTATTTTTTATCTATATCTGGATTACTAAGTCATTAATATAGACAATATGGATATCTAATGATAGATATTTCAAAGTCCATTGCAACGATGTATATAAGGCTATAGTAATTTGGACCTACAATGGGTAAAAATCGGGAAAAATATTTTTTAACCCGAATTTTTTTTTACAAAAAAAAAATTTTTTTCATTAACTTTTTTTCACTAATAAATTTAAAAAAAAAATTTTAAAAAATTAAAAAAAAAATTTTTTAAAATTTAAAAAAAAAAATTTAAAAAAAAAAAATTAAAACAAAACAATTTCGAAAAAAAAAAAAAAAATTAAAACAATTTTGAAAAAAAAAAAATTTTTTAAATTTTGAAAAACAATTTAGAAAATTTTAATTTTGTTTACCTAAAAATATTTAAAATTTTTATTTTAAAGTATAATTTGGTGAAGGGTATATAAGAATCGGCACAGCAGAATATAGCTCTCTTACTTGTTTTTATCAAATTTTATGTTAATATCAAAATTGGGCCTTATATGGGAGCTATGGCCAATTATGAACTGAACGTCATGAAATTAAGTCACGTGATTTCTTATTTGTGTTGAATTTTATTTGCCTACCGACATTTTGAAGATATTTATGATCTTCAAAGGGATTTTTGGAAGCGCGCCTTATATTGAAGCTATGGTCAGTTATGGATCGATGCGCAAACAATTTCTAAGTGTGATTTCTTTTAATATAAAATGTATTCGTGGAGAAATTTTTATGAGAAAAAAAGTCCTATTTCGTGAGGACATTTCTATGGTGGCTAGGTGAAACTAGTTTTAATGGGCTTCGACCTAGGGTCGAAGAAAAGTTGACTCAGAAAGTGATTTTTAGTTAGAACCAGTTGTATTGAGGTATTTACTATTTGTGAGTTACATTATTACATCAAGAGCTGTACATTGACAGAGAAGCTGAAAAACTGTTTCGTTCTTTCCTCCATCCTGGCTGCTGCAGAAATAACTTGTTAGGACTGCCATCAGCCCCGAAATTTGCTTCTGGTTTCTAGTGAAGAGCGTTTCCCATTTTAATTTGCGACACATTTTTATGGCAGTATCCGTTTTGTAGTTCCAACCTGTTCTAATAAGCTTCCACACTCTAGTTCCCGATACCTTACATAGATCATGGCTTTTTGTATACGTCCAGGAATATGGGCCTATTTGCAACAGGAACTGTGCAGAGGAGAGAGAAAACTGTTTCGTCGCTTCTATGATCCCAATAGCTGTGACAGTAACAGTTGAAATGAAGTCCAAATTTGCTTGTATGCTTACCGATTGTCTGATGAAACCTTAGCACTGACATGTGCCTCTTACATTCCTTCCGGATTCTAGTTAATAGCTGTATGTTACAAGAAAATTCCTGATATTGTCTATGTGATTTATCCCTCTCCTGTTAAGGAGTGAGATCGTAAAATTCTTAACACACGTTTTTCATTCAAACTTTTAAGCCAAGTATTATTGGATTTTGTAAAGCATGTCAGTTATTATGTTTAAAGTCAATTATGTTCATTTGTTGTTAATCTGATTAAAATGAGTGACCAGAAAAAAGTGCGTACTAAAATTGTTAAATATTTTCAACAAAACCCAACTTGGTTCTACAAAAAGTTGGCCCAACAATCAAAGATCCGGGAGAACTTGTCCGTTGATATAAAACCTGGTTCAGGTAGAAGGAATGGTTCACATGATGTTTCTAAAAACAAAAAAGTAGAAAGCATTCTCAAAAGAGTTCCCAACACATCCGGTAGGAAAGCTGCCCGGTTAGGTCAGTACTCGGACTGTTTGGTACGAAAAGTTAAAGCCAGTGCGGGTTTAAAAGTATACAAGGCTCAAAAATTCCTGACTGGAACGTTGCTAAAAATTTAGAGGCCAAAAACACTCCACGGAAATTGAAGTCAAATTTTATAAAAAACAAGTAAGAGAGATATATTCGGCTGTGCCGAATCTTATATACCCTTCACCAAACAATACTTCAAAATAAAAATTTTAAATATGTTTAGGTAAACAAAATTTATTTGTTTTCCAGTTGTTTTTTTTTCATTTTTTGAAAACAAATTTTTTTCGAATTTTTTTTTTAAATTTTTTATGCAAAATTTTTTTTTAATTTAAAAATTTTTTTTTTAAGTTTTAACGAAAAAAACTTTTGGTGAAAAAAAATCTGGTTAAAATTTTTTCCCGATTTTGACCCATTGTAGGCCCAACTTACTATGGTCTTATATACGTCGTTGCAAAGGTCTTTCAAATATCTATCATTAGATATCCATATTGTCTATATTAATGACTTAGTAATCCAGATATAGGTAAAAAATCGAGGTTGTCCTGGTTTTTTCCTTATATCTCAGCCATTTGTGGACCGATTTTGCTGATTTTAAATAGCAAAGAAGAATTGGATCCCGAAGATATCTGGGGTCTTCAGAAAATTGATTTCAACAGACAGACGGACAGACAGACGGACATGGCTTAATCGACTCCGCTATTTATAAGGATCCAGAATATATATACTTTATATGGTCGGAAAATTATATTATGGAAATTACAAACTGAATGACAAATATACCCTTCTCACGAAGGTGAAGGGTATACAAATTCCTGCTGTATAATGGATGACGAAACGTATGTTCTGGCAGATTTTTCGCAACTTCCTGGTCAAAAGTGTTATGTTGCTGATGCTCGAGGGAATGTTGAAGAAAAGTTTAGGACCCAAAGGCAGACAAAATTTTCCAAAAAGTTCTTGGTATGGCAAGCAATATGCAGTTGCGGCAAAAGAAGCCAATCATTTGTTACAACGGGCTCTATAAATACCGAAATTTACATCAAGAAATGTTTACAAAAAAGGCTGCTTCCATTCATAAGACTTCATAATGTGTCCACTTATTTTTGGCCTGACTTTGCATCCTGTCATTATGGCAAATAAGCCCTTGAGTGGTAAAAGAACAATAATATGGTATTTGTACCAAGAGAGGCAAATCCTCCAAACTGCCTGGAGCTAAGGCCAGTGGAGAGATATTAAGCTCTTGTTAGAAGAGAATTGAAGAGCACAAAAAAGTTGTCCAAAAGTGACAGAAAACACTATAAAAACGTTAATGCAAGGGTTTCCGAAAAAGGTTCAAAATTTCATCACTAGTGATTAAAACTATAAATTTTTTTTTTTTTTTTGTAAATTGTCATACTAATTTCAATCAATTAAAAAAAAGTAAAACTGTAAGTTTAGTGGTTTCGTTTTTATTAACATATATGTATGTTAAGAATTTTTCGATCTCACTCCTTATCTCTGTTACATTATTCGAAGAGACTTACCAAATTACACAGAGTTTAAAGAGCCGGAAACAATCCCCGGGTAACCAATAATGTGAATGGTTCCAAGTCACTTCTCTTTTCTTTATAGTAACAAGGAGATTACGTATCTCTTTTATGTTATTCAAAGTTACTTTATTATAAAGAAGATAGATTAAATTTACAGATTTCTTCCAATGAACTTATCTCACAGCTCTCGTAAATTCTTTGCCTTAAGCCAATAATAAATGTATTACATTTGCTGCAACAATGTAAATCCTCACAGATGATGTCATTTGCTTTGAACTCGGGATCAAAACTATTGTAACAAATTTATATTTGTCTTTAAGCCAATATGAACATCTTTCAGCCTTTTGTTATGGCTGAAAAATACAATGCCACAAATAGTTTTCCAAAGAACAATTGCTTAAAGAAATGTTGTACAAGACAAAAAAAAAAAACAAATAAATACTTTTCATAACACGAACGCCCCTACTTAAATATTTTTTGTTTTATTTTTTTCTCTAAACTGCTTTCCACAAACTCCTCAAAATCAGGTTAAAAGGGGGGATTCTCACATGAGAGTAGAAAACCTTAAAAAGAATTTAAATTTTTCAAAAAAAAAAAAGAAAACATTAAAAAAGGCTTAAAGGCGGAGGAGGTAAGTGAATGAATGAATGAATGGATGGATGGTTGAATGGGTGAATCTGTGTGAGTTCAAAACCTGAACGAACACCTGCATGAAAGAAACAGTTTTATGGTTAAATTTATTTTCTGTATTCTGGCTGGTTTGTCTACATGTTCCTCATAATAAATGAAACAAATAAAATCTTAACAAAAAAAACTTAAAAAAAGAGTTTTAAAGAAAATCATTTTAAAACCTTTTTGTGTTTAAAGAAGATGATTTATAAAAAAAAAAAAGCTTAAATAAATTTTTCGTTGTTTTGCCAATATGTGTGGCATTGTTTGGTGGCACAATGCAAAAAATAAAACAAAAACATTTAAAGTGCTGCAACAACAAAAGTTATGCGTAGCATGTCAAGACTTTTTGTTATCTTGCACAAGATTCTGTTTGCTGCAAGGCTGTGTTTCAAAACAAAACAAAAAAAAAAAAAGATCATGACTTTGAATGTTATAAAGAAAACTAAAAAATAAAACAAACTACTTAAACAAGGTTAAGGTGTGAATATGGGTTTGACTTTTAAGAATATCCGCATTTAAAATAAATTCATTCCTTGAATCACTAAATAAAGTTGGGTTTAAGAATCAGCTTAACATTCCAACAACTTAAAAATTGTGTGTTTATGAATATTAAATGTTAAGGAATGGAATGCATTTCTGTGAATTTTTATTTAATTAGCTGAAATAATTTATATTCATGAAAATCTTGCATTTTATTCGAAGTTATAGGAAGAATTTTCACAAACACAAACAAAATAGTCGAATTTGGGATGACACCAATGCACATGACATCCAAGAGCGTTCATCCCGAAAAAGTCACTGTTTGGTGTAGATTCATTAGTCCATATATCTTTGAGAACGACGTGGGCCAGGCCATCACCGTCAACGGCGAGCGATATAGGTCGATGATTACCGATTCTTTTGCCCCGAATTAGATGATATGGACACCAACTGCATGTGGTATTGACAAGGCGGTGCTACGTGGCACACATCTCGTGCCACATTGTACATTTTGCACGAACGAGTACAAGTTCACTGCATCGGGAGGTGATGTGATGTGAACTGGCCACCGACATCGTGCGATTTGACCCCGTTAGACTTTTTATTGTAGGGTTTTCTATGCAAATAAACTACAAACCACAGCGACCCTCAAAGCCCAAGTCATCGGTCAAATTCAGCCTGATTTATGCGCCAGAGTAATGTGAAAGTGGACATTTCGGACGCGGTAGATGTTTTTACAATGTTGTAGTCCATACATAATGGCATCGATATGCCTTTCAAACGAATAAATAATTTCGATGATATCTAAAACACACTTTGTTTTATTTAAATTTAAATATAGGAAACGCTTAATAAAATACCCTTTCTTATGCATGCGTTGTTGCTCCATAGTCTACTTTATAGCTTTACGGTCAGCTACAGGGGTGAGTTCGAAGAGAGTTTGAATATCTTCGAACTCTCCTCTTATAGTTAATATATACTTATATTAACTTATAGAGACATCGTTAGAGTGTTCCATTGTGTTAAGGGAGTTTATGAGACAGATATATTCTCTTTTGATATTCGTTGCTCTAGAAGAGCCAGTGTCGAACAACACTTTCTTTAAGGAGCATAAATAAATTCTTTTAACACCATCAACATTAATATATGATTGAGATCATATCAAAGTTTATTTAAGTGTGGGTAAACTTTTCAAAATTCTTATAAGTATCTAGAGAAATATATACAACACTAGCTGACCCGGTGCGCTACGCCACCCCAATTGGATGAAATAAATAGTACTATTAAGTCTCCGTTTGTGAATTACTACTAATTCAGGATAACATGTCTCTAGTTTCATGTTTATTAATTCATTACAAAAAGGAACAATCGAATAAAGAAAAAGTACCAAAAAGTCACCCCTAGAATTCTCACTCACTTAGGACCATATATGCTTAATTTCATGTTCCTAAGTCCATTGTTATAGAAATTTCAAAAGGTACCATTCGAATAAAGAAAAAGTACCAAACAGTCTCCCTCTAGAATTCAAAGTCACTTACGACCATATCAGCCTAATTTCAAGTTTCTAGGTACATTTTTATAAAACATTTGAAAAGTACCTTTAAAATAAAGAAAAAATAGCATATTGTGCCCACTTTCAGAAATATAAGTGATCACAGATTAACCTTATTTTCTCCATAAACGCAGTATTTACAAAGTTACAGAGGGTTTTAATTTTTTATAGAATTTCTCTATTAAAATTCAATTTTTAGTGAGAAATATAAGTGATCACAGATTAACCCTATTTTCTCGATAAACGCAGTATTTACAAAGTTACAAAGGGTTTTAGTTTTTTATAAAATTTCTTTATTAAAATTCAATTTTTAGTGAGAAATTTAAGTGATCACAGATTAACCTTATTTTCTCGATAAACGCAGTATTTACAAAGTTACAGACGGTTTTAGTTTTTTATATAATTTCTCTACTGAAATTCAATTTTTAGTGAGAAATATTTTCTCGATAAACGCAGTATTTACAAAGTTACAGAGGGTTTTAATTTTTTATAGAATTTCTCTTATAAAAATCAATTTTTAGTCAGAAATATAAGTGATCACAGATTAACCTTATTTTCTCGATAAACGCAGTATTTACAAAGTTACAGAGGGTTTAAGTTTTTTATAGAATTTCGGTTTTAAAATTTAATTTTTAATAAGAAATATAAGTGATCACAGATTAACCTTATTTTCTCGATAAACGCAGTATTTACAAAGTTACAGAGGGTTTAATTTTTTATAAAATTTCTCTATTAAAATTCAATTTTTAGTGAGAAATATAAGTGATCACAGATTAACCTTATTTTCTCGATAAACGCAGTATTTACAAAGTTACAGAGGGTTTTAGTTTTTTATAAAATTTCTCTATTAAAATTCAATGTTTAGTCAGAAATATAAGTGATCACAGATTAACCTTATTTTCTCCATAAACGCAGTATTTACAAAGTTACAGAGGGTTTTAATTTTTTATAAAATTTCTCTATTAAAATTCAATGTTTAGTCAGAAATATAAGTGATCACAGATTAACCTTATTTTCTCCATAAACGCAGTATTTACAAAGTTACAGAGGGTTTTAATTTTTTATAAAATTTCTCTATTAAAATTCAATTTTTAGTGAGAAATATAAGTGATCACAGATTAACCTTATTTTCTCCATAAACGCAGTATTTACAAAGTTACAGAGGGTTTTAATTTTTTATAGAATTTCTCTATTAAAATTCAATTTTTAGTGAGAAATATAAGTGATCACAGATTAACCCTATTTTCTCGATAAACGCAGTATTTACAAAGTTACAAAGGGTTTTAGTTTTTTATAAAATTTCTTTATTAAAATTCAATTTTTAGTGAGAAATTTAAGTGATCACAGATTAACCTTATTTTCTCGATAAACGCAGTATTTACAAAGTTACAGACGGTTTTAGTTTTTTATATAATTTCTCTACTGAAATTCAATTTTTAGTGAGAAATATTTTCTCGATAAACGCAGTATTTACAAAGTTACAGAGGGTTTTAATTTTTTATAGAATTTCTCTTATAAAAATCAATTTTTAGTCAGAAATATAAGTGATCACAGATTAACCTTATTTTCTCGATAAACGCAGTATTTACAAAGTTACAGAGGGTTTAAGTTTTTTATAGAATTTCGGTTTTAAAATTTAATTTTTAATAAGAAATATAAGTGATCACAGATTAACCTTATTTTCTCGATAAACGCAGTATTTACAAAGTTACAGAGGGTTTAATTTTTTATAAAATTTCTCTATTAAAATTCAATTTTTAGTGAGAAATATAAGTGATCACAGATTAACCTTATATTCTCGATAAACGCAGTATTTACAAAGTTACAGAGGGTTTTAATTTTTTATAAAATTTCTCTATTAAAATTCAATGTTTAGTCAGAAATATAAGTGATCACAGATTAACCTTATTTTCTCCATAAACGCAGTATTTACAAAGTTACAGAGGGTTTTAATTTTTTATAAAATTTCTCTATTAAAATTCAATTTTTAGTGAGAAATATAAGTGATCACAGATTAACCTTATTTTCTCCATAAACGCAGTATTTACAAAGTTACAGAGGGTTTTAATTTTTTATAGAATTTCTCTATTAAAATTCAATTTTTAGTGAGAAATATAAGTGATCACAGATTAACCCTATTTTCTCGATAAACGCAGTATTTACAAAGTTACAAAGGGTTTTAGTTTTTTATAAAATTTCTTTATTAAAATTCAATTTTTAGTGAGAAATTTAAGTGATCACAGATTAACCTTATTTTCTCGATAAACGCAGTATTTACAAAGTTACAGACGGTTTTAGTTTTTTATATAATTTCTCTACTGAAATTCAATTTTTAGTGAGAAATATTTTCTCGATAAACGCAGTATTTACAAAGTTACAGAGGGTTTTAATTTTTTATAGAATTTCTCTTATAAAAATCAATTTTTAGTCAGAAATATAAGTGATCACAGATTAACCTTATTTTCTCGATAAACGCAGTATTTACAAAGTTACAGAGGGTTTAAGTTTTTTATAGAATTTCGGTTTTAAAATTTAATTTTTAATAAGAAATATAAGTGATCACAGATTAACCTTATTTTCTCGATAAACGCAGTATTTACAAAGTTACAGAGGGTTTAATTTTTTATAAAATTTCTCTATTAAAATTCAATTTTTAGTGAGAAATATAAGTGATCACAGATTAACCTTATTTTCTCGATAAACGCAGTATTTACAAAGTTACAGAGGGTTTTAGTTTTTTATAAAATTTCTCTATTAAAATTCAATGTTTAGTCAGAAATATAAGTGATCACAGATTAACCTTATTTTCTCCATAAACGCAGTATTTACAAAGTTACAGAGGGTTTTAATTTTTTATAAAATTTCTCTATTAAAATTCAATGTTTAGTCAGAAATATAAGTGATCACAGATTAACCTTATTTTCTCCATAAACGCAGTATTTACAAAGTTACAGAGGGTTTTAATTTTTTATAAAATTTCTCTATTAAAATTCAATGTTTAGTCAGAAATATAAGTGATCACAGATTAACCTTATTTTCTCCATAAACGCAGTATTTACAAAGTTACAGAGGGTTTTAATTTTTTATAAAATTTCTCTATTAAAATTCAATTTTTAGTGAGAAATATAAGTGATCACAGATTAACCTTATTTTCTCCATAAACGCAGTATTTACAAAGTTACAGAGGGTTTTAGTTTTTTATAAAATTTCTCTATTAAAATTCAATTTTTAGTGAGCAATATAAGTGATCACAGATTAACATTATTTTCTCGATAAACGCAGTATTTACAAAGTTACAGAGGGTTTTAGTTTTTTCTCTATTAAAATTCAATTTTTAGTGAGAAATATAAGTGATCACAGATTAACCTTATTTTCTCGATAAACGCAGTATTTACAAAGTTACAGAGGGTTTTAGTTTTTTATAGAATTTCTCTTATAAAAATCAATTTTTAGTCAGAAATATAAGTGATCACAGATTAACCTTATTTTCTCGATTTACAAAGTTACAGACGGTTTTAGTTTTTTATAGAATTTCTCTTAAAAAAATCAATTTTTAGTGAGCAATATAAGTGATCACAGATTAGTCTTATTTTCTCGATAAACGCAGTATTTACAAAGTTACAGAGGGTTTTAGTTTTTTATAGAATTTCTCTACTGAAATTCAATTTTTAGTGAGAAATATAAGTGATCACAGATTAACCTTATTCTCTCGATTATAATCGCAGTATTTACAAAGTTACAGAGGGTTTTAGTTTTTTATAAAATTTCTCTATTAAAATTCAATGTTTAGTCAGAAATATAAGTGATCACAGATTAACATTATTTTCTCGATAAACGCAGTATTTACAAAGTTACAGAGGGTTTTAGTTTTTTATAGAATTTCGGTTTTAAAATTTAATTTTGAATAAAAAAATATAAGTGATCACAGATTAACATAATAAAATATTCGTATCTCTATGTCAAATTATAAAAAAAACATATTTTATAAAAAAGTACAAAAAATAAACACAGTTTTTATCCATTAAGGGTTCGAATTTCCAAAAAGTACCAAACTTATATTTTTTATTTTTTGTTAAGTAAAGAATACGATTTAAAATTTGTTACTATGTTTATTAGTTTAAAAGATACATAGGGTGCCAAAAAAGTACCAAAATAGAGTTTTTACCCGTTTTCTCCCCTAAAAGGTTCGAATTTCGAAAAAGTACGAAACACCTGTCAGCTTATTTTTTAAATGGAGTAACATGCATTTTTAAGTTTTTTTGTATCTTTATTAGTTTTGAAGATATAAGTTTACCGATTTTACCCGTTTTTACCCTTTTTTACCCACTAAACGTTCGAATTTTCAAAAATCCCTTCTATTCGGAATGTTTTGGGGAGAGAGGAACCCACAGTTTAAGTTTCATGATTCTAGCTTCAGTCGTTTGGGCTGTGCGATGATGAATCAGTCAGTCAGTAACGTTACTCTTTTATATATATAGATTATTGGATGAAGAATAATTAATAAAAGACGTTTGCTTACACGATTGTCAATAAATGCGGCGGAAATTAATAGGAGAGTGATGTTTTTTTAAAAATCCGAAGATTATTATTCTCGTTTAGTACTTTCCTTACCAATTAATTAATAACGAAACAAAATTAATAAATAATTTAAAAAAAAGACATTCCCTAAAAAAAAGTTTGTCAGTTACAATAACACTGTGCAATAGCAGTACACTGTTCAACTTTTAACCCGAACATGACGTTAGCAGGGCTTAATAAACATCCACAGCTAATTAAAGTTTGTTGTGGATTTAATTCATTTTTTTGTATTTCTCCCTCTATTTCATTTTAGACATGATTAAAGCGTGGGTTTAACAAAAGCAGCAACCACCAACGACCGCCACTAGCAAAGACACACAGCGAAAAATCTTGGGCGCCGTCTTCAGCTTTGGCTCAGGCGCTCGCTGTTAAACAACAAACAATACAATACTTTGTTAGGGCTTTTTTATAATTTTTATTATTTCTAAGTGACACCATGTAACTACCACATTTGAAGTGGCTGGCAATAGCAAGCAAACCAGCCAGCCACCACTGATCGTACTATAGAGTCTGAGAAAGAGTCAAAGACAGACGGACGGTTAGCGACAGACAGACAGACAGATTGTCTAAATAGTGTAGCGTACGTATGTTTGTTTGTATGTAAATGCAAATTATTTGTTATGTTGATGAATTAACAAAAGCAAATCGTGACTTATAGTTTTGGCAGCTGTGCTTAAAATATGTTGTTAAGAAATGAAATGAACAGCACAACAACATTTTTATAAGGAATTTTATTTTTTCTTCGATTTAAGTATTTTTTATTCATTCTATGGCCTCAGCTTAAAAAAAAAAAATAGGCTTTTTTCCCAATTTGTTGAGAGTTGTCTTCTATTTGTCCCCCCACTGTTGCCTACAACCGATTTCAGTTTCAATTGTTTAACTGCTCGTATAACCAAATTTAATATAGAAAAACACCAACACTAATTTGTTGTTAAAGGGTCACTGGAAAAGTTCATTCTGTGAAATATTTAATGATTTGTTTAAGCAAAAAATCAGCAACAAACACAATATCCAAAGGAGTGTTTATGCCAACTCAGGTCAAGAGGTTTAAAATTGAATAAATATAACAAAACAATAAGATTTATTTTATAATGAATTTCATTGGAAAATACTCGTACTTAGTAAGACATATTAAACAAAATTACTTTAATATGATGATATTTAATACCAAAGCTACAAAATACATATTATAATAATGTTGGGGAAGTATCTATTGTTTCAAAAGCAAATTAATTTGTATGCTAAAAATATATAGCCCTACACTGATAAGTTGAAATGTAAAGTTAGGGTGTTGTACCGCCATTTCTTTGATTTTTAATAACACCGAGGTTTTAGTTGAAAATGCTTTCGGAAAAAATTGATATTTGAATTCACCGCCACATATCGCCCATGTGCGTGTGAAGATAAATTCGAATTCAACAAGCACAGACAAAAACCACATTTTTTAACATTGATCATGTTACAGTCAACATAGCACTGTTAAGCACTTTACATTAATAATACATTCTTGTGTGTATGTCTGGTGGTAACATATAGATTCCGAGCTAAAAGAACTACTCATCTTTTGAGGCCAAGAACGAATCAAGCCAATATCGGATACTCTGTTCTGAAGTAAAGCGTAGGCAAGGTCTGGAATATAAGGCGAGTGAGGCAAAACTTCCCAACCACTTCTTTCTAAATAGTTTTTAACAGGTATACCATTGTCATAATGGAATATTACGGTTTCATGTCTGGCCGCATATTCTGGGCGTTTTTCAGCCAATGCTAGCTTCAAACGAATCAGTTGTGTTCCCTGTGATGGTCTGCTTAGATTTTAGCTGCTCATTATAGATAGAAACCTTTTCGTCCCACCAAACAAAGATCATTACCTTAGCGCCATGGATATTTGTCATTGGTGTCTATTCGGCTGGTTGGCGGAGCTGCAATACAATCTCTTGCGCTTCGGGTTATTGTAATGGATCTATTTTTTATTGCAAGTAATAATTCGGTGCAAAAATTATTTTCTTTTATAGCGTTCAAGCATAATTTCGAACATGGAAAATCATCTATCCATGTCTCTCGGCTTCAATTCAGTTTCCCTTCTTTTGTATGAATCCTGCTGCTGGCAAACATTTTGAAATTGCTGCTTGAGTAGCTCCAAGCTCTTGTTGTGTTTACAACAATATTCATGTATTAATGCCTTCAATTCTTGGTCTTCAAACTGTTTTTGCTAGCCTCTATGTCTTCTATGTCTTCCGTGACAAAATCACCACTTCTGAACCGAACAACGCACGTTGAAACTGTTCGAACACATTCACCATAAGCTTTGGTGAGCATTCAATGTGCTACGGCGGCACTTTTATCAAATTAAAGAAACTTCCTTCATATGACGCTTTGTTGGCTCAAAATTCAACATTTTCGAAGCAAAAAAATAAAAACTATGATATTTACAATAGTAAGTCGAGTATAAATGTCAAACGCAAAACCGTATTGGAATTGAAAGCATTGACTGCTGGAGACTATCAATGAAGATATCGATTGGTTTTTACAACGTGACTATGTCTTAAACACCGAAGCGGTATATGCATGTATTGAGCGTACTGGGAGATACCTAGAAGTCAAAATCATGAAAGACAATTCCCAAATCAGAGTCTGTTCTTTTCTTTAATAAGCCATAAGTGAACACTTAGATCACATAATCCTAAAGGACAGAGTTTTCATACCTGCAGTATTGTTATTGTGATCTTAAAAGTTTTATAAAAATTCGATGAATGTACTTCATAATCAGTTTTCATAAGGAATACGTATGTATATCCTTCAATACTCCTGACTCGTTGATTTTTCGGAGCGATTTGGAAATATCAGTGGGAGCTACTTATGTCTCCTCTAGCTGGTATTCAGGCTGGCAGTAGAAACTATAGAGCCAGTGATGACAGATTAATCTTTACACTTAGCATAAAGTAATGAGGAGAGTTTTGGTTACCTCTGATAATCGCTGATTTGGAAAATGTCTGATGACTGTTATGCGCTTTAAAACACCATATTTTCTTAGAGTTCTTCATGCATGTGTAGATACGATATATGGCCTCCTTTGAGAAGGTATCCTATAATCATGTTTCCTTATAAAGTTCACTCCATGATAAAATACATCAAATTTTGATTCCATAAGTTCATTAAACGTAGACACCATACTTTTTGAAGTATTTATTACGTTTCACTTTCTTCGTGCCTTTCTCACTGAGATTGAATAGTATTTTATTGACGATAAGATGACCTAGGATATTTTCGTAACCACACCCTTCTACCATTTGGAGATATCCAACGGAAACTAATTTCACTGCCTGAAGGTTTGTCAATTAACGCTCCAAGATCTTCTTATCTAAAATTTTAAACATGTTCTTAGACCTCTGCTTCTCAGATTGATGATGAGCAATAGACTTTAGACTTCTGCGTCTCACTTGAGCCATATTATACCTGGTATGCTTGCACGACCTTTTGTAGATACTGTAAAACCTAGAGTTATGAAAAGCTGGTTTCTTTGCTTACAGTCTTAGAACCGTTTTCTCATTAGGTGATTATCTTTTTTTATCATTTTAGATTAAAGAAATTTGGAAAATTCGTTTTTGTGCCTTCAACAATTTTGCGCCTCACTCCAGCACGTGTGTGATGTAAGGCTTCGTATAACGGTTCATGTTCTACGTCGTTTACACCAACCGCGTGTCTTTTAATTTTGACTAACCCTGGTGGAGACCATTAAAACTCTTTGATACTGGTGGAGTACCATTTAAAACTCAGTTCGTGAATTGTTTTAAGCGTTCCAGCTTCCTATATGAAGATATAGGTCGACTAGGGACATACTTAAATCGAGTGGGATCCCTGGCATTTTGGTTACGTACCTTGCCATCAAATTTGAGAATTAAAAAAAAAAAAAACATAGTTTTTATTTGTTTGTGTTTTTGTAAACGAAGTTAAATAGATTTTATAAAACAAAGTGTTTAATAGAGGAATTAACATTAATTTGATGAAGGATGAACTCGAAGAACATGAGTTCCAAGTGAATGTTGAAAGAGTTTATCATGACTCTTTGGCAGACATGGAGGATAATGAATTTTTCAAAAGATTCCGGCTGTCGATGGTCACGTTAAACAGCTGATTTATGTAAACATGTTGTCACTTGAAGGCAGGATTCCCAACATTCACATCTATTTTGAGAGGTATTGTCAACTGAAAATAATGTTTTTTGTCGGTATATTGAGAAACCAAAATTGTTAACGGACAGTTTATCGGCCTAATAAATTTATGTCGAGATTAAGTAACAGGCAGTTTGTCTATACATTGAGAAAACGGACCTTAATCATCTGTTCCGCATCAATATGGGATGGATACATCAAGAATTTTTGACTTGATTGTTTATGGCACAGAACTAGCAAGGGTCACATATTTAGTGGTGTTCACCTGCTTGATCTAAACTGAAGCTACCCTGGATTAATAATAGACTAATTACAACATGGTCCAATGTAATGCAGTCATTGTTAAACAAGTGATTGTAATTAAAAGACTTATTTTCGTGTTAACACGATTGCAAAACTAATCCACTGAGGTGATCCATGGAATAGTTTTAAGACTTCTCCGCTGGGTTTTATGACATATTTCCGTGTTAAAACAATTGCAAGACTAATCCACTGGGTTGTTTTACGATTACTCCGTTGGGTTTTATGGTCTATCCCTGGGACATCGTAGTGTTGGGTCACCTTTGGACTAGTCCTAGTCCCTTACGAGCTATATTTTACATTCGTGCAGGGTAGTCCTTCGCAATAGTTGCATTAAGTAGATCTTCTTACTTTTGGATGTGGCAAGTATGTTTGCTCTTTATTTGCTTCTCTTTGATAGTGAAAGGCACCAGATCTCGAGGGCTTTGCAGATCGTCAACTTCTTTGTACACATTTTTTAAACAGACATCAATGAAAATCAAGTTTTGAAACCCGTTACTCACGTTAATGGCAGATAAAGAAAATGTTTTTGTTCTACAGAAATTAAATGTTCTAGATTGTCTCTGCTGGACCACAACATGGTGATGCTGTTGTAGGGTACAAACAAACAACCAAACACACATTCATTCATTCATTTATTCCAGCTAATCCTCATTATCAACATCATAAACGTTTGTTTGACGATTTATTATCATGTGTTATAATGTTGTTGTTGTTGTTTCTCAGCGTGTAGTAGTTGGTTTTGTATCTCGATGTTCACTACCACTGCCAACCACTCTCTGGTCATTTTATGACGGTTTTGTTGTTTTAAGTACTTTTTTCCTCATACATTTTTATTGTCCACTATCATTTTAAGTTGTTGCTGGTTGTCTTGGTTGATCTGTTGTTTTTTTTTTTTTTTTTTTTTTTTTTTTTTGGTCGGTTCAAATACAAAGACCCCAGTTCCAAGAATGTCAACATTGAATATTACACTGACATTCATTTGTTCGTTCGTTCGTTCGTTGAACACGTGCATTTTCTACTACAATTTCATATTGACAACACAACATTTATAAATATTTAAACAACAAACAAATGAACAATCAAGCAAGATTTCGTTCTCATACTTAAAAACATTCTGATTACGAAGACGACAGACAACAAAACAGAAAGAACTAAAAGCAGATAAAGTGGTAGAACTCTGATACTTAAAGACGAAATACAAGAAGAAAGAAGTTTTTTTTCTTTGTTAAACTCATACAACACAGCAATAAAAAAAAAAAAAGGTTTTTCTTGTCATTTAGAAAATTGGACAATGACAACAACAAAAATACCAAACAAAAACGAAATGTATTCAATGAATCTGTTTAGGAGAAATGAATTGAACTGACAGACAGACAGACGGACATATTCATATTTATTTCTCCTTACTGCACAGTATCTGTTGAAGAAAACGACCACCATGTTGATGTTCTCCTTAAATATTGATATTAGAACATGAAAAAGAGGTTGGGGAAACATAAACAAGTTCTCCTATTTAATAGAGAGAGGGGCGTTTGGTTGTCAGAATATAAACAAATTAATTTATGATGTGGAATAAATCGAGCATGAAATTAGCTGTACAAATGGGTTGATTTTTTGACATGTAATAAATGTTCCTTGAATAGAAGACGGCTTTGGTTTTAACACTTAAATTACTTAGTAATGAATGTTCTTACTGTAGGTTAGGTTAGGTTACGTGGGTTGCTCGCAAGTTAGCGAGTTCACTCGGAGGCCTTGTGGCCCATTGTGATACCCTTAGAATTACCATTCCCTTATATACATAAAGGGAGAATGGTTGCCCACCCTAATTTCGTTGACTATGTACTTCTTGTGATCCCCGTGAGAACCAACCGGTACTTTTAATAAATCTGATCATATTTACTAGTGGCACATCTCTGAGACAGTCCAGATCATGGAAAAGAGCTCTACCAAGATGTAGTAGTCTATGCCCTTGTAAGGCTGGGCAATCACATAGAAGGTGTTCTACCGATTCTTCCTCCTCCTCATCCAAACAACTTCTACAGTAGCTATAACGTGGGTAACCCATACGTTCTGGCATGTGTCCAATCATACAGTGCCCAGTGATTATACCCGTAAGAAGCCTGATCGAATTCCTACTAAGAGACAAAAGAGTCTTATCAAGAGCAATCTGGATATTCTACAATTGATGATATTTGACCACCTGAGTTCCGTCTCACTCAAAGCCCATTAATTTATCAATTTTGATACGTTCACCAAGGGAGTGTGAATATCCCTTTGCGCAAGAGATACGTCCAGGGACGACCCGTTCGTTGCGCATTCGTCGGATACTTCATTTCCCCGGATGCCCTCATGTCCTGGGACCCATATCAACTCGACGTGATGTTGTGTCAGTTGTGCCAGTGATTGGATGCAGTTGAGAAGACATTTCGACTTAATAAAGTTGGAATTAAGAGCCTTGATTGATGCAAGGCTGTCCAAGTAAATATGTATAGTCGAATTTTCGAGATTCAGCTCCCGTATTCTTCTCGCGGCTGTATCGATGGCATATATCTCTGCTTGGAAAACCGTGCAGGTATCCGGTAATCGAAGAGACAGCGAAAGGTCCAGTTCATCGGAGAAAATTCCCGAGCCCGTGCCTCTTTCTGACTTTGAACCATCAGTGTAGACTGAGATCACGTCGTCCCTTAGGACAGTGTTCGCGGCCCAGTCATCCCTTGTCGGTATCTTGATCCTAAACGTCCTATCAAAATTCGGTGTACATGCCAAGTAATCTGTTTTCTGCCCAATGAATGGCCTGCCTATCTTCTGTAGGATGGTGCCGTGACCAATACGATCATGCTTCAGTCCGCTCGACTGTTTGAGTCGTAGAGCAGACTTAGCAGAAATGCATTTGTTCTTACTGTAAATACAGTTTAAACTTTTTTTGAAAACTATTTGCCGTAATTTAAGTTTTCCATTAAAGTGGCTTGATTAAAGCAAAAATATCAGTGATAAGAATTCAGTTAATAAATCACCAGTTTCAAAAAATCATATAGGGTATTTCAGTAAACGCTTCAAAACACAAAGTTTGTGTGAGATATCAAAGGTTATGATAGCTTTGGGAACCGCTGTTGTTTGTGGCATTTTTGGATATATCTGCGTCTTAAGAGAACCCCACAGTTTACATCACCTCCACGTGAGATAACCATGCCCTCCAATCTCCCTTGCTGAATGTTCAATATGGCATGAGCTGTGTGAGACGTAGAGCATTCCTGTGTTGGTGATGGCCTGGTCAACGTCGTTCTCAAAGGAATATGGACCGATGGCGCTGCCAGCCCAAAATCAACACCAAACAGTGACTTTTTCGGGATGATCTAGGATCTTATGTGGATTTGTACACAAATCGGCCTTATCGCTGCAGATGATGATCTTTTGATGAAACTAGAGGAACGTTGCCTGAACAGATTACCCATTTTGGTAAAACAGTTTTATCATTTTATCAGGGTGACAGCCGATTTTTTTTTTAAGATTTCAAAGAGTGCCGGGTAGAATATTGTGACACTAGGTCTAAAAGATAAGTACTGAAAATTTGAGCCAAATCGGACAACGATTTCGGGACGCGCATCGAGGTCAAAGGTCAGATATATGTAAAATTTTACTATCTATATGAAATAAATTTGTAAAACTCCTTAACTTTCTACATTATGTTACAGAAATATATATATTTATTTATATTAATGAAAATTACAGTCAAAAAAATATTTTTCAGATTAAACCTATATCTCCTTTGGGTCAACTTGACCCACAAACTGTATTATCGTTAAAATTCGGAAAAAATGCAAATTTTTCAGTTTTTGTAAAAATTTTGCTACTAAATAATTATTTTTGCAATCGAATGCATATGAAACGAAATGTGTACGTAATTGTCGTTCTAATGAGATATAAAAGATAAAAATTGGTTAAAAAATTTTAAAGTTATTAAAAATTCCCCAGACCTTTAACGTGTCTCAGGCCACTTGAACAAGAAATGTAGGAACAAAATTAACATATTTTAAGAAATATTAAAATAAAAGCTAATTTTTACTTAAAATATATCCCTATTTACATACCTATGAGTTTTTGTCTTTGTAGAATACCGTTAACCTATTCGCAGGGATGGCCAAAAAAACGGCAGTTTCAAACCTCCATTTTCAAATTTTTAAAAATTTTCTTAAACAAATTTCAGAATTTTTTGATCATCACATTGGGATTTATTGAGATTATAATAGAGAATAAAAATATGAAAAAATTATGTCAATACCTCTTACAATTTTTTCGTACCTACGATTTAAATTTTGTGATTTTTGGAAAAAAATATTTTTTTGGTCATATTTTAGCGAATGAGAGCAATTTCCTTACTGTTACAAATTTTAAGTAAAACTTATACAGAATCTTATAACTCAGATTATTTCAGATATACTATGAAAGTTTTACTAAAATCGGAAAACGTTAACCGTAATTCCGGCACTCTTCAAAAATCGAACTCAAATTTTTTTCCATACAACTGCTTGTCACTCTAATTTGCACGTGTTGTTGAACGCTATATCCGTCAATGGTAATTTGCCAAAAACAAACTGAATAAATGACTGCCAATTCGACAGATGTAGCTTCTACAATATGGCCGCTATCAACTTTCAAAGTTCGGAAATGCCTAGTGGAAAAGTTTTTAAAAAAGCCGTGAGGCACGTACTGTAAAAACTCAATATTTTGGAGGAAGACCTCGTAAAACTAATGCAAGACAAGTTAAAGATAATTTTTTAAAAAAACAAGAGAGTTTAAGAAATTCCCAAAAAATACTCCCCGGTATCGTATCAATAATCTGAATTTAAAAATTGGTTCCTGAGTTGTTAGTCACAGGACAATTGAGGCTGGTCTTGGTTGCTATTGCACCGTGAAAAAACTTATTATTTCATGCAGACAATACTGCTCTTAAACAATTTGCCAAAAAGTATTGTTACGTTTTTACCTTTTAAAAACGTGGGTTTATTTCCTTTTAATAAACCGGATACTTTTGATTGCAAATAAAAGCAGTTTTAGTAGTTTAAATTGTAACAACTCTTTATTTATTTAGAATGTACAACAACAAAATAATTAAATAGTTACTCAATGTCTTTATACACGTTTATCAATTCGCAGAAACGCACATACACTCTATTACGTACAACCTTATATGCACAAGACAGTTGATGTTAACTCTAACAGCGCCAATGATAAACTCAACTCACGACTGCCAGCTCTGCCACTATTTATACACGCGCCATCTATCGGGAATCATCTACAATGTTCTTAACGGACATACTAGTACATTCGATTTCTAGAGCTTTTCGATGTCATTGCCAGCAGCGCAAACATTTAGTGTTGCCATACTTACAAACAATGTCAATGATGGACGTGCCATCAAACATGATGAATGCTGCAGGCAGTCGTTACAGACCGTTGAATTCAAATCGTCATTGAACATTCGTAACAGTATTTAGACAGGTCGATACCGAAATAGAATAGTGTTCTCTTTTTAGATAAATCCAAATACAATTTAAGAGGCGAAAAAATTTGTGCGACGGACGAAGAAAAAAAAAGTACACCTCAACAACACAAATAATATAGTCAATTTTAGCGGTGGCAATATTATGGTTGGACCTGTTTTTCAAGGCAAGTTATAGTTCTAATACACATCATAAAAGATACTATGAGTGGAATTGGAAATAAATCCATTTTAAGCGATGTTATGTATCCATACGCTGAGGAAAATATACCCCTAATTTGGAGATTCCATCAGGACAATGACCTCAAACACTTTTAGGGTTGTAACCGAGCGTTTAGCATTCAAGTGGTCTGCCCAATCCCCAGGTCTTAATCCCATAGAGAACCTTTGGGAAATTGTAGATTGCATTATCAGATTATCAAAATATTTCAAAGAATATTGACTCTTTAAATAGTTCAATGAATATTCGCTGTAAAGCAAGATTTATAACCTACGCTAGGTCGTTTTCCAAGTTTTTTTTCATCATAGCACCGTGTTATCTATAGACCATTTAGCTTTAAAAATCTTGAATGTAATATGATCATAGGAGTACACTATCTGCACAGTCATTTGGAGGAGTTTTCATCAAGATATAAAAGTAGTGGAAAATTGATACTTTGGACGCTGGTATGAACATATGATGGCAGATTACTGTTGGAGTATCACTCTCCTACGTATTGGGAGTATGACTTAAAAATGCGGAATTTTTTTTAAATTTTTAGCTTTTATTTTGAAGCATTTGTACAATATAAATTTATTCTAAGAATTGGTTATTGTTACCTATGACCTTTTCCCATCTTTCTGGCAACATATGGATTCCGAGACAAAAGAACTGCTCATCTTTTGAAGCCAAGAATGAATGAAGTCAATTCATGTTTCATAGTGAAGCGCATCCCAGAAAGAGCGTGCTGCTTCGATCGATGAGGCAGATGAAGCGAAATTTCCTAACCACTTTATTATAAATAGTTTTTAACAGATATTGCAATATGTGGCCGAGTGTTGTCATGATGAACTATTACGGTTTCATGTCTGGCCGCATATTCTGTGCGTTTTTCGGCAAATGCTCGCTTCAAACGAATCAGTTGCATTCGGTACGGTTCCCTGTATTGGTCTGGTTAGATTTCAGCATATAATAGATAGGAGCCTTTTTGCTCCCACCATGTTTGGCTTTGGAGATAACTAATAATGAAAGATAATTCCCAAATCAGTGTCTGTTCTTTTCTTTATGCCATCAGTGAACACTTAGATCGCAAAATCCTAATGAATAGAGTTTTGATACCTGCCGTGTTGTTATTGCAATCTCAAAAGTCATAACTAATGCGTACAATACGACTGACTCGTTGACGATTTGGAAATATAAGTGGGAGCTACTTATGTCTCCTCTAGCAGGTATTCAGGCTAGCAGTAGAAACTATAGAAACTAAATAAACGTATTTATTATTGAAATACTAAAAAATACAAAATTCTTTAGAATTTTTGTTATTTCGGTCTATGAAATGAGTATTTGGAAAAGTTTCCAATACTTATATTGCCTTTAGAAAAATATTGAGCCCAATGCTTAGAATTTTTATGAATTTATGAAACTGTTACTAATGTGAATGACATCTAAGACCATAATAATAACACAGTTCTTATCAGAAAATGGCGTTGGGAAAAAAGATTTAAAAAAAAAAAATGTTTTTTTTAAGTTTTCGAATATCACTAAAAATTTTCTTTTTACGATTATTCTTATCTCTAAACTATGCGAGAATTGTTTTCACTGATAAACAAGTGTTGATGGCTACAGGCCTAGGAAAATAAAAAAAACTCTTGAAAAAACACTTCAAAGGCCACCTTAGAGGAAAAATATGTATAAAATCGTTTAATGTTTAATAAATAATAATTTATGTAAGACAACAACTCCTTAATATTCAGTTCACTATGAGTGTGTTCTTTCCTTGTACTTCTTATCTCAAATTACAAACATGATAAATAAAAATCTCTTATCAAATGCGACAATAAGAAATTAAAGGAATTTTAAACGTTTTTAATGTAATACTTACTAACAACAAGTGTTTGTTTGCCTATCTATCAGTCATTGAGTTTGTGTATCTATGAATGATCAACCATACAATTGTTAAATATTTATTTTCTTTTTCTGTATGATATGAATAAAGAACAAGTGTTCAAAGAATTTCTAAAGGAAAATTCAATAAAGATAAAAATATGTTTATTTTCATAGAAGTTGATAAGTTTGTTTATGATGTATGTCCGCATTGATTGCCTTCAGTTACAAAGGAGAGAAGGTTTATCTTTCTGGAATTGAAAACATTAATTATCTTAAGATTCATTTTGGAAAAAATCTTGGAATTCACGTTTTAAAATTTAATGATATCATTAAGACATGGGTAACAATCGGAGCAACAACGGAGACAATTTGAATGTGATTAAAGTCACTTAAAATGGTAACTTCCAAGTTTCTAAGGGTATTTAAAAAGAAAGCCATATTTTTATAAAGTTCTGGGGATGTATGTAATAGCACATCGGGCATTGACTATTTTGCATAAATATGACTTAATTTCGTTGATGCAGCGGGTAATACACTTCTAGAGGTCAATTCTGAGTACCGTAACAAAAAAGTACACGGCCAGGAAATGTCTCATACTGTGATTGAATTATCGCGCAAATTGTACGGCATGTGATGATTTTGGTCGACATTTTCATAACATTTCAAATATTTTTCAATTCTCGTGTAGTGCTCCATTTTAAATTGTCAGCTGTCAAACCGTTTTTTTTTTTTTTTGTTGGTTTGTAACACAGATAGATAAAAGTAGAAACGACAATTTGATTTTTTTTGCAACCACACGATGTGGACATAGTGCAGGAAAGAGCTGGTTTCCTTATTCGGAAAAGCTATAGCAATATACTACTCTCCTGACTATGACGATAAAACATGCAACATGAATGCAACGAAAGGAAATTCCAGTGGAGGTTCATGGGACCTAGAAATGTGTTTAAAAAACAGCCAGAACCTAATGATTGAGAGGAAATCTCGTCAAACATAAGGGCAAGCAAACATTTCTGTATGTTTCAAGTGGCGCTGGAAAGAATAATCATCATGGTGTCCAAGTTCGGCAATTATCGCCCGCAGGATATTCTACTGTAATATAAATATGGCGCTGGGCTGAGGTGCTGATATCCAGCCGAAGGTTTCAACCACTTGCACTTACACTCCTGAGTCTCTTTGCTTTGGTGACTTTGCTTCATGGGTCTTCGCTCCTTTTTGAGCATGTATTGGTCACCTTAAATATGGATGTGTTTACATTAAAAGCATCCGAGCTATATTTGCTGCTTCAAATGGTGTCAGTATTTTGTTGTAAATAGTTTTTTGAATCACCCGGTATTTGGGTAGATGTCACTTTTGAAGCTTTTATTCTTTGACATTTGACAAGTAGAAACTGCGCCACTATATATAGTAGGATACACGCTTCAACAACGCATTGAAATTATTAAGATTCACTACAAAAATGGTGAAAATCTTGCAGTTACAGTTCGCAAAACTAAAGCATTTTTGGGTCGTCGTGACGCACCTTGTCGGAACGCAATACAGAAGTTGGTGGAAAAATTCGAGCTGTAGGGACAAGTTAGTGATGTGCAGATAAAACCCGTGCACGTCGCTCAAGAACAACTGAGAATATTGCTGTTCTAGCCCAAAGTGTTGAAGAAAACCCAGGATTGTACATTCCTCGTAGTTTTTTGAAATTGGGCATTCCACAATAGTCATATGGTCGGAGTTGGATGATATTGATCTGGACAACGTTTACTTTTAACAAAACGGCACTACGTGCCACACAAGCAACGAAACCATTGCTCTTTTACGGGAAAGTTTCCGGACCGTGTTATCTCTCCAAGGGGTGATCACAATTGTCCACCGAGATCTTGTGATTTAACACCTTGCGACTTCTTTCTTTGGGGCCACGTGAAAGATAAGGTCTACCCCAACATCCCAGCGTCGATTCAAGACCTCAAAGATAGAATGCGAGAGGCCATCGAGGGCATAGGGCAGCTACTTTGCGATTTGGTTATAGAAAATTTCATGACAAGGATATGGTCCTGTAAGCTTGGTCGTGGTGGCCATTTAGCTGATGTTGTTTTTCATTAATAACGGCATACCTTCCTGTTTATTATGAAATAAACATCCGATCATTTATCTCAAAAAAATTTAATTTTTCTTTGAATACCAAATAACACATCTTGTTGGAAACCCCTTTATTGTGTATAAACACAAATTTTTATACTATTGTCTATTCCAAAGAAATTTCTTTCATGCCTAAGACTGTACAATGTATCAGCATCCCCTTCTTAGGCAAATCAGCTAAGGACTGAGATCGAAAAATGTTTAACATACATATATGTTCATAAAAATGAAACCACTAAACTTACAGTTTTGAATCTTTTTTTATTTGATTGAAATTATTGTTACAATTTACAAAAAAAAAATGTTTTTATAGTTCTAATCACTAATGATGAAATTTTGAACCTTTTTCGAAAACCCTTCCATTATGGTTTTCATAGTGCTTTATGTCACTTTGTTCGAACAGGTTGTCCATCTCCGCTTAAAATCTACCACACTTTTGGACACCTTTTTTGTGGTCTTCAATTCTCTTTTAACAAGAGCCCAATATCTATCCACTGGACTCAGCTCCAAGTAGTTTTTAGGAATTGCCTCTCTTGGTACAAATACCACATTATTGTTCTTGTACCACTCAAAACCTTTCTTACCATAGTGACAGATGCCAAATCAGGCCAAAAATAAGTGGAAACATTAATAAGTCTTATGAATGGAAACATCCTTTTTTGTAAACATTCTTTGATGTAAATTTCGGTATTTATAGAGCCCGTTGTAACAAATGTTTGGCTTTTTTCCGCAACTGCATATTGCTTGTCATACCAAGCATTTTTGGGGAAATTTTGTCTGCTTTTGGGTCCTAAACTTTTCTTCAAGATTACCTCGAGCATCTGCAACATAAAAAAATTTACCCAGAAGCTGCGAAAAATGTTCCATACTTACATTTCGTCATCCATTATGCAGCAGATATATTTTTTATAAAATTTGACTTCAATTTCCGTGCTCTGTCTTTGACCTCTAAATTTTTAGCAGAGTTCCTGTTAAGAACTTTTTGAGCCTTGTATGCTTTTAAACCTTCATTGGCTTTAACTTTTCCTACCAAATAGTCCGAGTACTGACCTAACCGGGCTGCTTTTCTACCGGATGTGTTGGGAACTCTTTTCAAAATGCTTTCTATTTTTTGGCTTAATAAACATCATGTGGACCATTCCTTCTTCCTGAACCAGGTTTTCTATCAACGGACAAGTTCTCTCGGTATTGTTTAATAACATTTTTGTAGGACTAAGTTGGGTTTTGTTGAAAATATTTAATAATTTTTGTACGTACTTTTCTCTGGTCACTAATTTTAATCAGATTAACAACAAATGAACACAATTGACATTAAACAAAATAACTGACATGCTTTACAAAGGTAACTTGATAAAAAAAAATCAAATAATACTTGGGTTTAAAGTTTTAATGAAAAACGTGTGTTATGAATTTTACGATCTCACTCCTTACTACAGTCGAAGTATGTGAATACACGTCGCTCGGAAATGTTGTGAGAAGCAACAGAGGTTTAATGCCTCGGATGTCCTCGAAGGGACGTTCGCCAGGGTATTCCTGTGTAGGCTTATTAGATTTTACCGAAGGAAACCATTCAACTGTTTTAAACAACATTAGTTTTAAGGCGTAGGTTGGTAATATTTACCCACTTCACAAGTTAAAAAATCTCAAATTGTCTTATTATTCAAATGTGTTTTGATAACTCTCTCTTCTTTTTTTCTTAAAACCCTTTGTTGGTTAAGCAGCCACTTTTAAATCCAAAGATGTTCAGGCCACGAATTGTTAGTGATGTTTTCAGTTATGCTTTTTGAGTTCATTTGTTACGATTTTTTGAACATTCCAACCATTTGTAATAAGTAGTTAAATGTGTGAGTTTTTTTATTTTCGAAAAATTTATCGTGAAACTATTTTAAACACCTGAGGAATTGTTAAAATTATTGAGGAGGACTTGCTGTGTTTGTACTTGTATGCACGTGTGTTTCATGTGAGTTTAAATGTGTTCCCAAGGTGATGATGACTGTGCTATAATAGCGGAGAGATAAAGACAAAAATAAAAAACAACATCACACAATCGAAATCTGTTGCTGATGACGATGGTGATGGTGAATATTGGTCATAGTCGTAGTTTTGAAAAGGGGTTTAAAATAACAGGATAGATGAATGAAATGAAACCGATTTTTCTGAAATTAAAGCCTTCACTAATGTTTAATTACTTAAATGACCCTAATTTATATATTATTTTGTCGTTTGTGATGTATGTGCTCTTTGAAATACAAAGAGATATCAATTATACAGGTCAACAAATAAATAAAATCAATTTGATGCCAAGCTACCGCTATGTTTTTAAAGTTCTTTCCTACCTATACCATTGGATATAAGGAATGAGATCGAAAAATGTTTAACATACATATATGTTAATAAAAATGAAACCACTAAACTTACAGTTTTGAATATTTTTTATTTGATTAAAGTTATTGTTACAATTTACAAAAAAAATAATTATAATTTTTATAGTTCTAATCACTAATGATGAAATTATGAACCTTTTTCGAAAACCCTTCCATTATGGTTTTTATAGTGATTTCTGTCACTTTTCTCGAACCACACTTTTGGACAACTTTTTTGTGCTCTTCAATTCTCTTTTAACAAGAGCCCAATATCTCTCCACTGGACTCAGCACCAGGCAGTTTAAAGGAATTGCCTTTCTTGGTACAAATAAAACATTGTTGTTCTTGTACCACTCAAGACCTTGCTTACCATAGCGACAGGATGCCAAATCAGACCAAAAATAAGTGGATACATTAAGAAGTCTTATGAATGGAAACATCCTTTTTTGTAAACATTCTTTGATGTAAATTTCGGTATTTATAGAGCCCTTTGTAACAAATGTGTGGCTTCTTTTGCCGCAACTGCATATTGCTTGCCATCTGCTTTTGGGTCCTAAACTTTTCTTCAACATTCCCTCGAACATCTGCAACATCAAAAAATTTACCCAGATGCTGCGAAAAATGTTCCATACGTACATTTTGTCATCCATTATGCAGCAGGTATATTTTTTTTTATAAAATTTGACTTCAATTTCCGTGCTCTGTCCTTGGCCTCTAAATTTTTACCAGAGTTTCTGTTAGGAACTTCTTGATCCTGCTATGCTTTCGAACCTGCATTGGCTTTAACTTTTCGTACCAAATAGTCCAAGTACTGACTTAACCGGGCTGCTCTCCTACCGGATGTGTTGGAAACTCTTTTGAAAATGCTTTCTATTTTTTTGGCTTTAGAAACATCATGTGAACCATTCCTTCTACCTGATACAGGTTTTATATCAACGGACAAGTTTTCCCGGTACTGTTTAATAAGATTGGAAACAGTTTGATAGCAGACCTTTGATTGTTTGGTCAACTTTTTGTAGACCAAGCTGGGTTTTGTTAAAAATATATAATCATTTTTGTATGCAGTTTTTTCTGGTCACCCATTTTAATCAGATTAACAACAAATGAACATAATTGACATTAAACATAATAACTGACATGCTTTACACAAGTAACTTGATCAAAAAAAAAATCAAATATTACTTGGGTTAAACGTCTTAATAAAAAACGTGTGTTAAGAATTTTACGATCTCAGTCCTTAATTGAAAGTATATCGTTACGAAAACCGATAACCAGTGATTGGCTTAGTGATAAACAAGTATTTCAATTACTTTAACATGGAGTTTAAGGCTCTAAATAAGTCATGGGTTCCAAAAATTGTGTCTAGAGAACATTTAAGGCAGTGGGAAATGGGTAAACGTAGTCATTTGAAGTTTGGTGTACCTATGGTTTGGACAGAACCGAAAAACTAAATTGATTTCTGCTATTTTTGAGTTGTTGAATTTAATGGTGTCTTTAAAAGGATATGTCATTCGCTGATCTACTGTCTACTTAAAGGACTCCTCTGTACTCAAACGCCGTACCATCTCCTATGAATCAACATCTATCAGATTTGTCGGTCACAATGATGGTGCAAGTTTTTTCGAATGAACATTACAGGGATTTTGAAGTGTAACTGACGCCTTCAATTTTTTCACAAGATGCCTTAAGTGACTTGATAAGAGACTTTGACCTTTAGCAAGAGAGATCTGAGCTGTTAGTATCTAGAATCAAAGTAATAAATCTTTTAACTCAAAGTACGAAAGGTTCATTTTCTCGCGGTCATGAAAAAGAACTTCTTCCATTTTTTTGGTTAGAAAATTATGTAGTATTTTCTAATGCCATTGGTGGCCTTTCAGAGAAAACGGAACTCTCAAGCTACACAGCTGATGAATGGAGATTGTTTATGAACAGCTAAAAGCGAAAATGTTTGGTTTCCAGAGATTAGATAATTTTGCTTCCATTAATTAAACAAAACTAGTGCAAGTTTTGCATTTCTTTCAAGAAAGCTGATATTTTTGATGGCCCACAAACAAGACTGTTCACGAAATTCAACGATTTCATACATTCAACGATTGTCTTAGAAGCAGCTGCTTGGAATTCTTTATTGCTTAGGAATTAAGAAGGCTGAAAATTACGTTAATTATCTATAAACCTTTAAAAATCTTGAATTTAATATTATCATAGAAGTTCACTATCTCCACAGCCATTTGGACAAGTTTCCGGAAAATCTTTGATCGTATAGCGAAGAACAAGCAGAAAGTGGTGGAAAATTTATACCAAGGTTGCTGGGATGAACATATGATGGCAGATTTCTGTTGGAGTATCACACGGGAGTGTCCTAACGAACTCCTACGTATTGGGAGTATGACTTAAAAATGCGTGATTTTTTTTTCAAATTTTTAGCTTTTATTTTGAAACATTTGTACAATATAAATTTATTCAAAGTATTGGCCATTGTATGCCCTTTTCTCATCTTTCTGGCAACATATAGATTCCGAGCTAAAATAACTGTTCATCTAACGAATCAATCCAATTTCAGATACTCTGTTCCAAAGTGAAGCGTATCCCAGCGAGAGCGTTGTGCTTCGATCGAAACAAATAGTAGTCGGACGGGGCATGGTCGGGACTATAAGGCGGATGGGTCAAAAATTCCCAGCCACTTCAATCTATACTTTTTAATAAATATTGCAACATGTGGCCGAGCGTTGTCATGATGGAATATTACGGTTTCATGTGTGGCAGCATATTCTATTTTTCGTCCAATGCTCGCTTCAAACGAGTATTCGGTACAGGTTCCCTGTGATGGTCTGGTCAGATTTCAGATAGGATCCCCTTTTGCTGCCACCTAATACAGAGAATTACTTTAGCGCCATAGATATTTGGCTTTGGTGTTGATTCAGCTGGTTGGCCGGGCTTCACATAGGATCTCTTACGCTTCGGGTTATTGTAATGCAACCATTTTTCATCGCAAGTAAAGATTCAATGCAAAAATTATTTTCTTTTATAGCGTTCAAGCATCATTTCCGACATGCAAAATCGTCTTTCAAAACTGCAACTTAAAAACAAGAACGTGTCATATTAATTAAATAATGTTCATTATAATAGAAAAACCATATTAAAATCATATTAAAATACGATAAATTAATAATTTTCAACATTAAATAAATATTTTTTCATATTGAAATAAAAAATTTCAACATTACAAGACTTTCGTTAATGTTTCTTATTGATTAAATATGGTTTTTATTGATTTTAAGTTGTTTTTTTCTCCGGATCTATGTTACCCAGTTTCCCTTCTTTTGGATGAGTCCTGCTAATTTGTTAGAAAATCTAAAAAGAGAAGTTTATACATTCTTATGCAATTTCTCGATACTACACGAAGCTCAGAAAAATAAGTAGAACAGTTAGAATAGGGTTATTGAATTTACTTCATCATTGTAGATTTGTGTTAGTTACTTAATATATCCCAGGTAGTCTAGTGTGAAGTCAATTGTCACTTTAGAATCTCTAAGTAATCTAAGGTGTAGTTGCTTTAACTCATCAAAATAAATCTCTTTGAGATTCAATTGCCACTAAGTATCCTTTTGTAATCCGGTGTTTAGACTTTGTTATCTAGGTAGGGCCTATGATATGAACATGTTAAAATAACTAGCTTATTAGTAAACTGTGATTACCCAAAAAAGTAGATAAAATCACTAGTTCGAGTTAAACAACTTTAAACAATCCCTTATATAAGAATTCTAATTTCCCCCTTCTTTTTATAAATTGAAATTCCATTACTCTTACTACACCCCTGACCTAACAATGACTTGACGTTATGGGTTACATCCAGTACGTTTGATTACCTTGCATTTAAACTAGAGGTAATCTCTAGTTAACCATGCATCACTCTAGACGATTAGTATAAACATATTTACCTACACCATCTTTACCAGTCAGTCAGTCAGACAGTCATTCATCTATCTATCTATCTATGTCTTTACCTATAAAAATGTTTATATGTATGTTGGTAGATAGAACGAACAAACTAAGTGTATTTAAAATATACAACCAGTCAAACACCTGAGTAAATCAATTGACGCTTAATTCCAAGAATTCTCGCGCATTACTTGGCTGGTTAAAAAGTGCTGTTGTTGTCTGTCTGTCTGTTGGTTCAAAAAGGAAATCACGCAGACAAACAATGTGATACAAAAATAATGAAAACAAATTGTGTATAAAAAGTATATAAACTAAAATAAATCTTACACAAAAAAACTAAGAAAACAAATATTTAATGGTTAAACTTGTTATTTGACCGCCCGGCCGTGCATCTATAAAAAATGGAAAAAAAATTTATGATTGACCTTTTATATGAGAGTATAGTCGTGATCTTTTGTTGAGATAACAAATCTTTTGAATCTTAGCTTAAACTTTGTTACTGATCTTTCAAGCACAGGAAATATTAAATCAATCAAATGTGTATGAAACTAACAGAATTAGATGGGAATTATTATTAAAAAAAAGGTTAGAGGATTTAAAGATTCGAGTTAATCTATTTACATTGTGATTCGAAATAAAAAGTGGGTTTTCTCTGAGTCATTCAAAGTTTAATAAAAAAAGGTACGTCTCATATAAGAAATTTTTCTGAATCAACTTCTTTTATTCACTTTAAGCACCCTTTGGTTTAGTTAGTGTTAATATTTGTTCCTTATTAAATATTTCCCCTCAAAACTCAAACATAAATGAATTACTGTTTCTTGTTTCATGATTTTTTCCTTTTGCTCACAGATTTACTTAAAGAACCTTTTCCCATTAACAATTTCATTAATTTTTATAGCCCTGTCCTGTTGCATGTTGTACTGACAATTATAACACCTTTTTGTCTTCTGGAAACTTTGGCAAAACCCAGTCATACATATGAGAGATGGCAAATTAACAGGATGCCAAGATCATTAATGACAACATTGTTGTTTTGAGTAATTTGATATTTAAATTTTATGATTATTGAAAATGCAACAAGAAGAAATATTTAATGTCTATGCTTATATTTTGAACAGGTATTAATGGAATATTTTTTGAAAGTTATATGAGACTCTAAAGTTAAGTACGATTTTAAAATATACCACTAAATCTAAAATTAAATATATGAATAAAAAATACCGTCCATGATGCTTCAAACCAGCTAGCTGTATGATTTTAAATGAATAGACTTTGGTCCTTCGAACCAACTAGTAGATTTTGAAATGGCAAGACTTTATGAAGGTATTACACTTATTTAAAACAAATAGGGCCTTAATAAAAACTGTAACAAAGATTTCTGTTAATATTTCTTTTGTTAAAAAGATTGCACATTTTTCTAGATCGTAAAATATATAATATACTTTAGAGCTCTTAAAATCAGAAGGTTTGTTACTTTGCGACGGAGGGAAGTACCCAAAAAACTATTTAAAATCATCCAAATTGAATTTATAAAGGGTTTTTCAACAAGAGTATTCAAAGAAAAATGGCATTTTTTAAGATAAATGATCGGATGTTAATTTCATAATAAAGAGGAAGGTATGCCGTTAATAATGAAAAACAACATCAGCCAAATGGCCACCACGACCAAGCTTACAGGACCATATCCATTTCATGAAATTTTCCATAACCAAATCGCAAAGTTTCGAATTCTATCTTTGAGGTCTTGAATCGAGGCTGGACTGTTGGCGTAGACCTTATCTTTCATGTGGCCTCAAAGGAAGGAGTCGCAAGGTATTAAATCAAAAGATCTCGGTGGCCACTTATGATCATCTCTTCGAGAGTTAACACGGTCCGGAAACTTTTCCCGTAAAAGAGAAATGGTTTCGTTGCTTGAGTGGCACGTAGCGGCGTCTTGTTGAAAGTAAACGTTGTCCAGATCAATAGCATCCAAAATACGATGTAATGACGTTTGTGGAATGCCCAATTCCAAAGAACGACAAGGAATGGACAAACCTGGGTTTTCTTCAACACTTTGGGCTACAGCAGCAATATTCTCAGTTATTCTTGAGCGACGTGCACGGGTTTTATTCTTCATATCACGTCATCTTGTCCCAACAGCTAGAATTTTTCCACCAATTTCTGTATTTCGGTCCGACAAGGTGCTTCACTACGATCCAAAAATGCTTTAGTTTTGCGAACTGTGATTTTCACCATTTTTGTAGTGAATTTTAATAATTTCAATGTGTTGTTGAAGGTATAGTCACTAGGAAATATATTATTAAGTTCATTAAGAACCTAATGTTTAAAAAGGGAATATGGAAATAACCCAAAAGTATGTAGGTAAATACAACAATCAAGCTGAAGAAGCTTCAAAGCATGCAACCAAGCATCTATTGGGGGTTTGTATAAAATTATATAAAAGTTGTATACTTTAGTTTTAAAAAGGTTTAGATATAAATGCTACTATTAAAATGAACAAACTCTTCAAAAGAAGTATAAAATTTTTTAACCAAACGTCCTGGTTAGTTGACTTATTTTTGCTGCGTAAAATAGCGTCATATTTAGATACCCACTGTATCTACACTTCCCTAGTCAAATGGAAACAAAAAATAATGTAGCCAACTACCCATAATTACGATCATTTTAGAGATATACGACTATGGTCGTAAGCAGGATAAAGACCAGTATTCCATATCACTAAACATTTTACATAAAAAAGAATAGTTGGTACTGAAAATTACACAGAAAACTTTGCAAAATTGATAATGAAGGTTATAATGTTGAGACGAGAAGAGAAAATCAAGTTCCTCTCATGCTACCAATAAGAGTAATCAACCAAATCATTCCGATGTACCTATGTCCAACCTTTTGACTTCCGTCACCAACAGATCATGCTAGACAAAGTCGCCCAGCTTTACTAATTATCGAAAAGCCAGAGCTAATATGGTAGGTGTAATGCCGTCGTATCCTCTCCTTTGTCATGACCGCACCTTAAAAATACATTATATCAATCTCCTAATATACTCACCGAACATAGAGTGATTAGCGGTCCGTAATTTACATTTCTTAGTCGATCACGCTGCATGTTTATCTGTGCCGCTGATCGATGACAGTTATAACTACACCATATGGTCCTCGTAGTCTCACAGGTGGTATCGATCATAGAGTTTCTCCTGGATCCATAGTGTGCACGATAAAAGCGGTATATCACTCAATCGGTTGGCCTCATTATGCTGGAGCTTGGCTCCCCGTTTGGCCAGTGAATCCGCTAACTGTAGAATACCTCGGCATTTCCTTCAGAGAATTCCAGTATTCTAGGACAATATTGGATATAGATTGAATAGTGGTGAGACATTAGGGACATTTAAGGACCCACCGCTCGTAATTTACATTTTGTAGTAGATCACGCTGCATGTTTACATGAGCCGCTGATCGACGACAGTTATAACTTGACCATATGGCCCTGGTAGTCGCACAGATGGTATCAATCATAGAGTTCCCCTGGATTCATAGTGTGCACGATAAAAGCGGTACATCAATCAATCGATTGGCCTCATTATGCAAGAGCTTTGCTCCCCTTTTGGCCAGTGAATCTGCAAACTGTAGAATGCCTAGCCATCTCCTTCAGAGAATCCCAGTATTCCAGGACAATATTGGATGTAGATTAAGTAGTGGTGAGACATTAGAGATATTTAAGGACCCATATTTCGCATGATGAAATTGCTGATACAATTTATCGGTTAGCTTCATCATGCAAGATCAAGTCTCTCCATTTGGCCAGTAAAAAGTTTCCAGGAGCATATTTGCTGTCCTGGTATCAATATAAGGTATTCCTGTATAAGATTGGATGTTGTGTAGACACCCATAAAGGCGGTACACCTTATGTAAGAGCGGGGCTCCCCCTTTGAATTTAATCCACCAAACTATTTTCAGGAACACTTTGGTGTCCAGGAATCCACAAAAGTATATGTGAAGAACGTCTCTGTATATCCTTTAGAGAAGCCCGGTATTTCTCAATAGGATTGGTTGTCCTCTAAGATTTTTATGGACATATTCTTTGCATTTAGAAAGCAGTACACCAATCAATCGATCGGACGCATAATGCAAGAGCAAAACTCCCTTTTTGGTCAGTGAATTAGCAATACAGTTTCCATGAACACTTTGGTGTCACGGTATCCAAAAAAGTTATATTTAAGAATCCACCGTAAGAAAACCGATACACCAAATAATAGGTGAACTTCGCATGCAAGACAAAGTCTCCCCATTTGGGAAGTAAATCCGCAATACAGTTTCCTGTAACACATAGGTATCCCAGTATCAAAAATATCCAACGCCATCTTGCTCTGAATTACTTTGCACTCCAGGACAAGATTGGATGTAGTCTACAAGATTTTAACCCTCTAATGCTTAAGCAATTCCAATAAATGCAAATATCTCTGATTTTTATTTCAAAAACTTTGAAAGCTTTTTAAAATATTTAAGTACGTTTTTTAGCAACTATTAAATGAGTTTTTGAAATGAGAAATTAGTTATATTTGCATTTTTACGATGAGTACCTTGATGCGTGCTAAGCATTAGAGAGTTAAGGCTGCCTAAGTATCAGTGTAAATCTAAATATTTTCAATAAAACCTCAGCCATTTTAACGGCTGAGATCTCTGCCTGAAATACATTACACTGATCCGGTATTCTAAAGGACACACAAGTTCAAATCTAAAAGCTAGTAGATGGTAGATGTTGACAGATCTACCTTCGACTTCTAACCATCAGTAAAGATCACAAATGGCTACCCTCTGAGATATTGTACCCCTCCTATTGGTGAATTCGAGATCAACACTTTAAAGCCACTCCACTCAAGGACAAGATTGGATGTAGTGTACAAGATTTTAAGACTGCCTAATTATCAGTGTGAATCTGAATATTTTCAATAAAACCTCGGCCAGTTTGCAGCCCTTTTAACAGCTGAGATCTCTGCCTGAAATACACTACACTGATACGGTATTCTAAAAGACACTCTAGTTCAAATCTAAAAGCTAGTAGAAGTCGATGGTAGATATGGGGAGATATACCTTCGACTTCTAACCATCAGTGAAGATCTCAAATGACTACCCTTAAGCCGAGTGACCACTACCAAGTTTTCTTGCGGAAGTTGCTTCCAGAAGTAACTTCCGAAAGTTTTTGTCCAGTGAAAGTTTTTGTGTAAACACGTTTTAGAAGTCCTGTTCCAGAAGTCACGCCTTGCAGAAGTTACTTGCAGCAATTATGTGGAAACACGTGTTTGTTGCTTGCTGGAAGTAACTTGAAGGACTTGTTGTGAACTGCAAGTGTTTTGAAGACTTGCAGAAAAAGACGGATATATCCTTTTTTTGAATTCTTTTCCAAATTTATAAAAATGGACAAAAATAAATTCGTTTGGAGTAGTGAAAAAACACATCGAAGAGTAACTAAAAGCCGGTCTGTGGGAGGTGTCACAAATCTCATTTTAGTATCCAGATTTTGAATACTTGTTTGAATTAAATATAAAATATATTCAAAATCATCATTAGACGTTCTCAGGAAATTTTTCAGCATCATGGAATCTTCGGTCCGCAATTCTTCAATCTAATTAAATTATTGCGATGGCAGCTGCCAATACTGTCATTTATTTTTTATACTGTCATTCGTACAATAACTCTACTGCAAGCTGTACTCACATTGTGTGGAAACACGTCTGTAATTTCTTGCCGCAAATTCGTGGTGATAACTTCTGCAAACTACTTCTGGAGGCAGACTGTCGCAAGTTTTGGTTTGAGTGGAAACATGTCAGCAAATACTTGCAGAAGTTCTTTCGCAAGTGACTTGCAAGTGGACATTTAGAGGATTCTACTCCTCCTATTGGTACATTCGAGATCGACACTTTAAAGCCATTGACGAAGAGAGATCTGGTTGTACAAAAGTCAATGTTGTCTGGGAGTCCTACAATATAGAAAATATGGTCGCATGGCAAAAATTCATCACGTGCCTTATCCTAGTAGTATCGAGTCAACGATCTGAGCCATAAAATTCACGTGAAATTAGTTAAACATGTCAAAAGGGCCTTAGATGGTGTTGTGTATGTATCACCTGTAATCATCTGAGTAGAGGATCACAGATTTCGAAATTTGAATTCTTCTTATCATTTATGTCATTAGTCAGTCTATCAAACTCTTTTAACAAACTTAATCAAAAACATATAAAATGTCACAACTTATTGATTCATATTGAATAATTTTTCATGAACGGTTAACATATTCAAATGTAGGGTACTAACAATTTAATAACGTATGGTTTTCTTCCAGAAACTGTGTGCTTTTAATTACATTGTAATAAAGTTGAAAATTTATGGGTAACTCATAACTTTTACACGTTGTTAAAATATGTACACACCTCAGCAGCGAAGAAATAATTAAATCTTAGTTGGCAAAAGAAAGGCAATTTTAAAATATGATTATTAAAAGTTGTTAATTTGTAATTTATTTAGATGTAAAGTTTGTTAAACCCTAATGGCAAGGCGAAGAAGTAAGTAAATAATAGCTGACATGCAATTACTGAGTAACATACTTTGTAATGACTATAAACCACCTGCATTACTTAGAATTGACTTGCTTATAATCTGAAGGGCTTTACAATATAGGCATAACTACATATTTTGTGTGACAATACAAAATCAACCCCAAACTTATTTTTGGTCTCGGCTGCTTTTCATGTTCATATTGGAAATTCTTTTTATTTTTAAATCTTAAAAAATGTAATTTATCTTATTAAAACCTTGATGCAACAACCATTATTCTCTAACATGAAATAGGTAATAAAAATTCACATTAATTTCATTCACAAAATATTGATTAATTTGTTAAGAGCGAGAGGCATGACTCACACAAATTCCAAAATCCATCTTTTGTTTTATATTCATTTAAAAAAAATCAATCATAAAAAATTTAAGAAATTACACAGTTAAATAAACCTTCTGATCAAGCCTTAAAAACCAAGAAGAATGCATTAGCCCAGACTAAAATTATATTGATGATGAGCGTGGTATTATTTTATTTATTTTATTTTTTTTTTTTTTTTTGGGTGTGAATTGTTTAAATTCTTTTTTGTTTGTTTTCATCTTCCTCCAAAAATGTCTTGAAGTTTTTACATACAAGCATGATGATGATGGTTGGTTCTTGCCACTGATGGGTGCTAGATTTTTGTCAGTCTTTAGTATAAGCCCTGATTTTGTTACCATGTTTGTTTTTGTTTTCTATATCATAAACATTTATACAGATTCTTTTGTGTTGGTTGACACCTGCATTTCTTGTTTTTCAATGTTGTCTTTCATTCTTATTTTTTTTTTCCAATTTCTTTTCTTTCAATCACTGTTTTATGGGAATAAAATGTAGTTTTATAAATATTCAATTCGTCGTTTGACGTTTCAATGGTTGTTGGTTGGTTGGTTGGTGAGTCATCTTTTGGGGTTCTTTGTTGTATCGATGTTGAAATTTATTTATTCTCTGGTACACAGTGGTTTCTTAAGCAGGGGAAACTGACAAATTCTTTGTCGGGAGCTAGTCCCACCAGTTTTAAATGTTGCAATATTTCAGGAAGAAATCTTATTATAGTTATTTATTGAATCAGACTTTAAGTAGTCCGAAGAATGACGATTTAAATATTTGTTCTCAATTGTGGACTTTAGTGGGAAAATTGGCTTCAATTCAGAAATAAAGTATGGCTTTATAAGTCAATTGTTTGCACAATATTTGAAAATCTTTCAATATAATCATTAGGCCTTTATTGATTTTTGTAACAATTTGCAATTAAACGTCTGTAACGGCTGAGAGATCCCTAGAATTTAAGCAATACAAAATGATAGTCTTCCTGGTCATAGAAAGAGCTTTCAATAATGTTACAATTCAACAAGCTCTTATTAACCTGGATGTTGGAGAGTATATTAGCGACTGGTTAGTATCGATTTTGAAATCAAGAATAGTTACAGCAAATCTCAAGCAAGTTGGTCGAGACACACCTTAGGGCGAAGTGATCTCTCCACTACTTTGGCTTATTGTTATTAACTTGATTCTCATTGAACTTGACAAAAAAGGGATAAAAGTTATTGCTTATGCGAGCGATGTAGAATACTTGTAACCGAGTTGTTTCCGGATGTGATAAGTGATATTATGTCCACTGCTTAAGGGTTTCTCAATAATTGGACTACAGAAAGTATTCCTAGTTTCCAAGATTCCAAGCTTCAGACTTCCCTTTCAAATAATGCGAAATATTTAAGTATTATCCTGGACTCTTAATTATCTTGGAAACTGAATACTCAACTGTGGCCTTCACCTGTCGTAAGATGTTTGCTATCAAATGGGGACTTAGTCCAAACATAGCTCAATGGTTGTATACAACTACAGTACCTCCAACTCTTACATATGAATATCTTGTGTGGTGGACTGCAACTATGAAAAACTATATATACTATATAAAGTCCAGAGATCTGCTTGCATTGGCATGACTGAAGCATTAAGAACTAGTCCTTTAGAGCAGCGAAAGGCATTGAGCTCTCAAATGAGCTCTCTTGTTTTTGTTTTCACATGTACGCAGTGTTACCATTTGTCCAGTTTTCCCTTTTTTTGCAAGTTTTTTCAGATGCAAAAAGTTTTATTTTTTTAAAAAAAAGTTTTTTGGAAAATTGTAAACCTATGTTATCAATAAGTTGAACCGTTTATTTCAAAATGATTGTCTCCAAATTCGTTTACTAAATGGGGAGATTGATTTGAATATATTTAAAGAACTAAATTCACATAAATTATCTCAGTTTGATTTATGTACGAATTAAGTTTTCTAATTTTAGTATGTATGTACTTAAAAAAAGTTTTTTTGTTGGAAAAAAAGTTTTTTTTTTTTAAATAAAAAGTTTTCTTCAAATAATATATGGCAACACTGCATGTACGCAAGAACACACATTGTATAAAAACAATCAAAACCAGTTAGTCTCGCATGAGCATTGATAGAAGCAGGTTGTTTTACGCTTTTCGCTTTTTATGCTTGTTTATTTCAGTTATTGTTTTTGTTTTTTTCTCAACTTTTTACTCAACTCATACAACTACAATATTTAAAAACTGTAGTGGTGTGAGTTTGCCTTTCGCTGCTTTAGAGGCACTGAACAATACAATTTTTCCAAATAACCTTCACATAATGGCCACCTCTGCTTGTGGGTACGAGGGGATTTTGGGTTAAGGGTGTGAAGATAAATTGGTAAGTTAAATACGTCCCACATCTATGTTAACTATATAACATAAATAAAGTGAATTTGAAAAACTTATTTTTTTTTTGACAAAAAAGAAATAAAATTAATTATTTTTATTCATCAATTAAAGAAAATACTTTAAATTTAAACTTTTAGTAAAAAATAAAAAAAAAAACTTCTTCATATTAAGATTAAAATTCAAGTTCATTGGCGGGCCACTTAGAACAGACCTGAATAGGGTTTTGATATACTAAGTGGAAGCTGGGGGAGAGTAGATGTCAAAACTATATAGGCTATACCCAGTTGTTTATCAGGGAGGGCGCTACTATGGGTGGAATTTGTTCAATTACTTTTTTAAGGTAAATGTTCAAAGTGTTATAGGGGCCATTTAGGACAGACCTGAATGGGGTTTCGACATGGTGGGTGAAAGCTGGGAGGGAGTAGATGTCAAAACTATATAGGCCCAGTTGTTTCTCAGGAAGGGCGCTATGAGAGGATGAATTTGTTCCAAAATTGTTTTAACGTTAATGTTCAAAGTGTTATAGGGGCCATTTATTTAAATAAATGCCCAAAAATGTTTACAAAATAGATTTAAAAATGTATTGAATGATTAAATTTATCTTCAATTCAAAAAGTCTTTAGAACATTTTTATACCCTTCACCATGAGTGGCAAGGGTATATATAAGTTTGTCATTCCGCTTGTAATTTCTACGTTTTTCATTTGCGAACCCACAAAGTATATATATTCTGGATCGTTATAGATAGTGAAGTCGATATAGCCATATCCGTCTGTCCGTCTGTATGTTGAAATCAACTTTCCGTAGCCCACAAATAACTTACAAACATAATTTATACATCAGTATGTCGGGAATTCTTCCGGCTCGGTCGCTATTTAAAATCAAGAAAATCGGCCCAGAAATAGCTGAGATATAAGGAAAAAACCGGGACAACCTCGATTTTTGGTCTATTTTTGATCTATATCAGGATTACTAAGTCATTAATATAGACAATATGGATATCTAATGATAGATATTTCAAAGTCTATTGCAACGATGTATATAAGGCTATAGTAATTTGGACCTACAATGGGTCAAAATCGAGAAAAATATTTTTTAACCCGAATTTTTTTTTTAACAAAAAAAATTTTTTTTCATTAACTTTTTTTCACTAATAAATTTCAAAAAAAAAAAATTTAAATTAAAAAAAACAATTTCAAAAAAAAAAATTTAAAACAATTTTAAAAAAAAAATTTTTTTAAATTTTGAAAAACAATTAGAAAATTTTTTTTTTTTTAAATTTTGAAAAAAAATGTTAATTGTGTTTACCTAAAAATATTTTAAATTTTTATTTTAAAGTATAATTTGGTGAAGGGTATATAAGATTCGGCACAGCCGAATATAGCTCTCTTACTTGTTTGAGTTAATTTTGTATTAATGTATGACCTAAAAATGTGCGACTTACAATACATGGTTTAAATAACCTGCATTTTACCCTTCTTAAATCACTGTGCAGTTAAAGTTTTGTATACAATCTTACACACACACACACACACACACCTTACTGTTTCAAAATTCCTGTTTCATTAAAGTGCAACAGGTTGACTTCCTATATTTCGAGCGTCTTGGCGTCCTCGCAACCACTTGTAAGACAAAATCAAACATAATACTAAATTAACTACGCTTCGATACGATTATCACAAAATGTTCATTCTTTAAAACCTTTTTCTGTGCCTTCATAAAACCAAAAAACTAAATAAGTAAATAACGATAAAGAAACATAAAATAATTTTAAGTGATTTGTCTGTTAAGGCCAACCACATTGTGATCCTATGACGTGTTGTGATTATAATTAAGGTTCGATTTATTTTTTTTTTTTTTTTTTGTCAACTGTCTGTCCCCGGTTTTATTTATAGTAGATTGTTTTTCATTCAGTTAGTTGTTGTTGCTGTTGTTGTTGAGTCAAGAGGGATTGTTGATGAATAATGCGTTTCATTGCACGCAATTAAATTAGTGTAATTTATACAGTTTAAGTGCCACAATAATTGTTGGATTGTCTAAGTTACTCACTCACTCATTCACTCAGTCGTTTAAATCGTGAGTACTTGAATGGTTGATGGTCATTGTCTGGTTGATTGGTTGGATGAATATTACCTGACTGTTAATGTTTCCCATAATTTACGCTGATGATTCAGAGTTTAAGTCCTGTTTTTAAATTCTTATCACGTCTTTTGTTTCAATTTTATTTATTAATGATTTGCTTCCTTAATATTATGAGGATTTAAATTTACTTACCCTTCAGCCTAAAAGATTATTCGTCATTCTCTTTTACAGATGTAAACGTACCACTGTCTCTTGTTGGCAAATCGATTGTTTAAATCTAAATTAAACAAAACCATACATTATGACCACTTATTACTTTAATTCCATATAAAATGCAAACTCTATATATATCCATTTCTTAATAACTTTATGATTTATTTACATTTTTTAAATGAACAGCACAATTTCCATAAATGTATTTTAAAACAAAAAAAAAACATTATTAATTAAATTTTTTATACGTATTCATAAAGAAATTATCGGTCTGTTTGTCTACAACTGCAGGCGTTAAAATGTTGTTAAATTTTTGCTGTATATTATTGTTTTATTTCAATATTATACATAAATAAGTACTTACTTATTTCTCGAGTTAAGTTCATTTGTTAATAATAATTATAAGATCACAAGCATGTTGTTAACAAATTGGATTAATGTTTCTATTACTCGATCGTTCGTTCATTCGTTTGGTCGTTTAGTGAGAGCAGCGAGATAATAATCATCATAATAATAAATATTCTATTTAAATTATAATTTATTATATTTAAATTAATTCAAATTGCTAAAATTGTTTTTGCTGTTAAACACCTACAATAAGTGAACAAGTTAAAACCAATTACCAGTGCAATTAAACTATTAAAATTATTAAATAAATAATAAAAATGTTAAATGATTTAGTTAAGATCTAAATAGTAGTTGAAATTAATTATGGAAAGCTATTACTTACAAAGTTATACAAGTTTTGATTTAATTTAAGAAATTTTTATTCTCAAATTTGAATGATCTGTAGATTAATATCATGAATCATCTTCTTCTAAGAGGATATAGCTATGATCGTCCATCTGTGTGTCTGTTTAAAACACGATAGGGTTCAAACGAAAGCTCTCTGTTGATGGGGGGGTTTGTTTGGTATTGAAAATGGGCAATATCGCACAGTGGTTTAGAATGCTGTTTTTGGAAATAATTGGGTATCTCAGGATGAAATGTAAAAATTTTTCAAAGGGGGCAAGGTTTGTGGAACTTCTGAGGAGTAAATAAAGTCTTTTTATACAAGTATTTCATATCAGTGAAAACCTTAGAACTTAAAGATTGATATTTTAGTAAAATTAAATAATTTTATAAAATTTTTTGAAATAATTTTTCTTAAAAACTAAAAAAGAAGAAAAATATAAAATTTGAATTAAAGTAAAATTTTAACTATTAATTAATATAGACTCAAATGTTCTAAAATCAAAGTCATTATAACTTTTTACATTTTTATACCCTTCACCTTCGTGAGAAGGGTATATATAAATTTGTCATTCCGTTTGTAATTTCCATAACATAATTTTCCGACCCTATAAAGTATATATGTTCTGGATCCTTATAGATAGCGGAGTCGATTAAGCAATGTCCGTCTGTCTGTCTGTTGAAATCAATTTTCTGAAGACCCCAGATATCTTCGGGATCCAATTCTTCAATAATTCTGTCAGACATGCTTTCGAGAAGTTTGCTATTTAAAATCAGCAAAATCGGTCCACAAATGGCTGAGATATAAGGAAAAAACCAGGACAACCTCGATTTTTTACCTATTTTTTTACCTATATCTGGATTACTAAGTCATTAATATAGACAATATGGATATCTAATGATAGATATTTCAAAGACCTTTGCAACGACGTATATAAGACCATAGTAAGTTGGACCTACAATGGGTCAAAATCGGGAAAAAATTTTAACCAGATTTTTTTTTTCACCAAAAGTTTTTTTCGTTAAATATTAAAAAAAAAATTTTAAAACTTAAAAAAAAAAAAATTTAATTAAAAAAAAAATTTTACATAAAAAATTTAAAAAAAAATTCGAAAAAATTTTTTTTCCAAAAAAATTAAAAAAAAAAACAGCTGGAAAACAAATAAATTTTGTTTATCTAAACATATTTAAAATTTTTATTTTGAAGTATTGTTTGGTGAAGGGTATATAAGATTCGGCCCAGCCGAATATATCTCTCTTACTTGTTTTATTTTCAAATACCAAAATTCCTAAAAAGGGGAAAATGTGTTCCAAAAACTCAGTTTTTAGACGTTATTTAACGTGTGGTAGTAAAGAAACTTTCTTAGTATTTAAGAAACATATAGAGTTATACAAATATAGAGCTTTTTCGAGAATCACTGCTTTGCCTTTTTATAATTTTTTACTCAAACCGATTTTTTTTTTTTAAATTGGACAAGTTTGGATAGATCAGGGGGGGGTGTTATATTCGCTTAAGTGAGCCAAATTTTACTTTGCACGCTTTTGCATTAAGTTCTCTTTTCGGATCATATAAAAAGTGTATATAGTCTCGAAGAAAAATTTTTTGGACGAAAGAAAAAATATACAGGCTTTTTTGTGGAAAAAAACGTAAAAAATACGAAGCTTTTCACATATTCCAACTTTGGATGCGTGTAACTTTTTATAGCAACGAGATACCTGTTAGCTAGTTCCTTTTATGTTATTTAGAATTTTATCGCCAATATAACTGATGGTTTAAAAATAAATTTTGACCCTCCGTAGGGCCGCCATATCTAAAAAAACCCTAAAAAATCGAGCAAATATTCTCTATATATCTCTTCCAATAATGGTGATAACCTACACATGTAAGCGTATTATTTATAGATCTTCTCAAGGACTATTTATATTTAAAATTTCATTGAATTTTGGTGATTTTTTTTTTTAATTTGAGACCCAAGGTGACAAATTTAAAGGGGCCACGCACTGGCCCCCATTAGCGCTAGAAATTTTAACAAATGTAAATCATCTCGAAAACACCTCAGCTCCAACCATGTGAATTTTCGTAACAATATCTGTAATAGTTCCTGAGATACCGAAGTATTAAAAAAAAAAAAAAAACGTTTCTACCATTGTGTATCGGTCCATGATTTTACCTATCTCCCATAAAAATAACCCCACGGAATACTGTTTGAGTAGTCATAAATTTGTTGATTATTCCAATCCTGATTAGTGTTAAGTACTCTGAAATTATACTGTAAAGTATAATTCAGAGTACTTAACCAATGGGGGAACTTTTGTCGCTAGACCCCATACAAGGTCCCCCTCAGAAAATTACTTAAACATTCATAATTGCCTTATAGTAATTAATATCGTGATGAAATTGGACTTAAACAAGTTCTATATAAACCTAAATCTTTCCATCAACTTTTCTGAGGAGCGGTCCATAATTGACCGTACACCCCCTGTAACCCATATATGAGAAAAAATATTTTATAGTCACATATTGATGGGGCGTATACAAGATTCGGCTAAGCCGCATATAAGTGGCGCTGTGTGGTCTCAAATTCATAGAAACAGTGATATCGCAACCACTTCTAGAACTCATTCTATGTCTGCCTTTAATAAAGCATAAGAAATATGACAGCGAAGAGAAGATGTGAAACTACTCGTCTAATCATTAGCATTTAACTTAAGGAGTGAGATCGGAAAATTCTTAACATACATACATATATCTTAATAAAAATGAAACCACTAAACTTACAGTTTTAATTATTTTTTTATTTAACTGAAATTATTACAATTTACAAAGCAAAATATTTTTATAGTTTTAATCACTAGTGATGAAATTTTAAACCTTTTTCGGAAACCCCTCCATTAACGTTTTTATAGTGCTTTCTGTCACTTTGTTTGAACAGGTAGTCCATCTCCGTTTAAAATCTACCACACTTTTGGACACTTTTTTTGTGCTGTTAAATTCTCTTTTAACAAGATCCTAATATCTCTCCACTGGCCTTAGCTAAAGACACCTTGAAGGATTTGCCTCTCTTGGTACAAATACCACATTATTGTTCGTTCTTTCAATCCTTGCTTACCATAGTGACAGAATGCCAAATCAGGCCAAAAATAAGTGGACACATTATGAAGTCTTATAAATGGAAGCTTCTTTTTTGTAAACATTCCTTGATGTTATTTCGGTATTTATACAGCCCTTTGTTACAAATGTTTGGCTTTTTTGCCGCAACTGCATATTGCTTGCCATACCAAGAACTTTTTGGGGAAATTTTGTCTGCTTTTCCGTCCGTCCGTCTGTCTGTTGAAATCAATTTTCTGAAGACCCCAGATATCGTCGGGATCCAAATCTTCAATAATTCTATCAGACATGCTTTCGAGAAGTTTCCTATTTAAAATCATAAACGGAGATATGAGCAAAAATCCGATATAACCTATATTTTTGGCCTATATCTCGATTACTAAGTCATAAATATAGACAATATGGATATCTGATGATAGATATTTCAAAGTCCATTGTAACGATGTATATAAGGCTATAGTAAGTTGGACCTACAATGGGTCAAAATCGGGAAAAATATTTTTTAACCCGAATTTTTTTTTCACAAAAAAACATTTTTTGTCATACATTTTTATCACTAATAAATTAAAAAAAATTAATTTTTAAATTAAAAATTTTTTTTAAAAAATTGGAAAAAACTTTTAAAAAACAATTTCGAAAAAATAAAAATTAAAAAAAAAAAAATTTTTTTTAATATTATTTTAAAGTATAATTTGGCACAGCCGAATATAGCTCTCTTACTTGTTTTTTATAAAATTTGACTTCAATTTCCGTGCTCTGTTTTTGGCCTCCAATTTTTTAGCAGCTTTCCTGTCAGGAACTTTTTGAGCCTTGTATGTTTTTGAACCTGCATTGGCTTTAACTTTTCGTACCAAATAGTCCGAGCACTGAGCTAAAGAATATAATTGACATTAAACATAATAACTGACATGCTTTACAAAGGTAACTTGATAAAAAAAATCAAATAATACTTGGGTTAAAAGTTTTAATGAAATACGTGTGTTAAGAATTTTTCGATCTCAGACCTTAAATATAAACCACAAATTGGGTATTTTGATTATGTGGACAAGTTATTTTCGGCTTCTGGTTATTAATCATTGAATATACCCACTCCTACATATGTACATAAGTTTAACTATTGTGGTTATTTCCAAAATAGGTAAAAATTTTAATAAACTTCAATGAATGTTCAAATTTCACCTCGAAGTCTTAAGACTACCAGATTCTTTTTCATCAATTAAGTTATGAAAATTATCACATAAAAAAAACTGCACTTAAAAGTGAGTTATTTTTCCTATTTGTCATTACGGTTGGGAAACACAGTACAATTGCACTTTTTTTGATACAATTTAGACTCAGTTGGTACCGTACTACTACTAAGTGATAACTTGGTAGATAGGTACATTAATGATTCTATTGTAAAATTCGTGCCATAATGTAAAGTAAATGGAGAGCTAACTAAATTTAAGAATTTAATTCATCAGTTGTACAAAAATGAATGCTATATACTAAATTATCCCTAGCTGCATCAGAATTTGGTACATATTCCAAGATATTCAAAATTTGATGAAATATATAAATTGATCAGGTATTTAAATTGTTATTTTTGTAATAGGACAAGCCAAAGATATGATTTTATAAATTTCAAAAACATTTTGGAACTGATATGAATATCATTCCATCGCAAAAATAATTATTTAAAGGAATTATCGAACAGTGGGAGTCTCTTAATTATTATTTCACATTAAATGATTTTGAGACTGAATTTAACAGCTTGGCATTTAACTTTGGACTTGTTCTTTATAGTTCAATTCAATGACCGCTCATTTTAGTTCATAATTCAAACATTTACTAGGTAGCTCATCTAGTTCAATCGCTCTTTTTGATTTGAAACGACCTACGTGAACTACAGCTTCATTCAATTCATGCTTGGTCTGCATGGATAAAATAAATCATTAGATGTCAAATAGAGTTGTGCCGCTCAGAACTAAAACGCTCTTTTTAGTGACTACCTTTTAGTACTACCTTTTAGTACTATGCCTACCAAACAATTACAAAAACAACAGAAACATTGTTTTAGTCTAACACAAACAAAATAAGAAATTGGCTGTTGTTTTTGTAATTGTTTTGTAGGCGTAGTACAACCTTTTAACTGAATCACTAAAAAAGAGCGTTTTAGTTTAAATTGGCACAAGTCTAATGTCAAATATGGAATGTACGGAAAGCAGGTTAAAATACAATTAGAAAACAGTTAAATAACAATAAAAATTGTATGTCAACAAGCTACAGCGAAACCACAAATGCTACTGCAGTGATGCCAAAACGAAAAATTTCTGATATTTTCTTTGATAAAATAAATTATTGGACTTTTGTATGGCAACATTACATTACTGTCACAATGGGGTCATTTACATTATGACTTTAAGTCATGACTTAAAATCAAGTGTTTTTTTTGTAATAGCAAATTTTGAAGTCTACACAAAAGGCAAATTTTCTGTTTTTCATTACTTTTTTTGATATTCAGCCAAAAAAAAGGCTAGCATGGTTGGAAAAAAAGGCATCGTATAAATGATTGGAGATTTTCGTAGGGGTTTTAAAAGAGAAACAAAAAAAGTCATGACTTTAAATCAACGTGTAAATGTCGACAATGAGTATAAAAAAAAACTTGAAAAACAACATCAAATTTTCAGTCATTTCAGTGCGTACTTTTGAATCATTTTAGTTCATAGTTCATAATTTGAACAGATTTGATCTAGTTCATTTAGTTCAATCAAGTGAATCGTTCAATTGAACTAGTTCGTTCATGAACTACTCAAGTCTATTTATCTTTTATATATCTTCAATACATTCTTAAAATAATAAATCTAGTAAATTTTTAAATGCAATCGGAGATTACACACGTCGTCGGACAGAATTGATTTTCATTGGCCAAAACATAAATTTTGCCATTAGTTGTTAGCAAACATATCAAAACTAAGGTAGCTAAAATACTTGGTCAAAATATTGAAAATAACGGGTGTGGCATGTGGAAATTTTAGAAAAAAGTAAATTTTTTATATTTGATCAAAAATTATCATAGCTAAACTATTATAGATAATGGACTGAAATTTTTTTTCTGAATTCGGCTATGCCGAATCTTAAATACACCTCCACCATACAGCCAGCGAAATGAACACATCCGTGTACGATTTGACACCATTCGGTGTCAATAGTGTATCAATCCCGTATGTGTGCAAATCGTACACGAACGGTGTCAATTTGACAACGGAAAAATTATACCATTCCGTTGCCGAATTGACACCATCTGTTGTCGATTTGAAACCGTTAGTGTACGATTTTATAACAGACCGTTGGTAATTTGATACCGCACCGTTGACAATATGACACCATACGTTGATACCGTTCGTGTACGATCTGACACCGTTCGTGTACGATTTGACACCATCCGTGTACAATTTGACACCACATCGTTGTCAAATTTTCATTTTTGAATAACCCACTTATTATTTTATGGCGATTAAAAGAAATAATATTTTTTTAATTTTTTTTACAAAATTTTGTTTATACAGAAATACTAAATATAAGTAATCATAAATATATGTTGCATTTTTTAAATTACAAAAGAACATTACCTCCTTTTTCTGCCAAGCTAAGAGTTTTTCACGGAACTCCACTCGTAGCCCTAATGGTGGCACAGCTTTTAAATATACAAAAATAGAAGACATGTCTATTGTTTCCAAAAATTGTTTGAGTAGCATGTCGTCACTGGATTCTGCTATCTCATTTTTTTCATTGTCAGAATTTTCCTCTGCGTACATTACCAAATCACTTTCAAACAGTATAATTTCATTTTAATTTCGGTTTGGAAACCATTTCTTAAGATCACTTTGTTTTTCCTGTTACTCAAATATAAACACACTTACAAGTACAAAGCGAAACAAAAAGTTTCGCCGCAACACTTTGACAATAACTTGTCGGCGATGGTTTTCCTTAATCATAATAATTACAGCTTTAGCTTATAATAATGAAAGCGGCGCAAATATAAGAAAGTAATTCAGTAGCGGCGCTAAAGTTGGAATGCGCCGGCGTTTAATTTAACAACATTGCGTTGTCGATTCGTAACCGTATCATAACAAATGGTAAAAGTATGGTGTGGAAAAAAATTGATGGTTACAAAATGACACCAACCGTTGTCGATTTTGCAACGTCATTTTTTCCTCAGTGTAGAAAATACATTGGTTAATCACTCTAATATCCCTATTTAGTGTTTGTTATTGGGGCTTAGCTCCGATTTAAAGGTCCGATTTACTTAAATAATTTCGACATTAGTATACATTTTGTAAATGCTGGTATGAATTAATTTGTATAATAAGTAAATATTACCATAACATTAAATATTTTTAATTTTTATTTATGTATTTATATTATTGAAATATTTAAAACATTTTTAGAACATTGAAAATATTTTTAAGCGTTCTGTATTAAGTAAGTATTTTATAATAAGTATTTTTATACAAGACTTTTAAAATCAACAAGTTGACAACACCGTTAGTAAATATCACGTAGAAACGTAACCCCCTGTCTATACTTGACAAATATTTATCATAACAATTAATGACATTTGTTGTCAAGACAAAGTTGTCTAAGCAAAAGCACTAACAATTTTGTCATAACGAAGCAATAATACTAATAAATGGGGACTATACCTGATTTTGACGTTTATCATGATAAAAATTTATCAGGTATAGACAGGGTGTAAAGAAATTCTGTTTTTAACAGTTTCAGACGTTACAGGGATTTTACATTTTGTCACTATAACTGCTTTAACTACTTTACACACAATAGAAACGATCAGCTGTTCCGTTCCGTTAAGGTTACATTACGGTCGGCTAATCCACCCTTTATGAGTATTTAAGTGATTTTCGGATATGAACCTTATATGGTAGCTATTGTCAAATATGAACCGATATTCACAAAATCTTGTAGTATCATTTGTAAATAAATACTACCGATCTCTGTAAAATTTTAATTCCATAACGATATTTTTCAGATATTTATGAAAATTAATGTGTTTTTTAGAATTGAATCCATGACCAATTATAGTCCGATCTTCATAAAATTCGCTACATCAATTTTTATGTACATGGGGATTACGCATGTCGAATTTCAAAGTAATAGCGATATATATTTGATATTTATGTTTATTTAAGTGATTTTCGAAAGTGAACTTTAAATGGGGGCTATGGTCAAATATTGCCCGGTCCAAAAAAATTGGTGTCCCAATTTCTCTTTAAATGAAACTTAGTTGTGCTAAATTTTGTATGGATACTGCAATGCTATGGGCATTTATATACCATAGCACCATATTTCGGGAAGAAATTTTCAACATAATTTGTTCTTTTATCATATAAATAGTGAGTGAAAAATTTCATGGTATTTTCTGCAATGAATTTATGTTGTAAATGTTTGAATAACCTATTTATACAAAGTAGTTACTAAGTTTATATCACTATGTCATGTAATGAATTATTTGAAGTTTTAATAAATGACAGTTCTTTTTTAATACTCAACACAACAGGTTATGGGCCTCATGACGCGCGAAAATTAAGTAGAACAAGTGTAAAAAGGAAAAGTAAAAGAAATTACGAGAACTTGTTAAATCGGTTTTAAATTCGTTTATTACTTTAATTTTCATAATTTTTTAAATTGCGACGATACAATGGCTGCAAATAATTTGTCATTCCCGTTTGATAAATTGCGTGGTCGGGAAAACTTCGACGTATGGAAGCGTCACGCAAAATCATATTTAGTCCTAAAGGGCTGTTGGGAAATGGTACATGCAGGTCTTGGCGAAGCTCCTACGGGCAACGATCTTCAAAAAGATGAACGCGCATTAGCCGAAATCACGCTCATGATGGAACCATCGAATTTTGCTCACATTGCGACAGCGGACACTGCAAAAGAAGCTTGGGACGCACTTTTAAATGCTTTTGAGGACACAGGACTAACTAGAAAGGTCGAGCTTCTCAAACGTTTGGTCCAGATGAAGCTATCGGACTTTGGCAGTGTACAAGAGTATGTTAGCGAAATGATAATGATGTCGCTGAAAGTTCAACAAAGTGGGCTAAAACTCGATGATGAATTGGTAGCCTCACTCATGCTGGCCGGTTTACCAGACGAGTTTGCATCACTCGTGATGGCAGTGGAGAACTCCAAGTCGAAATTAAGCGTTGACATGGTAAAAAATTTGCTGCTTCAGGACGCAAAATTTGATTGTCCAAAAGTGGAGGAAAAAGCCTTGGTTTCTAATAAGAAACAAAACACTCGCAAATTCAAATGCTATGCGTGCAAGAGGGAAGGGCATATAGCGAAAAATTGTCCACAAAGAGCAAAACCAAACGCAAAAAAGAAACACGAGGAAAAAAATTCGTTAGCAACTTCTTTATTTTCATCGTCTTGTCTACGTACAACAAAGAACAACAACAATATTGAAGAGTGGTTTATAGACTCAGGGGCGACTTCGCACATGACAAATACCAAAAGTATTTTGCGCAATGCAAAGAAAGTCGACGATAAACATGTTATAATTGCAAATAACGAGAAAATGATGATTGAGTGTGCTGGAGACGTAAGCGTTGTTTTACAATCAGGCGAGAAAGAGACAACCGCATTTTTTAGAGATGTTGAATATGTTCCTGGAATGTCCGTTAACTTATTGTCTGTGAGACAAATGACGTTAAAGGGCAATAAAGTACTTTTTGAAGCTGACAAGTGCAAGATATTTGACGAAGGCGGTAAATTGTTGGCAACGGCGGAAGTTTGTGAGAATTTATACAAATTAAATTGCGGCGTAAATTTGGAAAATAGTGAAAACGCTTTAATTGCTACAAACGTTTCTGAATTGTGGCACAGAAGGCTTGGACATATTTGTGACTCAAATCTTAGGAAAGTCATGAGTTCATCAAATGGCATACAATGCAATGATAATGATTTAAGCCAGAAATGTGAAGTATGCATAAAGGGTAAGCAAACGCGTATGTCATTTAATGATACTGGTCACCGTGCAACAAATCTATTGGAAATCGTGCATTCGGATGTAATGGGTCCTATCAGTACAGAATCTTTTTCTGGAAAACGTTTTATTTTGACCTTTGTCGATGATTATTCAAGAAAAGTGTTCGTTGTTCCAATTAAGCGTAAATCAGATGTTTTGGATGAATTCATTCGTTTTAAGAAGCTTGCAGAAAATCAATGTGATGCCACAATCAAGATTTTACGCACCGATAATGGTACCGAGTATACTAATAAGAAATTTGAAGAGTACCTATCACATTGTGGCATACATCATCAGAAAACAGCACCATATACGCCGGAGCAGAACGGCGTGGCAGAACGAATCAACCGCACTATTATGGAACGCGTAAGATGTATGTTGCTGGACGCAGGATTATGTAATGTCTATTGGGCGGAAGCTGCAATGACCTCAGCATACCTGATTAATCTTGTACCGTGCCGTGGTAACGATAGATGTCCAGAAGAAATATTTTCGGGTAGAAAACCCAACCTGAAACATTTGCGTATTTTTGGCAGCAAGGCATTTGTACACGTACCCAGGCAAAAACGTACTAAGCTGAATTTAAAGTCTACAGAATGCATTTTAATGGGGTACAGCAATGAAAGTAAGGCGTACAGACTACAAGATCCAACTACACGCAACATTATAATCAGTCGTGATGTCATTTTTATTGAAGACAATAGGAGGATATGTGTCACTGAAAATATTCCAACTAACAATACTTCTCCTGTAGTTCATACTGGTGTTGAACATGAAGTTGCCAATTCAGGGGAGGAAATTAGTGAAGAATTGTCAACTGGTGAACAGGAAGACTTCATTGGTTTTGATAGTGACGAGTTTGAGGACGCAATTGACATTATCAGCGCTACTAACAGCAGTGGCAATGAGCAGAACAATGGTGATCCTGAAAATGAGCACAATGTCCGTCGATCTGATCGCATTGCAAGTAAGCCTCGACGAAGATATAATTTATGTGTTACGCACACTAAGAGTGATGGCGAACAGGGTGACCCCGAAACATTCGACGAAGCTATTTTGTCTGCAAATGCTGATTTATGGAAGTCAGCGATGATTTCAGAAATGGAATCCCTAACGGCAAATAATACGTGGTGTTTGACTGATTTGCCTCAAGGCAAAAAACCCATTAAGTGCAAATGGGTGTTTAAAAGAAAATTCAACGCAAATGGTGACGAAATATGTCATAAGGCAAGACTGGTTGTAAAAGGCTGTAGTCAGCAGAAAGGCATCGACTACGAGGAGACGTTTGCACCTGTAGTGCGATACACATCCTTACGATTTTTACTTGCCTTGGCAGCGAAACATAAGCTAATAATTCATCAGCTAGATGCAGTAACAGCGTTTCTTAATGGCGACCTCAAGGAGCAGATTTTTATGGTGCAGCCGGAAGGTTTTAATGATGGCAGCAGTCGTGTTTGTTGTTTAAATAAATCGCTCTATGGCTTGAAGCAGTCTAGCCGCGTTTGGAATAGGAAACTTAATGAAGTGCTACTGAAATTCGGTTTGCAGCGGAGCGATGTTGATCAATGTGTTTATTACTATATAAAAGGTTCGATTATTTTATATGTTGCAATTTATGTCGACGATGTATTGGTGTTTTGCAACGACATTAACTTGATCAATCGACTAAAATATGATTTGGCCACTAACTTCAAGATGAAGGATCTGGGTGAAGCTTATTCAGTTTTGGGAGTGAGAGTTACCCGTGATTATAAGGATGACACAATCAGAATTGATCAGACAAAATATATTGAGGAAATATTGGAGCGTTTCTCAATGACTGAATGTAAGGCAGTATCGACACCTATGGATGTTGGCCAAAAATTAACATCGGAAATGTGTCCCACCAATGAAATTGAGAAAAAGGAAATGGAGAATGTGCCGTATATGCAGGCTGTGGGATGTCTTTTATTTGCAGCACAAATTACTCGTCCCGACATCAGTTATGCAGTGAATTTGTTAAGCCGTTTTAGTGCGAACCCCGGTAAGACTCATTGGGCTGCAGTTAAAAGAGTTATGAGGTATCTCAAAGGCACGATTGATAAAGGACTAACGTATCAGTGTGGTCAAGGTGGTCTGGTTGGTTTTTGTGACGCAGACTGGGCTGGTAATGTGGATGACAGGCGATCAACCACAGGATATCTGTTTACATATGAAGGTGGAGCAATCTCGTGGTCTACAAGGCGACAACGCACAATCGCACTCTCCTCAACTGAAGCGGAATACATGTCGATGGTGTCAGCTCTTCAGGAGTGTATTTGGTTGCAACGTTTACATCGAGAATTGGTACAGGAACAACAAGAACAGATAATACTTAATTGCGATAACAAAAGTGCCATTAATATAGCTCAGAACAACTCATTCTCAAACAGAACTAAACACGTCGACCTGAAGGCGAAATTCATTCGAGAAAAACTTGAGAGTAAGGAAGTTATTTTGAAATATGTGGACACCAGTAATATGGTTGCAGATTTTCTCACTAAGGCAGTTAGTGCTGACAAACTTAAATTACTAAGCTCTAAATCTGGTTTAAATTAATATTTATATAATATATTGTATAAATAATTTATTCAGGCGGAATGTTGTAAATGTTTGAATAACCTATTTATACAAAGTAGTTACTAAGTTTATATCACTATGTCATGTAATGAATTATTTGAAGTTTTAATAAATGACAGTTCTTTTTTAATACTCAACACAACAATTTACCCAGTCACAAAAAACATGTGAAAATTATCAAAATTTTGGAGGTTGTCCTACATTTTGATTCATAGCCCTGGTTCTTCCAATTCAGTTTTGGTGATTTTCAATACCAAACTGCTTAGAAAAATTGTAAACATTTTGATATACATTTCATTAATTTTGCTAATGTATTTTGAACGTGAGAATGTTTTACACATTCTCACGTTTATAATTTCATAAGGATCAATAATTTCTAAATGTTACACACGGAATGACAAAATTATATATACCCTCATTCACCACTTGTAGTGGTGGAGGCTATAACAATTTTTCAAAAAATACATCACATCATTTTTAGTTAATTTTTGTCATAATATTCCTGCCAATTTGTTTGAACGGATTTTACTTACTTTCAACAGCAAAAATTTCAGATCATTAAATAAATTTCAGATCAGAAAATAAAAAACAAGATTGATAAGGAATAAATTTAGCCAGAAAAGCGCTAATTAGGCAACAATGCATACAATATATAAATTGTGATAACATCATTTCCAAAATTAATATTCTGATAGATGAAATTTATTGTGGGACATATATTTCAACAAATAACATGGACAGTGTAACTATAAACACATTACATATATACTTTTTTTTTGTAAAGTTTTATTATTATTTAATAATTATTAAAAATGACACCGTGAAGGTTTAATAATTACATTTTATTTATATAGTTATTATCCATCCCTGCTTTCTCATTCATAACTTTTTTCGCTCTGTAAAAAATGTGCACTCAATTTTTTATTCTCTTTTTTGTTGTGTTCTTCTTTTAATCAAGTTTAATCGTGTAGTAACGGTGCTCGGGTCTGTTTGCAATGTAATACAATCAATTAAAGTCAACAAGTTTATAATTTTTGTTAAAATTAATATAAAATTTAGCAAATAATAAAATATTACAATAAAATTTTGTAAAAATTAAACAATTGTTCATTTAATGCAATATGAGTTTGAAATGTGATAGTGAAGTGCAAAAATTCTCATAAATTATTACGTATGTAGTGTAAATGGAAAAAATTAAGATGTATGAGACAAGCCGCGGCAGTTTGCATCGTAGTGTAATAAAAGAGTTGTTGTTAATACGAAAGCATTAAACACGTTCAGGACAGCAGGCTTCCGACTACAACCTGTACACAATGGAATACATGTAGGTATATGTTCACGTTGGAATTGATGGAATTTTGTAAGCAATAAACAGCTGTTACGAACAAAAGTGAAAAGTTGTGAATGAAAAGTTCATCACGATAGATTTGCCCTTCGAGGGAAATGGGAACACAATTTCACATGTTATTGCCGATAGGGGTGATTATTTCCACGACAACAAGGTAACACAACCACCGTTGCCGCTGTAACCAAGTTAAACTAATTTATATTTTTTCGTAGGCGGCAATGAATAAATCTAGAGCTGTCATCATAATAAAAATCATGAAATAAAATAAATGAGAGCTAAAAAAAATATTTTGTTTTATTAAACCAAAAAGTACATCAAACCCATTAAATATTATGAACGTATTAACAATCAAGGGATTTTAACCAAATAAATTTATATGTTTTTACATTTTATAAGAATGAAATATTTAGTTAAAAGTGATACCACTGAAATATGTATGTATTTCAACAACAATATCAGCTGGTTACGATAGTGCTGCCGTTTTCAAAATAATTATGTAGCTGACTACACGGTGACAATTGTTTATAGCGGCATTTGTAGTTGGTAGCCTGCTGTCGTGAATGTGTTTAATGCATATGTGTGTTAAAAAAGTGCCTTAGAATCATGCATGCAGTTTAATTTTATTGTCTACATATTCAAAATGCTGGAAGGAGTGTTAAACCTGAGAGTAAAAGGTAAGAATAATTCTTTTCTTAAACCAAAATAAAGAAAACATTAAAATGTTTATTAAGATTAGGAATAGGCCTGCTAGTTTTGTTTTTACAAAAAGCGGGGAAATTTTCAAAATATGTTGTTGCAAAATAGCGGGATTTTTAAAACTTACGCGGGACAAAAGATATTAAAAATCTTCCATTATTTTAATACCTATTACGTTTGTTTCCAAATTGTCTATTTGTATAATATTCAATGCAAATATACATGTAGGGTGAATGTACCAGTAGTCGGCAGTTTAACTTTTTTTCAGTTTTTAAGGTGCTACCATTATGAGTGCGAACATGGTATTGGGATGTTAATGGGTTATTGTGGTTTAGTATTTTGTATAGTTTTAGACTCAATTAACACTTTTCAAGCAGTTTTTATTAAATTTGAGCAATTTACGTCTTCTTGAAAAAACACGATTTGTGCCCGAAGTCGGCACCCTTAATCCTAATGTCGGCAATTTGTGACCCAATTGTCGGCATTTCATTTTTTATTAAGAAAATAATAAAATCTTAAAATAATTTAAGCGGTCGTATATATGGAAAGACAATCATTGGTGCCACGGTCCTCCCATTTGCTGAAAAGACCAATAGCACTGTAATTGTTTCTTTTTCATTCCCCTTTTGTATGAAATATACATTCCGATATCCTTTTGGAGCTAAAACTTTGCCAGTTTTTGGGCACATACTAAAACTTATTTCATCTCCATTAAATATTCGGGATGGATGAGCTAAAATATCCAAAGCGTTCTGATCATTGAGACATTTCTTTAGTCCATCAAACCATTTTCTTATTGCTTCCTCTGATACTACCGCTCGACCCTAACTAATTCCTTCTGCTTCTCTAATTGGTAGACAGGGATGACGTATCAAAAACCCTTGATACCATTTCCTTCCTGGTCGGCCGTTTAAAAACGGTGTGGTTCGCTGTTCTTCCTTCACGATTGTTTGAACCGTGTTTAGCAAATCCTCACTTTTTAATGGAAATCCACATTTTGCTAGATCTTGGCACCATTTTACTAAACGTTTTTCTTCAGAATCAGACAACACGGTTTGTGGCCCCATTTTCCTAGCACCTTCAGAAACACGTCCGTATAATCTGTCCATATTTTTTACTGACACCTAATACCGAAATCTTTCTTTCTCTTATTTCACAAAGAGCATTTTTTAAGGCTTCTTCAGGATATTGGTGCATGGGTCTTTTTCCTGGTGTGTCCATATTTGTAATTCTAAAATGTTAGGAAAATAATCCCTTCTAAATCTCAAAATATTACTCGGTTTTGCAATCTCCAGACAAATAAAAGCTGCTGCCGACTTCAGGATTCTTTAAAAATACACATTTGCCTGAAGTCGGCATCACTATGCCGACTATTGAAAATCATTGAAATTTTTGTTCCTAATGTCGGCATTGATTAAAATAACCAAACAAATTATTTTTTGTAAAATCTTTTACATTGGAGGTAATATTTAATCAAACTTTTATCTGTTAAAACCGCTTTGATAACAAAATCACTTAAATTAATATGGTTACTTACTTGTTTTAGTTGGCCCTGAAACTAAAAAATTTCTTAAAAAACAGGCGCTACCGCACCTGTTGCAAGATGGTCACAGATTAAGGTCAAAAATAGATCAAAATACTCATCTCACCCAAATTTAAACATTAAATAAAGAGAAATGAGTGTATGTTAAATTAAAGTTAAATATTACTTTTGTATAAAGTTATCGTCATTCCTATTTATTAAGCTTTAAACTCAAAAATGCCGACTACTGGGTCATGCCGACTATAGGAGCACTTACTCTATATAAATAAAATAGTAACCTTACTGATTGACTGACAGATTCATCATCCCACAGCCATAACGTCTGAAATTTTTGACCCTGCTCGCATATAAAAGGGATAACTTAATATCTTTATTTTAAAAAAAAGTGCAGACAAGTGTTTGGTATTTTTATTTTTTTAAAATTAAATTGGTACTTTTTTTTTGATACCCTATGAATCTTTTAAACAAAAAACACAGAAATAAATTTTAAATCGTATTCTTTACTATTAAAAAACTACTAAATATAAATTTGGTACTATGTCTTTAAAAATTTGAAACCGTAAGGGGTAACATTTTCATTTATATTTCGTAACTTTTCCATAAAATAAGTTTTTCTCTAAACTGACATTAAGTCAATTTTGATAAAACTTTAAAAATTCCAGTCATACAACAATTAACTAGATCCGGGTAAACAGTTTGGTACTTTGAAAGCATAATTGGAGGGAAATTGGTACTTTTTCTTGTAGTGGTACTTTTTTAATTTGTTTAACATATCGACATAAAAGTTAGCTAAAAATAACTTAAGAATAAGAAACCAAAAAAAGAGAACTAATGGTAGTTTTTCGTTCTTCTAATGTTACTTTTTAAATATCTATAATAATGACCCGATCATGACCATAGGTTTCACGCAAAAATAATATTTTTCTGGCATTCTCCTCTTCCCCTGTAGCATTCGGTCACTAAAAATAATGAAGGGTGTGAAGATAAATTCGTAAGTTAAATACGTCCCACATCTATGTATGTTAACTACATAACATAGCACTGTTAGATAAAGTGAATTTGAAAAACTTAGTTTTTTTTTTGACAAAAAAGAAATAAAATTAATTATTTTTATTCATCAATTAAAGAAAATACTTTAAATTTAAACTTTTAGTAAAAAATAAAAAAAAACTTCATATAGGTATTAAGATTAAAATTACAGTATAAATATGTAGTATTCAAGTTCATTGGCGGGCCACTTAGGACAAACCTGAATGGGGTTTCGATGTACTGGGTGAAAGCTGTGGGAGAGTAGATGTCAAAACTATATAGGGTATATCCAGCTGTTTCTCAGGGAGGGCACTACGAGGGGTGAAATTTGTTCCAAAATTGTTTTAACGTTAATGTTCAAAGTGTTATAGGGGCCATTTAGGACAGACCTGAATAGGTTTCCAACATACAGTTTGAAAGCTGGGAGCTTTTAAAACCCAATAAAGACCGATTTAAACTTACAACTAATAAGTATATTTATTCAAATTTTATAAACTTTATTATTATGTGCGACCTTATAAGTTAATTAAAATCAGAATGCTGTTTAATATATAATCATACGAAAATTTAAACAGTAGATATGAGAATCCATCCATGTAGTAAGTTTTTATTTTAAGAGTTTTAAAATCAATTCATTGTGGTTCGCTGTTACCTTTGTAATTTGTTATTAATTATACACTCAGTATCCACTGTAACTTATTTCGTCAATGAACCGTTACCTTTGACAATTTGCTTCTCACTTCTATTCTTATAACTATTATGTTGTTGTTGTAAACAAGAATGCTGTACCCAGCAGTTATAGGAGATTGTCCCGTACTAGTGATTTTTCCTATCATTTAGGGTGACAACTACAACGTGACTAGTTATTTTAACACGTGAATGTTCTAAGATCTGCACTAGAAAGAGTACATACGTGTCAAATGATCCAAAATATATCAATTGGAGTTACCCAAGTGATCAGAAATTAGCGACAATTACTGTCTATAAGGGTTACATTGACTACTCGTTAAACTGCTGGGTGGTACATTGAATGTGAGAGACAAATAAAACAATAACAGTGTGGCATTTATGAACATGTAGAATTGTTAGCAGGGATGGAAAATGAACGATTATACTTAAGTTTTATTTAAAAATTACTTCTTAATAATTATAATTACATATAGGTATATAAGATAATACGTTTAGAATGAGCTAGTATCCACATTACAATGATTCAATAAACATGAAACTAGAGACATGTTTTCCTGAATTAGTATTAATTCACAAAGGGAGACTTAATTGTACTATTTATATCTTCCAATTGGGGTGGCGAAGCGCACTGGCTCAGCTGGTACTCCATACTTTTATCGGGAATTTGAAAATGACTAACTGCATAATTTTTTTTTTTAATTAAATAAACAGTCATTTGAAGTTTAATTGTTAGGAAGTACTCGTAGATCAGTATATTGTGTCATGCTTTATTAACAGGTTTCCTTGCAGTTATTGTAATACAATTTAAAAACTTTAAACAAATTTTAAGATATTTTTATCGATCTGTATTTCTAAATTTTGATTTTTTCTACTGAAAATAGATTAAAAGTTAAAACCGAAGAATTATTGTCTGTTTCGGTTTTAGGCCTTGAAAAACCGCGGTTTCGGTTAAAACCAAACTCGAAACTCTAGGCTAATCTGATTTCTTACTGGCTAAATTGGCAACAATGCATACAATATATAAATGATTGTGGTATATGTATGTAACAACATTTCGAAAATTAATATTACGATAGATGAAATTTATTGTGGGACATAAGCATATTTCATCAAATAACATGGGCAGTGTAACTATAAAGACATTACATATACTTTTTTGTTGAGTTTTATTATTATTTAATAATTATTAAAAATGATACCGTGAAGGTTTAATAATTACATTTTATTTATATACATAGTTATTATACATAGCAATTATCCATCCCTGCTTCTCATTCTTAACTTTTTTTCGCTCTGTAAAAAATGTGCACTCAATTTTTTATTCTCTTTTTTGTTGTGTTCTTCTTATAATCAAGTTTATTCGTTTAGTAACGGTGCCCGGGTATGTTTACAATGTAATACAATCAATTAAAGTCAACAAGTTTATAATTTTTGTTAAAATTAATATAAAATTTAGCAAATATGTTTGAATAATAAAATATTTAAATAAAATTTTGTAATAATTAAACAATTCATCATTTAATGCAATTTAAGTTTAAAATGTGATAGTGAAGTGCAAAAATTCTCAAAAATAATTACGTATGTAGTGTAATTGTCAAAAATTAAGATGTATGAGACAAGCAGCTGCAGTTTGCATCATAGTGTAATAAAAGAGTAGTTGTTAATACGAAAGCATTAAACACGTTCACGACAGCAGGCTACCGACTACAACCTGTAAACAATGGAATTCATAGGTGTATGAAAATGATTCACCCCTATCGCGAATCAATATTTCAGGTGAATCCCTTTTCCCATTTTTCGTTCACCAACTTTGTCCACGTGAAAAAATTCCCCATGTTGTGAAATTTTTAGATGGAATTTTGTAAAGAATAAACAGCTGTTACGAACAAAAATCAACTATTGTGAATAAAAACTTAATGGGAATATCACGATTTGCCCTTTGAGGGAAATTGATATTTCATGGGATCAATGTTATGCCGATAGGGGTTATTATTTTCACGACAACACGGCTACACGACCTAATTTCTATTTTCATAGGCGGCTGTCAGCAAAATAAAAAATATGAAATAAAATACATAAATGAGAGCTTAAAAATATTTTGTTTTATTAAACCAAAAAGAACATCAAACACATTAAATATTATAAACGTACATATTTACAATCAAGGGATTTTAACCAAATAAAATTATTTATTTTTACATTTTTATAAGAATGAAATATTTAGTTAAAAGTGATACCACTGTAATATGTATGTATTTCAACAACAATATCAGCTGGTTGCGATAGTGCTGCCGTTTTCAAAATAATTTGTACGGTGACAATTGTTTATAGCGGCATTTGTAGTTGGTAGCCTGCTGTCATGAATGTGTTTAATGCATATGTGTGTTAAAAAAGTGCCTCAGAATCATGCATGCAGTTTAATTTTATTGTTTACATATTCAAAATGCAGGAAGGAGTGTTAAACCTGAGAGTAAAAGGTAAGAATAATTCTTTTCTTAAACCAAAATATAGAAAACATTAAAATGTTTATTAAGATTAGGAATAGGCCTGCTAGTTTTGTTTCTACAGAAAGCATAATTGGAGAGAAATTGGTACTTTTTCTTGTAATGGTACTTTTTTAAATTTTTTAACATATCGACATAAAAGTTAGCTGATTTACATACTTAAGAATAAGTAACCAAAAAAAGAGAACTAATGGTAGTTTTTCGTTCTTCTAATGTTACTTTTTAAATATCTATAATAATGAACCGATCATTGGTTTCACGCAAAAATAATATTTTTCTGGCATCCGACTCTTCTCCTGTAGCATTCGGCCACTAAAAATAATGAAGGGTATGAAGATAAATTCGTAAGTTAAATACGTCCCACATCTATGTTAACTACATAACATATCACTGTTAAATAAAGTGAATTTGAAAAACTTAGTTTTTTGACAAAAAAGAAATAAAATTAATTATTTTTATTCTTCTTTTAGTAAAAAATAAAAAAAAAGCACTTCTTCACATTAAGATTAAAATTACAGTATAAGTATGTAGTATTCAAGTTCATTGGCGGGCCACTTAGGACAGACATGAATGGGGTTTCGATATACTGGGTGAAAGCTGGGGGAGAGTAGATGTCAAAATTATATAGGGAGCTTTTAAAATCCAATAAAGACCGCTTTAAACTTACAATTATAAAGAGTATTTATTCATTTAATTAAAATCAGAATGCTGTTTAATATATAATCATACGAAAATTTAAACAGTATATATGAGAATCCATCCATCCATGTAGTAAGCTTTTATTTTAAGAGTTTTTAAATCAATTCATTGTGGTTCGCTATTACCACTGTAATTTGTTATTAATTATACACTCAGTATCCACTGTAATTTATTTCGTTAATGAACCGTTACCTTTGAATATTTGTTTCTTACTTCTATTCTCATAACTATTATGTTGTTGTTGTAAACAAGAATCCTGTACCCAGCAGTTATAGTAGATTGTCCCGTACTAGTGATTTTACCTATCATTTAGGGTGACAACTATATACGTGACTAGTTATTTTAACACGTGAATGTTCTAAGATCTGCACTACAAAGAGTACATACGTGTCAAATGATCCAAAATATATCAATTGGAGTTAGCCAAGTGATCAGAAATTAGCGACAATTACTGTCTATAAGGGTTACATTGACTACTCGTTAAACTGCTGGGTGGTACATTGAATGTGAGAGATAAATAAAACAATAATTGTGTTTCATTTATGAACATGTAGAATTGTTAGCAGGGATGGAAAATGAACTATTATAGGTACTTAAGTTTTATTTAAAAATTACTTTTTAATAATTATAATTATACCCCTCACCTTCGTGAGAAGGGTTTATATAAGTTTGTCATTCCATTTGTAATTTCCACAATATAATTTTCCGACCCTATAAAGTATATATATTCTGGATCCTTATAGATATCGGAGTCGATTTAGCCATGTCCGTCTGTCTCAGGATCTAAATCTTCAATAATAAAACTCATTTGTTAGTTGAGTTTTATAAGTAAATTCAAATAAATGCGGCTAACGGAAGTCCGTATAACAAGGATGATGTTGATGTACTCCTTATGGACGTACAATTTCTCTCTTTCAGTATGATTTTTTATAGTTGACATTTGAAAATAATCATTAAATTTTTCACTAATATTATTAATGTACTTAAAATGTCATATAAATCTAAGGAATGTTTCCGTAATAAATTGCAAATACATGTTTTGGAAGCACTCTTTTATTTATCAGAATGAGTTTCTTTAAAGAGCACAAGTTTTTAACCATATTTCGTACCATATTCAACAAACACATACCATTTGGTGTCTGTTTGGAGATATTAAATATTTTAAATTAAAAAACACGACTTCTTTCATGATTTTAATTTGTTTAACCCTTTGACAACCACAGGGACACCGGTGTCCCAACACAAAAATATTGAATAACTAATAAACGAAAAATTGAGTGGGTGCCATTTTAGTTTTAATTAATTCGTAAATGTGTCTCTTATTAATGTGTTTAGATTAAAACAAGTTCGGTTATAGCCTTTATTTTTTATTGTCTTTGAAAATTGACAGTTTTATTTTGGTACTGTGTTCAAGAATTGTGCCCAAGTCTTTTTAAGTGTAAAACTGATTTTTTAAATTTTACATTGGGATATATATTATACCTGGTAAGCGCATTTTTGTTATAAAAAGTTATAAAATCATTATTCATATACCGTTCATTGATATGTAGTCCATAAACATGAGTATGTAGAACGAACATTTGCACTTTAAGACCAAAATTCCATTAAATCCGATAAAATTTTGTTTGTTTTAATTTCAAAATATGTTTTCTTGGCGCTAACTGATTCACATTAAATAGAAAAAATGATTACTTTTATCCAAATAGTCTTATGGTCGTGAAAGGGTTAAAATCAATAAAATTTGCATGGGCTTCAACTTCAAACAGGTACTTGTATCGTAAGGAAGTTACTAACTAATTTTAATAATTTTGTATATCTAACACTAACACATTTCTCCATACAAAAATCCCTTTATTTCAAGAAATATTTGTTTTGTATGTTTTCGTACAAATAGAGTACAACTACAAATATACATAAACAATTATGGGCATTAATGTCAAGTGAACCAACTTTTGAAATAGATGTCTTCCGATTGGGATGTAATTTGCACCATAGTTAGTTCTATTGGATAGTAATTCAGACACAATTTTTCAACAAGATCGGTCGAGAACTTTCTGAGTTAGAGGTGGTGAAAATTTGACATTTTGGCCAAGCAGGTGTTTTTTTTTCATCCATGTAACTTATTACCTATTGTTCTTAGCAAAATGTGTTCCAAATAGTTTAGATAGCTATTTCTTCAATCTTTCAGAAAAAAAAATTAAAAATAATAAATTTTTCTAATTTTTTTTTTTCAAAAATCAAAAACGTTTTTGACTTTTTTTTAATTTTTATTTTTTTTTTTCAAGAGAAAGCTTAGGTCCATTCCTTTAAAAGGTTCCTGGTGGCTTAGTAGGATGTGAGTGGGATATCTATCAAAATAAATATTTTGTAACGCAAAACATACAATTTTTGACTTTTTTTGCAAAATCTAAATTTTTTTTTCGAATTTTGAAAAATTTATTAATTATATTAATTTGTAATTTTTACTAAATAATTTAAAATAATATTTTTTGTGATACATGCATTCTCCATTTTTAATAAAAAACCAAAAAGGGTTTAGGAAAAAAAAAATAATAATAGAATTGTATTTATTTTGCCATTCAGGTCTGTCCTAAATGGCCCCACTTTGAACAATTTTGGAACAAAATCCACCCCTCGTAGCATCCTCCCTGAGAAACAACTGGGTACGCCCTATATAGTTTTTACATCTACTCCCTCGCAGCTTTCACCCACCATGTCGAAACCTCATTCAGGTCTATCCTAAATGGCCCCTGTAACACTTTGAATATTAACGTTAAAAAAGTAATTGAACTAATTCCACCCCTCGTAGCGGCCTCCCTGAGAAACAACTGGCTACACCCTATATAGTTTTGACATCTACTCCCTCCCATATTTTACCCACCGTGTCGAAACCTCATTCAGGTCTGTCCTAAATGGCCTATAACACTTTGAACATTAACGTTCAAACAATTTTGAAACAAATTCCACCCCTCGTAGGGCCCTCCCTGAAAAACAACTGGATATACCCTATATAGTTTTGACATCTACTCTCCCCCAGCTTTCACCCAGTATATCGAAACCTCATTCAGGTCTGTCCTAAATGGCCCCTATAACGTTCAAACAATTTTGAAACAAATTACACCCCTCGTAGCGCCCTTCCTGAGAAACAACTGGATTTACCCTATACAGTTTTGAGATCTACTCTCCCCCAGCTTTCACCCAGTATATCGAAACCCCATTCAGGTCTGTCCTAAGTGGCCCCCAATGAACTTGAATACTACATATTTATACTGTAATTTTAATCTTAATATGAAGAAGTTTTTTTTTTTTATTTTTTACTAAAAGTTTAAATTTAAAGTACATATTTTCTTTAATTGATGAATAAAAATAATTAATTTTTTTTCTTTTTTGTCAAAAAAAAAACTATGTAGTTAACATAGATGTGGGACGTATTTAACTTACGAATATATCTTCACACCCTTAAAATAATGACATATACCGAATAATATTAAATTTTGTTTTTAAACCTTCTGACCTAACAGATGGACAGGCTGAATGACATACATTTTTAATTATTTTCTGAGTCGATTGATCCTTAAAATCCATTAAATTTTGTTTTAAAATTTAACATGATTTAAACGTAACTGCGTGGTGATTTCGTATTTTGAATCTGTTAACAAAGATAGAAGTTCCATTTAATTGTTTTATTGAATTTTTTATTTTTTATTTGTAACCCACAAAAATATTAGTTTAACACCCACTTTAAAGTATACCGATCGACTTAGAATCTGAGTCGATTAAACGATGTCTGTCTGGCTGTACAGGTCGCAATTTTGAAAATATTTCAATAAAATTTGGTACATAACATTTTTTTTAGCCCAAGGACGAAGCCTATTGAAACCGGCTGAAATCGGTCCATTATTTCACCTAGCCCCATACAAATGTTCTCCCGAAATTCGAGTTTATCACTCATAAATGTTTAATTTATATACGTATCTACACAAATTTTGTTCTATACATACAGAATTCATGTCACCAAATTTTATTATGATCGGTCCATAACTTGTCATAGCTCCCATATAAACCCGCTTCCGAAAATCACTTCAACGTGTATAAATATCTCCCACAAATGTTGGTATACACATAAAATTCAACATAAACAATTTTCATACAGACATAAATCACACGACCTAATTTCATAGTGAACGGTTCATAATTGGCCATAGCTCCCATATAAGGCCCTCTTCCGAAAATCATTCACGAATATAAATGATTGAAATTTTAAAAGAAAAACGTGTTTGCTAATTTACTTAGTGTGTGCTGCAGCACACCGATTGCTCACCAAAGCTTATGGTGAATGTGTTCCATCGGTTTCAAAGTGTGAGAGATGGTTTGTGGGTTTCAGAAATTGTGACTTTGACATGGAGGGCAAAGGTCGCTCAGGCCAGCCAAAAATGTTTGAAGACCAAGAATTGGTGGCAGTTCACCATGAAATATTGTTGTCATACTCAACAAGAGTTTGCAAAATCATTAGGAGCTACTCAAGCAGCAATTTCAAAAGGTGTGCGAGCAGCAGGATTCATCCAAATGCTGGGAAATTGGGTACCATACGAATTGAAGCCAAGAGAAGTTGAAAGACGATTTTACATGTCCGAAATGATGTTTGAATGTTGTAAAAGAAAATCATTTTTGCACCGAATCATTACATGCGATGAAAAATGGCTCCATTACGATAACCCGAAGCGTAAGAGATCGTACGTGAAGCTCGACCATCCAGCCGAATCGGCTGAAGATAGCATTAATTAGGATTACTACTTGTTTGTTTCGAAATATCAGGTTTTCAAATAATTGATAACACCGTGACTAGAATTTGTTGAACATGTATAACAATATTTTCTACAGACAATTTTATGTATTACCAAACAAGTGTTTTGAATGATTTGTCTTTTACGGCAAACATTTTATGATTAAATTATATAGCTTTTAAAATAAATTCCCTAGCTCTAACTAAGCAGAAACACTTTCAAGGACATTAAACTAAAGAAACTATTAAACTCTTAACATTAATTTATAACTAATGGAATTACAAACAAAGCTAAACCATGAACTTAAAATATACCACCAACACTTTACAGTTCTCTTTTTTTTAATTTAAGATGATTTAAATATTTCAACATTTACAGCAAAAAGGCAATTCTAAATAAACAAAACAGTCTCAAAAACTTATATTGAAAGTTTATATTTATTTACATAAAAACCCCTTTTTTTTGCAAATAAACATAAAAACTTAATTCGTTCCTGCATCATCTGTGTTGTTGCATGAGTACACGATTAAAAGACCACAGATATGGGTGGTCCTTCTCTTACAGTTTTTTTTTTTTTTTTTTAATTTTACTTATTTTTCAATAAAATTTTTGTAAACAGCTTTTTGTCAGCTTTCGAAAATTGCACAAAAATAAACAAAATCCAACGAACTATTGTATACAAAAAATCAAAAGCTAAAAGAAAAATAAACAGTCATACAGCTGCAAAATCCATGACGAATCGGAATTGACATTGAACCGATATTCATGGTTTTAACACTCATTCAACTTTAACAACAAAAGAGACAAAATGTGAACACACTTTACAGGCAATAACAAGAACAACTGCTACAACACTACCAATAATCCGAAAAAGCCAATCAGCCAAACAATATAAGCAGGATTTTAAAAGAATGTAATCTAGGTTATACGCAATTAATCCGGTAGATATTAGTAAGGATTTCAACTCAGGAAGAAAAATAAGGGGATTCTCTAGGGGTCCGTATAAACATACCAGTGGCTGCGAAGAACTTAGAAAAACATTTGGTCAATTCACAAGGTCTCTTATCAGTCATATTGTCATAATGTCCTAATATATCACGACAATAAACATAGCATAGAAAGTAGTATTATTTTAGGAAATTTTTTGCTTGAAAAGCAATAAAAACCATTGTGAAATATTAGGACATTACGACAATATGACATGATAAGAGACCTTGTGAATTGACCAATTAAACTTAAATAAACACTGCATTCTAATTTAAATTTAATTTTAATTAGGTTACTTCGAAATCCTTGTATTATGTATGTTGATGAAATATGTAATATAGGGGACTATTACTAGTCCATAAGTAACCCACATTTATTGAACAAACATATTATATTTAACATTTCGATGTCCTAGGACTGGCCCATAAAACCCAGCGGAGTAGTCTTAAAACTACTCCATGGACCACCTCAGTGGATTAGTTTTTCAATCGTGTTAACACGAAAATATGTCGTTTAACCACACTCCTTTTTAACAATGACATGTTCCATGGCTGCATTACATTGAACCATGTTATATTTAGTACATTTTTACTCCGTTTCATCTGAAAATGATCAATTAGTTCAATATTATTAGCAGGGATGTTAGTGCTGGTTCACACACGTCAAGTTAACCTGACCAAGTCTTAAGTTTATGTAAGAGAGAGGAAGAAAGAGAGGAAAATCGTTCTCTCCTCTCTCATCTACAAAACTCAGGACTTGTAATTTTTAATTCCCTTGAAACTTTTTTCAAGATGTTTTGAATAGGAGAAAACACTAAAATGTTTACAAAATTTCAAGTGCAAAAAATAATAGTTTAAAGTGACTATATTTAATTTTTTAATTTAATTGGTATATTTTAGGCTAAGATTGCGGCGAAATCTAAGCTCCCAATTATAATGTAGTATGAAATGAATTTGACTCTGATTGTTTTTTTTTCTATGATCAAATTGTTTATTGAAACCGAATATATATTTTCTATTTATTTTTTTAGTTTTTGTGTACATATATTTACAGAATATACATTGTTTTACTATGAGAGAAGAATCTGTCACGTACGGTATGTCATGTACGATATTAAATTTTATTTACTATAAAATCATCCAAAGATTATTTTTATTTAAATATGATGAATTGTAATGGAAAAATATTTGGTTTAGCGTAAGATATTAAAAGAAAGCATAACACCTCTCACGATTCGCAAATTATCGCATATTTCTGCATGTGTACCTCAAAATTACTTCCGTTTTATGTCACGTACGATATACCCTTATTTCGCTTGATATTTTGGACAACAATGTTTCGAAAGGAATTATTATTTTTTTAAAATGTAGTACCCTCTGAATGGAACATAAAGACCAAATTATTTTTCAGATACTCTTATTTTTGCAAAATCTATTCCATTCTATAGGCGTACAAATGTCACGTACTATGACATGGAATTACCCATATTGCAAAGTTTTCCTGCTTATTGGCTCTGATACGTTGATGTTGTTAATATAATAGTTATCGACATATTCACACAGAAAAAACAGATTCGTGATAGCAATCGAATTTGTTGCCAATCGAATGATTTGGTTGCACACATAGAATTTTTCGGTTTTAGCAACAGAAAGTCAGTTGACAAAGAAGAATTTGTTACCCATTTTAAAATTTTGTAGCCTCAGCTGTAAAATTCGGTCACGAAGGTAGAATCATTCGATTGGCAACAAAATCGGTTGCTATCACAAATCTATTTTCTCTGTGTAGGTGAAACTACAGAGCTTTTCAGCATTTTTGTCAATCAAAAGAAAGAATCAATCACATATGGAAGCTGAAAAGGATATCATTGTTAGTTATGACCTTTTTCCATCTTTCTGGCAAAAAAGGTAAAAATAATTGCCACTTTCGGATACTCTGTTCTGAAGTGAAGAGCGTTCTGCATCGTTCGAAACAAATAGTAGTCGGATGGGGCATGGTCTGGACTATAAAACGAGTGAGGCAAAACTTCCCAACCACTTCATTCTAAATACTTTTTAACAGGTATTGCAACATGTGGGCGAACGTTGTGATGATTTGGCGATGTGATGACTCAAATGAATCAGTTGCGTTCGGTGGAGGTTCCCTGTGATAGTCTGGTTAGATATCAGCAGCTCATATTAGATAGGACCCTTTTGCTACTACCAAATACAGAGAATTACTTTAGCGCCAAGGATATTTGGCTTTGGTGTCTATTCGACTGTTTGGCCGGGCTTCACATACGATCTCTTAAGCTTCGGGTTATCGTAATGGATCAATCGCAAGTAATGATTCGGTGCAAAAATTATTTTATTTTATAGTGTTCAAGCTGTATTTCAGATACACAAGATCGTCTTTATAGGTCTCTCAGCTTCAATTCGTATGTTAGCCAATTTCCCTGCTTTTGGAGGAATACTGCTGCTTGTTAACGTTTTGAAACTACTGATTGAGTAGCTCCTAATGATTTTGCAAGCACTTGGTGAGTTTGACAACAATCTTCATGAACTAATGCTCCCATTTCTTGGTCTTCAACACTTTTTGACTGGCCTGGGCGATATTTGTCTTCCGTGTCAAAATCACCACTTCTGAACCGCACAAACCAGCTTTCGAACGTTGAAACCGATGAAACACATTCACCATAATCTTCAAATTAAAGAAGTAAAGCAAAACTTTCCGTATATGACGCTTTGTTGGCACAAAATCCAAATTTATATTGAGAAATCCTATTTATGATGAAATGATATACAAGTGTTACTTAGGTATGAACGACTACATTCATTTCCATGAGTTTATGTAAGTCGTTTCTCGATGAATCGTTGCTAGTACTAGAAATAATGAAATCAACATACGGACAGACAGATATTCTGAAACATAAAAACATTTAGCATAGAATGTCTGGCTGGTTTTTGTTTGATCACATGTGAACTTATTGAAGTTTAACGTGTTGTTGCAATTTTGTCTTTATCCCCATTCGACAACAATAAAGTTAAGGTGTGTTCTTGAGCTTGACTCTGTTGTGTCTGTCTGTCTGCGACTCAGCCGGCTCATGACTCGTTTACTATTATTGTAGGCAAAAAAAGAAGCAAACCAAAAAAAAAAGAATCTAAATAAAATCAAAAGCATTAACATTAACATTAAACTAAACGTAAGAAAAGAAATCAGTTAACGCAATGCAACAAGAATTTTTACCATATTTTTATTGTTGGCTTTGTAGTTGTCACTAGTTGCATGCATAACCATACATCTAGTTGTAGAGTTGCATATTTACAACCATATGTGAGTGTGTGTGAAAGATATGTTGGCATTGTTGTTGTGCAGCAACCTCCAATTGTTTTTTTTTTTTTTTTTTTTTTTTGTACAACAATATTTATGTATTGTTGTCGCTGTTGTAATTGTACTTGTTGTTATTGTTTTGTTCAACCAACCAGCCAACCAGTCAGCCCCACTATCACCAGCAAACACTGGAGTAGGAGTCATGTCATTTAAACACCTGGATCCACAAATGTGGAAAAATATGCATTAACAGCACTACAACAAAAACAACAGCTAAACTTTAACTATAACAAGATCAAAAACCGCGTCAAGAAATGTTGTAAAATTAAGAATATTCGGTTTGGAAGATTTTCAAATGTGCACTATAGCAATTTGAAAGGTGTTTCTTAGGAAAATTTATGAAATTGGGAAAATGCCAGAAATATATAGTGAAATTTTGTAATTTTTTCTATTATTACTCGTTTTTTTTTTTTCTTATTTAGCTGATACACATGATACACTTCAGTTCTCAATTATTTTTTGAAAATGATTGTTTCTTTTATGAGCTTTCAGAGTCAGTGGCTTGCTCAAATGTTGAAATGATCGTACATTTTTGATACTATTCAAAATCAAATGCAAATTTGAGCTAGGGAAGAAAACGCTTCGCTTATCTCGTCTATGCATCGCTGCTCGTAATCCCCAGAGAAAATAGTTCGGCGGCGTTAAATCATAAGAACTAGGCGGCCAAATGATTTCGCCAAATCGAGAAATTACGCGACCGCGAAACAATGGTCAATACATTGAATAAATTTATATTGTACAAATGTTTCAAATTAAAAACTTCTTCAAGGTATATCAGCTGCAATTCGTATGTTACCCAATTTCGTTGCTTTTGGATGAATCCTGTTGCTTGCAAATGTTTTGAAATTGCTGATTGAGTAGCTCCCAATGATTTTGCAAGCTCTTGCTGAGTTTGACAACAATAATGATGGAGTAATGCCTCCAATTCTTGGTCTTCAAACTTTTTTGGCTGCCCTGGAAGATCTTTGTCTTCCGTGTCAAAATCACGGAAACACATTCAGAAGCACCCTTCGGTGTGCTTGCGGCACTTTTTTTTCAAATTAAAGATGTAAAGCAAAACTATAGATTTTGTTATGTTTAATATTTACAAGCATAACAAATGAAATGACAAGGTTATTATAACGTAACATTGCTGTAGTATGCTGTAGTTTTAAAAATTTTTTAACACTTAACATAACAAAGGTCTCACAGCTAAATAATTTTACTAGTAGACCTAATGAACTTTACAAATTTCAAGGCGTGCTCATAAAAAAAGAAAACTAATAATTTGTAGCTAAGAATTTAAGTAATTAAAACAAAACAAACACTTTTTTAGGAGACATACTGTTAGACTTAAATTTTTTATGACAGGACTACATATTAGAGGTAATAACGTAAGAAATTTATGTTAAAAACAAATACGAAAGTATAACCTATAAATAATTTCCTAAGCTTTTTGAGGTATATATTTGCTACTTTCCAGAGTTTTTAACATTCCGTAAATTTTGACCTCCAATAATTTGCCTTAGGCACAAGTGATTCGAGGTGATTCCGCAATTAAATCCGTATTTTACCCGTCTTTACCTTATTCGGTGGAGTAGACTTAGGGTCAATAAAAACATTGTCACAAAATTTAATACACAGAGAAAACAGCTTAATGGTGAAAACCGATTGAAAAAATTTGGGGCACCCCATCTAAATTTTACTGCCACAACTTGCATTGAATTCATAATATGTATTTCTAAGAGATTTATGATATTTTAGAAGATTTTTGAACAAAGATCTTATATTGGAGCTATGATAAATTTAGTGAAAATTATGAATTGAACCTAAAACAAATTGCTTCAAGATTTTTTTTCACCCTTTCCCTTTTCAAGTTTCTTTCACACGTCCGTGCATCACATATGATTCACAAATGAACTTTTTTTTTAAGTTGAGTATTTTTTTGGTCGTGTGAGAAATAATTACGATAACAACCGGAACACCTTTTGCAAACCATTTTCCCGTCAGCTTTCCAAAGAATATTTGTCAGTACGTGTACTACCCTTATCGCAAATCCTCTAGTTTCTTTAGTGATATCAATTAATCCCATTGCAGTGGATTTTGAAACCTCTTGTATATTTATTATTTATTTTTTGCATAAAAGTTGTTGTATAAGTTCCAGGTGTTCAAAATCGATATGCTTACGCATTCGAACAATACCTTACGATACCACTTGACGCTTTTTCTAGCAGGATTGTAATAGGATATCATCTGATCCGAAAGATCCACGCCACCTTTCACACGGTTGTAATCTAATATGACAGCCGGCTTTTGCAACTTCTCTCCTTGTGAATTTTTGTTTCCAGCGTCTTTCATATCGGGACTATGAAAAGTTGAAATCATATGTATTTCCCTTTTGCCATGAAACTTCATATTTCGAATATCAGAACGATTTATTTTTCCAAAGTGCTGTCCTTTTTTTCAACTTTACAGATTTTAAATTTGGCAGTCCTACTCTATTTGACCGCAATGTTCCACAGTAATCAGTTTTTTTGTTTGTTTCAAAAACTGCTGTACCAATTATCAGCAACTAAAAGTCTTCCCTCGTTCAAAAAACTCTCGGCTAGTGCAGCAACAATGGTGCCAGAATGATCTAGTTCTGCCATTTTTTCAGATGATCTCTTACCACAATATATCGAAAAATTCCATACATAACCACTCATCTCACAGAGTTTAAATATCTTTGTGCCATTTTTATGAGCTTTTCCAGGATTATATTGTCTGAATATGAGCCTTCCTTTGTGTTAAATCATTGTTTCGTCTACCGAAATTTCACCTGGAGTATACACTTCCTGGTACTTTGAAATCAATGTTTTGATGAAGTTTGAAATCTTGTACAATCGGTCTCCAGGTGGAGCACTCACATGCCAGTTTCGTAAAATTAAGGCGAAACGATTGTAGCTCATATTAATTTTATGAAACATAGGATGATAATAAATTTCATCATACTTCCAATAGTCTTCCATGTTGGGATATTTTATGAGACCTGAAATAATTATAACACCTAGAAACACCTTAATTTCAGTTGTGGTTACATCTGACCATCTAGTCATACGGGAACTACGACGCAGCTGATTAGTTTCCATAAATTGCAGTGCATACTTATCTGTTTCCGTAACCATCAATTCTATTATCTCTTCATCAAAGAACTGTTGAAATATTGTGATTGGCATAGGTACTTGGTTATCAACCGTAACGCGTTTATTTAAGCCATATCTTCCAATGAAATCTAACCTTTCCCCTGCTTCAAAAGTGGAGTTCCACACAGGCGTTATAGATGCTGCCGAAGTAGATAGAATTTGCTTTAATTCTTCGTCTTCAAATGTACAATCTTTTTCACTATCATCAGATGTTGAAAATGATGAAAAACTTCTTTCGGATAAAAGAAAATATCTTGAAAATCATCATTCTTTTTTGACCATAAAAGTTTTTGGATCCATTATTTAGCAATAGCTGTAAACAAGTTATAAAACTTTAGCAAAAAAAATGGTGTGAATCATATGTGATTTACAGAACGTCTAGTTGAAAATAGTGATCAAAAAATGTCTGTGCATCATATATTGTTAAAAATAACAAATCTTTAATTTTTGTATAAAAATTATATTAAGTCTTTATTGAATGAATAATTTTCAAAGAATAAAATTTTTTAAAATATGACAGACAAATGTTTCAAAGAGAAATTACAATTAGTATTATTTTTTATAAAAAAACAAGTAGATATATTTATAACATTCCCTCACACCCATTTAGTTCTACTCGAGATTTGTTTCTAATTCTTTCTGAACGTCTAGGAGTAAATTGTTGTTGGCGTTTTTCAGATCGGCTTCTTATAAACATCTGTTGACGATCAATAGTTTCCTGAACATTTGTTGAAGATTTGGTAGGAATCAGAGTATTTCCTGTTAAATTATCAGGTTGTACTCTGAGCCGTTCATTTGCTGAAATGTTGGGACTATTAGCTGATGCATTATTTGGAATTTGTAAATTATTTTCTGGATGTCTCTGTTCTTGTTGGTTCAACTGGTTATTTGGAAGTATTATGTCTAAATCGATGTTTTTTTGTCTTTGGAAAAGTAAATTGATTCGAATTTTGATCATCGTTCGATTGTTGATTGTGGTTTGTTACATCCAGTCTATTTTTCATTTGATTTTGATGTCTTTTTATTACTCCGTGTAATGTGTCTATTAAATACATGAAATTTCCAATCTTATCTTTTACCTCACCCTGTATCCAACGTTTATTTCCTGAAAAATTTCTTACGTATACTTTTTGACCAATATTAAATTTTGAACTTGTATTAATATTATTATGTTTAACTGGAAACATTGCTGTTAAAATTGTTCGTGGCTGACGACCGTGCAATAACTCTGCCGGTGATCTGCCTGAAGTCGGATTTGGAGTTGCTCTGTATGTTGTGAGATATTTATATAAAGCCTGTTCTTGTTTCGGTTCTTCTTGACATATTTTATAAAATGACGATTTAAAAGTTCGAACAAAACGCTCTGCTAATCCATTCGGGGCTGGGTGAAACGGTGCAGTTGTTAAATGTTCTATTGAGTTCAGTTGACAAAAACGCTTAAAATCAGATGACGTGAATTGCGTACCATTATCACTAACTATCGTTTGTGGAAGACCTTCTATGCCGAAAATATTTTGTAAAGCAATTATAGTTGATTGAGTTGTAGCTGAAGATACTTGTTTCACATATGGAAATTTGGAATATGAATCCACAACGATAAGCCACATCTTGTTGAAGAAAGGACCAGCAAAATCTAATCCCATGGTTGTGTAGCTTCTGGCCACGATGAAAATTCTTGTTTAGGACTTGAACTATTTGCTTGACATACTGAACGTGTCTTTGATATTTTTTCTATTTCTTCATCTATTTTTGGAAACCATATATACCTTTAAAAAAAAGTAGATATATTTATAACATATATGATTCAGACTTTTTTTAAAAAAAAAAAGTCATTTATATATTACTTAAATTACATATTATAATAAAAGAAATAATATTATTGAATCCCCCAATTATGTAATATTTTTAGGGATTGGGTATGCTGACAAGGGTTTGTTATTTGAAAAGAAGAGCATGTGCCCAATTTTAATGGCACATAAAATCTAAGTTGATTGTTGTGAGAATCTCACCATGTAGGTTTATTAACCACATTATGTGCTTTTGCTCCACTGTCAATTAGGCAAACGTACAGTATGTGTTGCACGCTTAATTTAATTGAGTATGTTTTTCATTCTGTTTGCCAGCACTGCAAGCAATTAATAAAAAAGAGAAGTAAGAAATTGTCACATAAAATTGCAACTGCAATGCAACCGCAAACAGAAAAAAAACTACAAAAATGCAAACAAACAAAAAAATAGCACAAACATATTGGACGTGACCAATTTTTAGCACAATTTTTTATTTTCATTTTTTTTTTGTACTGACAAACACACCAACTCAACAAAAAACGTTAAACTAAATTTCGCTCAGTAATTGAAGCAGTTCTATTTCACGTATGGAATGTATCCACGGTAATAAATATTGGGTAGGAGAGGAAAGTAAATTCGAACAGGTATATTTTGAATACATACTTTAGATATGAACATTCACATTTTCCCCTTAACCAATTCTTTGACTCTTGAAAACCATTTTAATTAATTTAGTTACGCACGTGCATAATATTAGTTTTTTCTATGCTGTATGGTGTTTTTTTGTTTTTTTTTCTTGTGCCACTTTTAAGATGTGTAGTTTTATGGCCAAATGCTGTTTTATGACATCCTGTTTTAATGAGAAACACTTGCATTATTACTACGTTCTTTATAAACTGGTGCATGAATGTGTTTCGTGTACACAAGTGTCCCGATACACTATTTTGTGTTGTTTGCAAGTGCAGCATGACAAAGGCCCAGCATGTAGTATGCTGCTTGTTGCCATACATTTCAAAATTCAGTTTGTAGATTTGTTTTGAATTTGTATTTATTTACTGCTGCATTTTGAGCTGCAATTGTTGGTGGATTTTTTTTTTCTTCTTTTGTTTCCTTTGTACAGGTTTATAATTTAAAGCGGAACTTTTGTAGAAATCATAAAGTAACGTGTGTAATTTCGCACTTTTATGCTAATCCCATGTTTTGGTATTAAAGAAATCAAAAAAAAAAAAAAAATGTAAACACGTCGTAAAACACACACGTAATAATGTACACTGCGAAAAAAATCATAGTTTTTTCAATCGACATCAAAGCCAAATATCCACGACGCTAAGTTAATGCTCCGTATTTGGTAGAAGCAAAAGGGTCTATTATGAGCTACTAAAACGCAACTGATTCGTTTGAAAATCGCTTAGAATGTGCGCTAGCCCACAAGTTCCGATACCTGTTAAAAAGTATTTATAATGAAGTGGACCTTATAGTCCAGATCTTGCCCCGTCCAACTATTATTTGTTTCTATCGATGCAGAATGCTATCTCTCTGATAAGCTTCACTTTGAAATAGAGTATCTAATAGTGGGTTTATTCGTTCTTGGGGTCAAAATATGAGCAGTTCTTTTGGCTCGGAATCCATATGTTGCCAGAAAGATGGGAAAAGGTGATAATGGCCAATACTTTGAATAAATTTATATTGTACAAATATGTATATACAAAATTTTTTATAGAAAATACTTCGCATACGTGATTTGTTTATAGAAAACACTGTTAACACATGTTTTTCATTAAAACTTTTAACCCAAGTATTATTTGATTTTTTTTATCAAGTTACCTTTGTAAAGCATGTCAGTTATTATGCTTAATGTCAATTATGTTCATTTGTTGTTAATCTGATTAAAATGAGTGACCAGAACAAAGTGCGTACTAAAATTATTAAAAATTTTCAACATAACCCAACTTGGTCCTACAAAAAGTTGGTCAAACAATCAAAGGTCTGCTATCAAACTGTTTCCAATGTTATAAAAACAGTACCGGGAGAACTTGCCCGTTGATATAAAATCTGGTTCAGGTAGAAGGAATAGTCCACATGATGTTTCTAAAGCCAAAAAATAGAAAAGATTTTCAAAAGATTTCCCAACACATCCGGTAGGAAAGCAGCCCTGTTGGGTCAGTACTCGAACTATTTGGTACGAAAAGTTAAAGCCAATGAAGGTTTAAAAACATACAAGGCTCAAAAAGTTCCTAACAGGAACTCTGCTAAAAATTTAGAGGCCAAAGACAGAGCACGGAAATTGAAGTCAAATTTTATACAAAAAATATACCTGCTGCATTATGGATGACGAATCGTATGTTATGGAAAATGTTGTTGATGCTCGAGGGAATGTTGTAGAAAAGTTTAGAACCCAAAAGCTGACAAAATTTCCCAAAAAGTTCTTGGTATGGCAAGCAATATGCTGTTGCGACTAAAGAAGCAAACATTTATACCGAAATTTACATCAAGGAATGTTTACAAAAAAGGAGCTTCCATTTATAAGACTTCTTAGTGTGTCCACTTATTTTTGGCCTGATTTGGCACCCTGTCACTATGGTAAGCAAGGTCTTGAGTGGTACAAGAACAATAATGTGGTATTTGTACCAAGAGAGGCAATTCCTCCAAACTGTCTGGAGCTAAGGCCAGTGGAGAGATATTGGGCTCTTGTTAAAAGAGAATTGAAGAGCACAAAAAAGGTGTACAAAAGTGTGGTTGATTTTAAACGGAGATGGACTACGTGTTCAAAAAACGTTAATGGAAGAGTTTCCGGAAAAGGTTCATAAGTTCAGCACTATTGACTGGAACTATAAATATAATATTTTTTGTAAATTGTAATAATAATTTCAATCAAATTTTAGTGGTTTCATTTTTATAAACATATATGTACAATGTTAAGATTTTATCGTTCTCAGTCCTTGCCACTTTTGGTGAAGGGTATAAATCTGTTGAAACAGATACAGAATATCACAATTGAAGTATGTATGTTCAAATTCATTTTGTCTAGTGTACAAATGTCGGTAAAATAAATTTTACCAAAGACTACTTACTGCCACATATTTGCCACTAAGAGAAAATAATAGAAAACAACAAAACAAAACAAAAAATCATTAAATAACCATAAAAGTGTTAATAATGTTTCGCATACCTTTAGTCAACCATAACAGAACTTTTGTTGTTTTATTTTTTCATCTTTAATGCCATGTTAAATTCCTATAAATTCCCAACCCATGATGATGATACACCATCATTATACCATATCGTTCGTGTCTAAGCTGCCTGACTTGCCTGACTATCGTGGCAGTCATTCAGTCAAGTTGACGTTCTACCTAAGTTACCATCATCGTTATGATAATAAAGACAAGATTTAATAAAACTAAAATAGAAATACCCGTGTAACTTTTGTTGTTGTTTTTTTATCACATGTACTCTTTGCCATTTTTGGGTTAAATGCAAATTTAACATCTTTAACACATTGTTGAGGCTGCTTAATCATCTTCATCATTATCATCATGTTCACCTTTTAAACATGCATTTTGTCTAGTTGTTGCTGTTGCTGTCTTGCCTTCTTGTGAGTTTTTGTGTGTGTATTTGCACAAGTGCAACATGCCACATGCATCTTCATTGTTAGTTGTGCTGCATTCTTTAACGTTCAGGTGTTAAAATTCACATAATTTTATTAATGCGCACACTGTCGCTTTGTTAAACCAACCATCATCCATCCGTCCTCTCAATATCTATTTAGAAAGAAACTCTATTAATTTTAAAAGAATTATCTACATATTTTTTTTTAGCTTTAGAAATATTCTGGGATTTTTCTGGTGTCGGTCGTGCAAACACTTGTTGTTCATTTATTGGATTTTTTTGTTTGGTTTTTATGTGACTTTTGAGGAATTTCAATCATTTAGTATTTGTTTGTGCAAGTGACTTTTATGTATTGGAAAAAAAGGGTTTTCCCCTTAAAAATTTCCAATACATTAGATGCAATTGCTATTTATATTTTTCAGCATCTTTTGTTATTTAATGGCGACAAATGTCTTTGTTAAATTTCTATCGAATATAATTTTCTGATTTGTTTGTGGTCAGTATTTGTTTTGGCACCTTTAGAGAAAAACTTAAAATCTGGATTAACAGTTAGGGGGTGGGTTTAAATTTTATAAAGTATAGTACGAGTGTATTTATTGTTTTTTATACGCTCCACCACCAAAAGTGACGGCGGGAAGTTGTGCTTTACTTCTGCTGAAACACACCGATTGCTCACCGAAGCTTATGTTGAATGTGATCCATCGGTTTCAACGTGCGAGAGGTGTTTTTTTGAGGTGCAGAAGTAGTGACTAGCAAACAAGTTTGAACACCAAGATTTAACGGCATTACTCCATAAAGAATGTTGTAAAACTCAACAAGAGCAAAATCATTGGGAAGCAGCAGGGTTCATCCAAAAGCATTGAAATTGGATACCATACGAATTGAAGCCGTGAGACCATGAATGAAATCTGGCCATACCATCACAGGGAACCCGTACAGAACGCAACTGATTCGTTTAAAGCAGGGGTGCCCAAAAGTTCCTTATGGAAGAGCAAACACCAATACATTTAAAGAAAAACAAATTTTTATGCAATTTTTTTTGTTGTAAAAACCAAAACATACAAAGTATAAAGAAAAAATACACACTTTTTTAAACAATACCATACGATAAACAAAAACAAAATCTACATTAATGATCGCTGTCGTCAATGTTTACCAGCAAAGCATACGTAAGTGTTGTTGCTTTTGCACTTGCGTGTAGACAAGACAAGACAAAGTTGTTTGTGTATTTCATATTGCTTGTGCTGAGTGCCCCATTGAGTATAGAAACACACAGCCTATAGCTAAGAGCATTTACAAAAACAAATGAGCACCAAGAGTATAGGACTTGGGCACCATTGGTTTAAAGCAGGGGTGCCCAAAATTTCCTTATGGAAGAGCAAACACTAATACATTTAAAGAAAAACTAATTTACATGCAATTTTTTTTGTTGTAAAAACCAAAACATACAAAGAATAAAGAAAACATACACACTTTTTTAAACAATACCATACGATAAACAAAAACAAAATCTACATTGATGATCGCTGTCGTCAATGTTTACCAGCAAAGCATTCGAAAGTGTTGTTGCATTTCACTTGCGTGTATACAGTGAAGATCGACAAAAAAAAACAAACAAGACAAAGTTGTTTGTGTATTTCATATTGCTAATGCTGAGTGCTGTATTGAGTATAGAAACACACAGCCTATAGCTAAGAGCATTTACAAAAACAAATGAGCACCAAGAGTATAGGGCTTGGGCACCATTGGTTTAAAGCAAGCGGTCAGATGTGAAACCGTAATTTTCCATCACATGTTGCAATACCTGTTAAAAACTATTTAGAAAGAAGTGGTTGGGAAGTTTTGCCAACATACATATACATATGTTAATAAAAATTAAACCTCTAAATTTACAGTTTTGAATCTTTTTTTTATTTGATTGAAATTATTGTTACAATTTACAAAAAAAAAAGATATTTTTATAGTTTTAGTCACTAATGATGAAATTTTGAACCTTTTTCGAAAACCCCTCCATTATGGTTTTTATAGTGCTTTATGTCGTTCGAACAGGTTGTCCATCTCTGTTTAAAATCTACCACACTTTTGGACACCTTTTTTGTGCTCTTCAATTCTCTTTTAACAAGAGCCCAATATCTATCCACTGCACTCAGCTCCGGGCAGTTTGGTTAATTTACCTCTCTTGGTACTAATACCACATTATTGGTCTTGTACCACTCAATAACTTCCTTACCACAGTGACAAATGCCAAATCAGGCCAAAAATAAGTGGACTCATTAAGAAGTCTTATGAATGGAAACATCCTTTTTTGTAAACATTCCTTGATGTAAATTTCGGTATTTATAGAGCCCTTTGTAACAAATGTTTGGCTTCTTTTGCCGCAACTGCATATCGCTTGCCATACCAAGAACTTTTTGGGAAATTTTGTCAGCTTTTGGGTTCTAAACTTTTCTACAACATTCCCTCGAGCATCAGCAACATAGAATTTTGTCCCGAAAGCTGCGAAAAATTTTGCATACGTACATTTCGTCATACATTATGAAGCAATAATATTTTTTTTATAAAACTTGACTTCAATTTCCGTGCTCTGTTTTTGGCCTCTAAATTTTTAGCATCGTTCCTGTCAGGAACTTTTTGAGCCTTGTATGTTTTTAAACACTTTTTAACTTTTCGTACCAAATAGTCCGAGCACTGAGCTAACCAAGCTGCTTTCCTACCGGATGTGTTAGGAGCTCTTTTAAAAATGCTTTCTATTTTTTTACTTCAGAAACATCATGTGGACCATTCTGTTTAATAACATTGGAAACAGTTTGACGGCAGACCTTTGAATGCTTGACCAACTTTTTATAGGGCCAAGTTGGGTTTTGTTGAAAATATTTAACAATTTTAGTACGCACTTTTTTCTGATCACACATTTTAATCAGATTAACAACAAATGAACATAATTGACATTAAACATAATAACTGACAGAATTTACAAAGGCAACTTGATCAAAAAAAAAAATCAAATAATACTTGGGTTACAAGTTTTAATGAAAAACGGAATTAATATAATGCCAGAAAGATGTTAAAAGGTCATAGTTAACAATAGCCAATATATTGAATAAATTTATTTTGTACAAATGTTTCAAAACAAAAGCTAGCCAAGCAGACTTAAAGGCCGCCATTTATTTAAGACTGCTAGAATTACTCAGTTCTCATTGACGCCAACTCCTCGGATTTTTATTGGTGCGGATTGTTTCACTTTGTATTTTTTGGAACAGATAACAAGTTCAGCTGTCGGGATTAACCCTCGGACCTTTGATTGTGACCCACTAAGAGGGATTACTTTGCATGATATCACTGATGATGGGAAGAAATTTCCTGGAATCAGCATCACTACATCATCGACAAAAACAAATGTTTTCCTGCAGTGTCCTTCAAACAGCTCAAGGATTACGTTAACTACCAACAACCACAATCTTGGACTTCAAGTCTCTCTTGCACTCCAAGTCTCTCTTGGACTCCAAGTCATCCCTGATCGCCCTTGTTTAAATTATATTAAATACCCTTTATAAAGGGTGTTTTTTATAGGGGCGAAAAACTTTAAATTGAAATAAAACAGAGAAAAACTTTATTAATATATATGATTTCGGGAATATGGTCGCCGCAGCTATCGCGTACATGGGGTAACCTGGAGGTCGAATATTCCCTTCTATGTGCTCGACCGGTCTATCTGCATTGATCTGGGACTTTTTACATATCCCCAGAGAAAATAATCAAATGGCGTAACGAGTTGGCTAGGTTAATTTCTTGAAATTATTCGCCCGCCAAATGTCTTTATCAGTAAACTGATTGTGTGACATGTGGCACCACACTGCTGAAACCACATGTTTGCAATACGAATGCGTTGCAATTGAGGCACTATAAAGTTAGCAAGCTGGTCTCTATATCACTCACCGTTGACTGTAACGTTCTGACCATCTTTATTTTTGAAGACATATGGACAAATGATTCCACTGGCCAATAAAGCGCACCAAACGAGGCGCCAACTTGCTCGAAATCGGATTTAAAAATTAATGCCAAACAAATTTTCTAAATAATAAAGCCAATTGGATGGATAGTAAAAACATTTTTCTCTGTTTTATTTCAATTCAAAGTTCTATCCCTCTATGAAAAAACACCCTTTATATCCTAGAATGCCGCCAGCGTATATTATATATATAGAATACTTGTTCTATATAACCGCTGACGTCATAAAATGACTCAACACGTCTCAACAAATTTACTAAGGACTGAGATCGAAAAATTCTTAACACACGTTTTCCATTAAAACTTTTAACCCAAGTATTATTTGATTTTTTTTTTTTTTTTTTGATCAAGTTACCTTTGTAAAGCATGTCAGTTATTATGTTTAATCTCAATTATGTTCATTTGTTGTTAATCTGATTAAAATGAGTGAAGAGAAAAAAGTAGGTACTAAAATTATTAAATATTTTCAACAAAACCCAACTTGGTCCTACAAAAAGTTGGTCAAACAATGAAAGGTCTGCTATCAAACTGTTTCCAATGTTATTAAACAGTACCGGGAGAACTTGTCCGTTGATATAAAACCTGGTTCAGGTAGAAGAAATAGTCCACATGATGTTTCTAAAGCCAAACAAATAGAAAGCATTTTCAAAAGAGTTCCCAACACATCCGGTAGGAAAGCAGCCCTGTTGGGTCAGTACTCGAACTATTTGGTACGAAAAGTTAAAGCCTATGAAGGTTTAAAAACATACAAAGCTCAAAAAGTTCCTAACAGGAACTCTGCTAAAAAGTTAGAGGCCAACGACAGAGCACGGAAATTGAAGTCAAATTTTATACAAAAAATATACCTGCTGCATAATGGATGACGAATCGTATGTTATGGAAAATGTTGTTGATGCTCGAGGGAATGTTGTAGAAAAGTTTAGGACCCAAAAGCAGACAAAATTTCCCAAAAAGTTCTTGGTATGGCAAGCAATATGCAGTTGCGGCAAAAGAAGCCAAGCATTTGTTAAAAAGGGCTCTATAAATACCTAAATTTACATCAAGGAATGTTTACAAAAAATGATACTTCCATTCATAAGACTTCTTAGTGTGTCCACTTATTTTTGGCCTGATTTGGCACCCTGTCACTATGGTAACAAAGGTCTTGAGTGGTAAAAGAAAAACAATGTGGCATTTGTACCAAGAGAGGCAAATTCTCCAAACTGCCTGGAGCTAAGGCCAGTGGATAGATATTGGGCTCTTGTTAAAAGAGAATTGAAGAGCACAAAAAGGAGTCCAAAAGTGTGGTAGATTTTAAACGGAGATGGACAACCTGTTCGAAAAAAGTGACAGAAATCACTACAAAAACCATAATGGAAGGGTTTCCGAAAAAGGTTCAAAATTTCATCACTATTGATTAAAACTATAAAAATAATTATTTTTTGTAAATTGTAAAAATAATTTCAATCAAATAAAAAAATCAAAACTGTAAGTTTAGTGGACATTGTCCTCTAGTATTGTTCTAGTCTGGCTACAGATAGTATTAAAAATATGACTCTCAATCCTTGTCCCAGGAATGTGTACCTCCATAAATAGAGCCAGAGTTTTCGTTCTAGATTATGCCCATGAGTCATCACTCCTTTGGAAAGTAATCGTCAGAATCTTGGTAACTCATTCACATAATCAATGGACTAACAGAAATTTATCAATGAAGTAATTTTCGCTCTTTTCAGACCACTTTGTACTTGATATATATACATAAAAAAACATATGAAGAGTCAAGTTTACTTTACCACTCTAATGCTGTGCTTTTTATCTTGTTCATGTCGATCTTAACATCCATGCTTTTCGACTTCTTTAATTAGCCTTATCATTTATAAACGTAACTCTTTCCTTCTTAAAGCGACCCTTTACAGAACTTGACTTTTCAGTATTGGTTATCCGACTTGTCACTACCTTTACTCTGTAACGTTTGGGACATAGATCAACTGTTTCCGGGTACATTAGCCCTAATAGAACCCAAATTCTTTAAAATGTTTAAATACTCTGCCACTATTTCTTCACAAGATGTCTCTTTCGTGCCATATAAGACGTAAGGTCTGTCTGAGCAATTTTATTTAGACAGCTCAGAGATATCTTCACTTTAACCTCTTTTGTTCGTTTTCGTTCCCTGATCCTTACATATGTATGGATTTTATTGTTTTACAGTCTGTACACAAAAATTTATTGCTATTATTTTTTAGCGAACAGTTGCATTTGCATTGAAAAAGGTTTGACGTAAAACAGTGGTTTTTCGAACGCTACATATTCAAAAGCCGACAGCATTTTATTTACATCTAATAAATCATTTTATTATAATTTATTTACATTTAACTAAATTGAATAAAAAAAAAAACTTAAAAACAAACCACCATATAATAAGTTAAAAATATTATATTTCCATTAAATAAGAAATTGTCAATTTAAATTATTACAACTTGTAGAATTAATCGTATTCACGCTGGGTGTTAGCTGAGAAGAACTTTCCGCTAACGGCTCGATTACACTAGTGTTTCGAATGTCCAATGCAGCAACCGATGGTGCCAAAATATTCAATACCATGTCACACATTCTAGCACGAAACTGAAGATTTTGCAACTCGGACATTTTCTTCATTTGTGGCAGAAAACTGACCAAGAAATTATAGTCAGAGTCACCAACATGATCTAGTTTACTGGAACGTGTTATATCTTGTCGGGTAGATTTCATTAGCTTTTGTTCCTCTCTGCCCAGATCTTGCAAGAAATGTACTTGATCATCGCTGCGTTTAGAACATTTACAGTTGGGAGATTTTGCAGTAGGGGCGCTGTTATTCACTTGTTGTGGGGGAGAGTTACGCTCCAGCGGATTGTTCATGGAGAGGGTGGCTGATAAACGTCTGGCCGCTTGCGTCGTGGCTATATTTTGAAATTCTTCAAAGAGCATATCATTAGCAGTATCGTCTTCCTCATCCGCTGTCCGACCATCAACTAAATGATTTAACTCTTGCTCCATATTATCGTGACTGGGTTCTAGCTTAATATCATACACACTATGGTAATTGTCATCATTGTAAATGCTGTCATTAAAATGCTCATTATCATGATTGTTGTCATTTGAATTCGAGTTGGTATTTTCATGCTCCTCATTGTAAGATGCGCATTGTCTGTTGTCACCGATGAAACTCATGCTGGCAAAATAGACCCACTTGCTGTTGTAGTTGGTATTGGGATCGTATTCGCCAATTAATTTGTCTCGCTCAATGCGACGTTCTGAGCGTCTGACTTCGGCACGATAAGCATCGCGCAAATTTTTCCACTTGCGTTTGCATTGATCAACTGTAACGTAACATCAGCACAATATACAAACAGTTATATTTACACACACACACACATGATATACACACATAATTGAAAACAGCAGCAAATGAAATGACGAAAACGAATTAATAAAATATAAAGTAAACAAAATAATTAATATGAAAGAAGTTTGTTGTTTTCAAAAAAAAAAAAAAACCTACCATCAATCCCCACGTTTTGTGCAACCTCTTCCCACAGTTTGGGTATACAGTGACGGCCCCTATGGTCCCCATGTAGCACATTCCACAGAGCGGGCCTCTTATATACTTCAGCAATTAAACGATGCACATCCATTGCGTTTGGAATTTTTCGCTCAACTAAACTCGTTTCGTCCAACTGCGTTTCAAGCACAAACATGCAATTGCCAGCAAACGAAAGACGAAATAAACGAACGAAAAATAAAACAAAGCGAAAACGAAATGTAACGAACGAATTCTCACACACACAAGTAAGTAGCTGCTAAAAAAAAACTTAACGAAACTGAACAACTTTTCTACTCAAGCTCTCCCGCACTCTTACTCTCTCTCTCTCTCTTTGTGTGCCTGCTGTGTGTTTTTTAGTATAGACGATTAATGTTGTTATTGTTATTGTTTTTGTTTGCTGATTTGTTGTTGCTCAACTAATAACCTGAGAGTTGGTGCTGTTGAAATTTTATGTATGTACATAGATATGTACATAAGTACATACATCCATATTAAAGTATTATTTCAATCGATTTTTTATTATTTAAAATTGCAAAAGAAGCTAATTGCAAACATGAAAACCGTAATAAAGTGACATAGTATTGCTGGAATCGAAAAGATAAATATATTTTATATCAAAATATAGAAAATATATTTAAAAAAAAACACAAGTTTTTAGGAGAGCAAGCCCACTGTTTATATTTGAGACCGCTATTAAATTCTATATACAGTCAGATGCCAAAGTTTAAATACAGCTGCTATATTTTGAGTTTGAAGAAAAGGAACTAGGTATTTAACAGACATTTTTATACCCTTCATGTCATTCCGTTTGTAATTCCACAATATCATTTTCCGACCCTATAAAGTATATATATTCTGGATCCTTATAGATAGCGGAGTCGATTTAGCCATGTTCGTCCGTCTTTCCGTCTGTCTGTTGAAATCAATTTTCTGAAGACCTCAGATATCTTCGAGATCCAAATCTTCAATAATTCTGTCAGACATGCTTTCGAGAAGTTTCCTATTTAAAATCAGTAAAATCCGTCCATAAATAATGGAGATATGAGCAAAGATCCGAGACAACCTCTATTTTTGGCCAATTTTTGATCTATATCTCGATTACTAAGTTATAAATATAGACAATATGGATATCTAATGATAGATATTTCAAAGTCCATTGCAACGATGTATATAAGGCTATAGTAAGTTGGAACTACAATGGGTCAAAATCGGGAAAAATATTTTTTAACCCGATTTTTTTTTCACAAGAAACATTTTTATTACTAATAAATTAAAAAAATTTTTTTTTAAAAAATTGGAAAAAACTTAAAAAAAAAAAATTTTAAAAAAAATGTTTTTTAAATTAAAAAAAAAAAATATTTTATTTTAAGGTATATAAGATTCTGCACAGCCGAAAATTGCTCTCTTACTTCTTTAATGTAGTGTTATTTATTTTTTTTTTTTAATACATTGCAAACAAAATGGAAGATCGTATTAAAATTAAAATAATCATGAGATAAAACTTTAAATACATATTATTACTTTCTTTATATATCTTCAAGAATTTGATACTGTTACATTTGATCACAATTCATATTGTTTCTTCTGCTTTTACACACAGCAATTTTACTTGAAGCAAGTCTTTTTAATTCTCTTTTAAAATTGCTCGTCTGTGTTCAATTTTCTTATGTATGTCAAAAACTATTAGACGCCATAGTGAAAATAAAATAACAATAGAGAATTGAAGGGACTAGCCGGTACAAGCAAGTGTGTACCCCTGTTCTTTCTTCTTGCCTCTCTCTCCTATAAAGTCAGACTTGTGGAAAGAAAACTTGACCTGTGTAAAAGCAGACTTATCAGTATGAACTTCTTCTTAGTTGTGTCCTTATTGTTGCTGCTGAAAGTTGTTTTGAGAATTATGGGCAAAAAAGGAAAATAAATTGCAACAAGTCGAGGAATAGGAAAATAATTGTGCATACAATTTTCAAGTGCTCAGAACATCATAAGAAGACCAAACAAGCTTTCTAATCGAGATGTAAGCTACATTCTCAGAGAAGTACACAAAAACCCAAGGGTAAGCGCTCCAAAATTGGCGCATGATATCGGTAATACTTTGGAAAAGCATGTTAGTGAAAAAAATAGACAACTGCTATTAAAATTTGCAAATAAATTCACAAGAAAATGTGTGATATTCTGGATAATTGTTCAGAGACGAAGTTTAACATGTTTGGAAGCTATGATGATGAAAATGTTTGGCACAAACCTAAAACTGCCCTTTAAACAAAAAATTTAGTTCCAACTGTAAAGCAATATGAGCAGCTGGGGTTAGGTATTTGACCTTAATTGATGGTATAGTGGAATAATATCTATACAAGAACGTTCTGTAAGTCTGTTAAAGAATGGCTGTTCTAATATGCTGCGCCGCTTAAACCCAATCGAGCATGAAGCGAAAATAACATGGTATCAGCCCCCGAATCAAATGTGTGTACGTTCCTCCTTTAGCTGAATTTGAACCGATTATTGATGTAGCATTCGATGAATTAAAAACATTTTTCTCCTAACTGTTAGTTACATTACCAAACATAGGAGTAGGGCTACCTGTTGTTGATGGTGCATTAAAACTTGGTGATCCAAGTAACGTGGTAATTTGGATTGAAGGCATTATTGTCTGTCGAGCATGAAGCGAAAATAACATGGTATCAGCCCCCGAATCAAATGTGTGTACGTTCCTCCTTTAGCTGAATTTGAACCGATTATTGATGTAGCATTCGATGAATTAAAAACATTTTTCTCCTAACTGTTAGTTACATTACCAAACATAGGAGTAGGGTCACCTGTTGTTGATGGTGCATTAAAACTTGGTGATCCAAGTAACGTGGTGGGATTTGGATTGAAGGCATTATTGTCTGTCTGCTTAGCTACTGTCAAATTATTTTGGTCAACAGAAGAAGAATTTTTAATATTTTTGTCAGAACCAAATGAAAATGCAGAGTTTATGGGCTGCGTTTTTATTGCTCCATTAGTACTTGTTCCAAATTTAGGAACGGATGGTGCATTAATATTAGAACCAAAATTAAATGACCCAGTAGAGGCGGTAGTACCACTTGAAGAAATTGTTGTCGGTTCAGTTGTTGAGGATTGCTTTGGCGTATTAAACATCATAAGAAAACCACTTTGATTTGTAGATGTAGTAACTGCTCCAAATGTTAGAGCACTAGTTGTTGTGGTAGCTATGACACTAGTCGAAGTTGTGTTCATTGGAGTCGCTGAAGATGTTAAAGAACCAAACATTATTGGTGTAGCTGATGTCGTAGTCATTATAGAAAATGTAGAAGGAACAGTAAAACTAAAAGCATTATTCGGGCGTCACACCCACAACTTGATTTGGGCTACTGATTGTAGCTGCTGGCGCAGTCGCATTTGTTCCGAAACTAAAATTATTTGTAGCAGTTAATGAGCTGTGCGAATTCGAAGTACTCGTGCTGGTGGCTGCTATTGTGAATGCAGTACCAACAGCGGGAAATTGTAACGAATTGTCTTTTGTCGAAGTCAGAAATATCGGAGTCTTAAACGGAGAATATGGTTCTTTATATGCCTCGATGTCTACAAGTTTAATTAAGCTTTTCTGGATTTTGACAGGTTCAAATTATACTATAGAATAGAAAGCATGGTAATCTTAGGGTATTACGCTCTTTAAATTTTGTAAATTAACCACTTCTTTTGGGGGTAATAAATATGAACCAGGATATAAAGTTTACGGTTCAATATGACTTGTATATTCTTTAATTAGAATAGGAAGGTCAAAGTTATTTTACACTTTACGCTACAATTTGCCAAATATAAAAGTGACCTTGTTTCAGATACCTTAGGATCGTTCTTAACACGATGTTTATACAGTATTCATTCCGACTGAAATATATATTTCTATGTACATATACCTATCTAAAAATTGATTGAAGGTATAAGTGCATGAAGATTGTTGTCAAACTCAACAAGAGCTTTGCAAAATCATTCGGTGCTACTCAAGAAACAATTTCAAAACGTTTGCGAACAGCAAGATTCATCCAAAAACAGGGAAATTGGGTACCATACGAATTGAAGCTAAGAGACTTTAAAAGACTATTTTGTATGTCTCAATGGTTCACGAGCTATCGAATTATTTCCAAAATGAAAGGTTTCCGAGCCACTGTGCGTTTATTTTGTAGTCTCGTAAAATATAGGAAGGAATTGACTTTAAATTTGGCAACACAGCTTGCCATCAAATAAAACACGAAACAGAACGAAATGAGAAATACACACGATGTTTCTCAAATTAAACGAAAATAATGTTCTCTCTCAATCTGCTCTGTTTGCCAGCAAATTAAATGGAAACAACGAAAAAAATGTCAAACATATGTACTTACATAAAATGGCAGGCGAATTAAACGACAAAAACAATTTTGTCTCTCAATTTTCTCTCCTTTGGTTTGCATGAATTTGTTTTTGCCATCAGAGCTGGTTATTCACACTTTTTTATTTTGAATGAAAAAACAAAATTTAAAAATTAATTACTGATTTATAAGTTTTATACCTGTCTAATATGGCTCTCACATATAGAATTAAATAATTATAATAATTTCAATATTTTTTTTTTTTTGTATTTCCAGACATTTTTATTAATTAAACATAAATTTATTAATTTATTTTTCATTGATTATTTTCTTAAAATAATACATTTATTAACATTAGAGTCATAATACTAATTTAAAATATTATTCGAGATTGCTAGCATCTTCCGTTGTAGAATCAGTTAATGTGTTGGCGGCGAGTGAAGTGGACAAAATAGTCAACATTAATTCGGACATTTTGGCACGAAATTGTAAATTCTGCAGTTGGCACATGGATTTCACGTACGGCAAAAAGCTGATCAAGAAATTACAATCCGGATCACGTATCTCAACCAAAGCTTGCTTATGTGAGTGTTTATTATTTTCCGGCGGTTTTGATGCATTAGCGTTAAGAGATGTTGTTAAAATATTTAATATTAAATCGGACATTTTGGCGCGAAATTGTAGATTTTGAAACTGGGACATTGATTTCATGTGTGACGAAAAACTGATGAGAAAATTATTATCGGGATCGCCAATATCTAGGGGTGGCCTAGGCATTAATACGTTTTCTTCAGCAGCTATTGCGTGATCGTCTAAAAAGTTAGAGCGTTCAGCAGGTTTGTTGTTACCTTTTTGCTTAGGTGTTGAATTCTTGTCCATAACTCGTAGTTTCTTTGCTGGCGGTGATTTAAGTGAATTTTCTTTACGGTATTGTTTGCCATGAGAGCTATTACTCTCCTCGTTGTCCATGGGGTATATGTCGGCCTCTATTTCAATATTAGGCTCTATCTTAATACTCATATTGTCTACATCTTGAAACTGAGGATATGGAGAATGTTTGCCGGATTCATTATCATTGGAACTTGATTTATCTTCATTACCACAATTATTCGAACTTGTAGATCTCATTAATAGCTCCTCTTTGTCCGAATCTTCTAAGAAATTTATTTGATAGTAAGTACTTTTAGGTTTTGCAATATAACATGCACTATTATCGCTGTCGTTTAAAGGGGCATTACGTTTTATAGCATCGAATCTCCTTAGGGGAGGTGGTCCCAATAGTGTTGGCCATTGGATTTGTATTTTATTACTACGTTGATCACCATGATAGGCGCTGCTAATTTCAGAATCTAACTCAGAATTTTCATTGTTATGGAAATTTGAGCCTTGATCGGAATCGTTATCGTTTGATTTATAGCCTTTAATACTACGTGGTTTGGTGCCCAACTCAAGAAACTTCATATGCTCAAAATACACCCATTTGCTACCGTAATTTTTATTAGGATCGTATTTAGACTTACGTATATCCCTATCAATACGATGCTGAGAACGCCTCATCTCAGTACGATAGGCATCACGTAAATGTTTCCATTTACCCTTGCAAGCCTCCACTGTAACTGCAATGAACCAAAAACAAATAAATAAAGAAACAACTTTAAGTACAATATTATATTGATTTTAATGTAAGCTCAGTTAAACTACCATCTGCTCCGACACCGCTGGCAACTTCTCTCCATAAATCTGCTATTTTTATACGTGATCTCTCTATGTGTTGGCAATCCCACAGTGCAGGTCTCTTACGAATTTCAGCGATTAAACGAAACCTGTCCATTGCCTTTGATGGTTCTCGCAAAACTAAACTATAATGTTCGTTCAAATTTAACGAATACAATGTCTGTCTATTCGTCATCTACAACAATCAGCTTCAAAACACAAAAGAACATCAACAACACATACACACACTCATATACCTACATACAATAACAAAAATACGAACAAAAGCGAACATGTAGAAAACATATTGTGCTGTTATAGATGGCAAATTTGTTTTATATTTTGTTTTCATTTCTCATTCTCTTTATATGTGTGTACTAAAGTGACAGACAGTAATGCTATCTTGTTGAAATTTATACTGAAATTAGCGCTTTAAAATAAAACACTGAAATATAATCGTTAATTTAACTTTGATTTTATTTAATTTTTTTATTTTCACCTACGCTATAAGAATAGTTACCAAAGTTGTGCAAATTTTTACAAAATAGCAGGTAATTATTTTCATTTTAACTAGAACTTATCAACGGGTAGCAAAAACGAAAATTTTGTGCAAAACTCACAAGCATTTGGGAGGTACCTGTGGTGACCTTACATTGTTTTTTTCTTGGAAATGGTCGAAGTCCATAAGATATTACACTATTACTACATAATTTCAGAAGTATTAAATATTTTCACAATAACAGTTTTAAATTTGTATTGAAAAACAAAAATGAGTTGTTATAATTAGTTTTTTAGTTTTTTTGTTTTTGAAAATTCCACAATTAAAACAAAAAATTCCAAACATTTTTCCAATAACAAGCAATTTACATTTCGTAAATATTTTATGATATTTTTTTATTTTAACACATTTTATTGATATAGAGATTTCCATTTTCTGATAGAAATTGAGCAGCTAATTGCAAAATGTTTTTCAGATTTTTCCTTATTATTCAAGTACAATATTTTGATCTGGCCAAAACTCTAATAGACAATCCAACAATAATAAAAAAAACAGTTATTTTATTAAGTTAAAAAATGTATATATTTTTTAGTAGTTTATTATTGAAACTGAATTTCATACACTAATTAAATTAAGAAAAATTATTGTTCGTAATTATCGTTAGCCATAGACTCCGACACAATATCCAACATCAAATCGGTGATTTGTGCTCGAAACTGAAAATTTTCCAACTCATTGATCTTTTTCATTTGCGGCAAGAAACTGATCAAGAAATTATAGTCGGCATCGGTAACATGAACCATATCATTGGCATCTGTTATATCTGAATCTTGGGATTTCAAAAAATTCGCCTGATCGTAAGAACGTTTAGCACACTTCCAATTTGAAGTTGTTGGTTTATCATCTGTTGTCTTTTGGTTTTTCGATGAATTTTGTCCGCTAAGATTTGATGGTGATTGAGGGGAGTCCTTATCGTCAATATTACTCAAGGGTCTTTGATTTTTAACGTCATCAATAAATTTCATGTGTTCATAAAAAATCCAATTACTTTTATACTCATTGTTAGGATCATACGAACCATTTAACTTATCTTCTACGATGCGTAACTCTAACTTCTTTAGTTCTTCGCGAAAAGTACCCCGTAAAATTTTCCATTTACGCCTGCAGTCATAAGCTGTAATTGTAAGAAATTGTTAAAAATATGTTTAGTGTCATGTATAACTTGGAATTTAGATCAAAGTGTATTACGATCTGCTCCCATAGCGCGACCCAATTGTTTCCACGTTTGTTGCAAAATACTAGGATTTCCTTTAGTTTGAAGATCCCATAGTACTGGCCTCTTTCGAATTTCAGCGATTAACTTTAATCTGTCAGATGAATTACGATGTTTACTCGGACCTGAAGGAATGTCTCTCATAAATTCCATGGCCTTTAAATAAACCCACTTACTGCTATAGTCATTGTTGGGATCATATAAACCGTTCAACTTATCTGCTTTGATGAGTAAATCTATACGCTTCACTGTACTTCGATATACCTTACATAAATTCATCCAGGTGGTCTTGCATTTGTCAACTGTAATTGTACGAAATTATTGAAAATATATTTAGTAGGTAGATCGCATTAAATTACCATCTGATTCCATACTGACAGCCAGATCCTTCCACACTTCTGCCAAAGATAAGCAGGTTCTATGTTCTTCGCTTTCAAAATCCCATAGTTCACGTCTCTTTTGTACTTCAGCGATTAACTTGAGTTTGTCCATGACGTCTGACAATTCTCGCTCAACTAAACTATAGTTTCGTTAAAATGTTATATTAAATATATGTATGTATATACAAACATCATCACAACACTAAACGAAAATACTCAAGAAAAGCGAAATGTATATAAATAAAATACCTGCTCTTTGCTCTCTTTCTATATCTAACTGTTTATACAAGTATGTGTGTGTGTATTCAAGTTATTGGTTGTTTTCAGCTGCCATAGTCAGAGATGGATGTTTGAAATTAATATTGTATTTAATAAAATTATTTTTTAACAAACAAATTTTAAATAGTTTTCTATTGAGAAATAAAATACTTATTGTTCCATGAATGTACTAAAACTCCTATAACAGAGCAAATTTTTTGTAAAGAAAATATAAACATACAAGCACGAAATTAAAAAATTAAATAAAAAATCTGTTTATGATTTTTTACTGACCATCTGATTTGAGTGGTTATACTACACAATATTGTTCCAGGCGACACTCTTATATACAGCCCCATAAAAAAAGAAAAAACGCTTACTTTTTTAATTAAAAATATATGTATGTATATATTTTTATTTATTTATTTATTATTTAAATGTGTGCTGAGGATTGATATTAACAAGTTAAAATTAAGTTTCCTTCACTAACTAAACTAAGAATATTTTTTAGACTTTACGTTTCGCGATGACGAGAGAGACTCTGTGTCGTTAGCCATAGACTCCGACACAATATCCAACATCAAATCGGAGATTTGTGCTCGAAACTGAAAGTTTTCCAAATCAGTGATGTTTTTCATTTGTGGCAAGAAACTGATCAAGAAATTGTAGTCGGCATTGTTAATGCAAGCTGTTATATCTGAACCTGGGGACTTAAAAAAAATCGTCTGGTCGTACGAGCGTTTAGTACACTCCCGATTTGAAGTTGTTGGTTTATCATATGCTGACTTATGGTTTTCAGGTGAATTTTGTCCGCTAAGATGCGATGGAGATTGAGGGAAGTCTTTATCGTCACTTTTATTGTCGTTCACAGATGAGTTCCCATGTTTCAAGGGTCTTCGATTTTTAATGTTATCAATAAATTGCATGTGTTCATAAAAACTCCACGTACTTTTATACTCATTGTTAGGATCAAACGAACCATTTGACTTATCTTCTACGATGCGTAACTGTAACTTCGTAACTTCTTTCCGATAAGTACCCCGTAAAAGTTTCCATTTACGCTTGCAGTCATAAACTGCAATTGTAGAAAATTGTTAAAAATATTTGTAATGTCTTGTATACCTTGGATTTAGATCAAAATGTATTACCATCTGCTCCCATAGCGCGACCCAGTTGTTTCCATGTTTGTTGTAAAACTCTACGCTTTCCTTTAGTTTGATGATCCCATAGTACTGGCCTCTTTCGGATTTCAGCGATTAACTTTAATTTGTCAGATGAATAACGATGTTTACTCGGACCTAATGGAATGTTCCTCATAAATTCCATGGGTTTGTAATAAACCCATTGACTGTTATAGTCATTCTTGGGATCATATAAACCCTTAAACTTATCTGCTTTGATACGTAAATCTATACGCTTTATTACACTCCGATATACCCTACATAAACGCACCCAGGTACTCTTGCATTTGTCAACTGTAATTGTAAGAAGTTATTGAAAATATATTTAATAGGTATCAAGTATAAATTATGATTTAGATCGCATTAAATTACCATCTGATTCCATACTGTCAGCCAGATCCTTCCACACTTCTGCAAAAGATAAGCAGTTTCTATGTTCTTCGCTTTCAAAATCCCATAGTTCACGTCTGTTTCGTATTTCAGCGATTAACTTGAGTTTATCCATGGCGTCTGACATTTCTCGCTCAACTAAACTACAGTTTCGTTAAAATGTTATATTAAATACTACAAACATCATCACAACACTACAAGAAAATACTCAATAAAAGCGAAATGTGCATAAATAAAATACCTGCTCTCTGCTCTCTCTTTCTCAATCTAGCTGTGTATAAATTCATGTGTGTGCGTTTTCAAGTTATTGGTTGTTTTCAGCTGCCCGTGTCAGAGATGGATGTTTGGAATTAAGTGTATATTTATTAACAGAATGTGTGTGTTTTATAATTTGTGTCAGACATTTATGGTTGACAAAACTGATGCTTAGAGGAATTATATTTTGTTGGAATGTCCTCATTTTTCTCGCATATAAGTTTACTTTATTGGCAAGGCCGGCCAGAGGAATAGAAAAGGGCACACACTCTGATGTGCTTGCAATTCGTTTTGTGTTTTCGTTCGTAATACACACATACACACACATTCGTATGAATAAAAAATATTACTTTCTGCAATATAATTCTTTGCAAGTTTAAAGAAGAAAAATAAAACTTCATGCGAGAAAAATCTTAATGGTCAAGACAGACCATACTTCCTTACTTGTTTTCTATTGAAAAATAAAATACTTATGTTCATTCAATGTACTAAAACTTCCATAACGAAGCAAATTTTTTGTAAAGAAAATTAAATAAAAAAACCTGTTTATGATTTTTTACGTATCATTTGAGGGGTTATCCTACACAATTTTGTTCCAGACAACACTCCTATATACAGCCCCATAATAAAAAAAAAAATACAAATAGGAATTTCTGAAATACAATTGGAAATTTCTGAAATACAATTAGAAACTTTTTAAGTATAAATTAAAACTTCTGAAATACAAATGGAAATTTCTGAAATACAATTGGAAAATTCTGAAATACAATTTGAAAATTCTGAAATACAATTAGAAAGTTCTGAAATATAAATGGAAACTTCTGAAATATAATTGGAAATTTCTGAAATTGAATTGGAATTTTCTGAAATACAATTGGAAACTTCTGAAATACAATTGGAAATGGTGTAGTTGGCCGCAATGGCTTCGCTCGGTAGCTATTTACTAATGTTAGTTCTTCAAGTTTCTCCAAAAACTTTCTCTTATTGGGAAAAATGAGAAGTGAAAAGGCGGCAATATATTCAAAATTTAAATTTCCGAATTTAGAATTTTTTCCTTATCATTTCAGTACTAATAAATAAAATAACGGTGCAAAAAAATCATATATTGCAGCAAATTGTTTATAAAAAAAAATTTCAAATAATTTTCCCTTAATATGTTTTTACATTTATTTCAAAAAAAAGTGTAAAACTTCATTTAAAAACTAATTTTTTTCCTTATTAAACACCATGGTACAATCAGTTACCAGGTACAATTATTAGAGAGAGTTTCCAATGTTCACCCCTAAAACGTCAAACTATGTATATAATCACTTTACTTTTTTTAATTTGTTACCGCAATATTTTCAAATTTTTTTAACGTTTTAATATAAATTAGGATACACTTATTTAAAAAATAATAGTCTTTCTTCAATTATTAATTTATTTATGGCTGAAATTGAATTTTTTGTAATAAAAATTTAAATTCAATTATTTTTTTTAGACATTTCCTTTTTATATTTTTTCATTTTCTTTTGTTTGACGTTATAGGGAATGTATAATTGAGAACATACTTTCTAATAATTGTACCTTGCTAGTTCTGCCATGATTTAACACATACATTTTTTCAGGCGACACTCATAATAATATAAAAACCCAAAATTTAGTAAGTAAAGATATTTTTAATCATTTATTATTGAAGTATATGTTAAAGACTGAGTTTAACATGGTAAAATAAAGTTTTAAACACTAAATAAACTTAAAATAATTATCAGAATTTTCATTCTGTCGCAATATCCAACATCAAATCGGTAATTTTTGCACGAAACTGTAAATTTTGCAACTCATTGATCTTTTTCATTTTCGGCAAAAAACTGACCAAGAAATTATAGTCGGAATCGGTAACAGGAACCATCTCATTGGAACGTACCGATTTAATTAAGTTAGGTTCATCTTCTTCAAGATTTTCCAATAAATTCGCGTGATCATAAGAGCGTTTAGTGCAGTTCCCACCTGTTGACGATGGTTTATCATCTGTTGACTCTTGGTTTTGGGGAGAATTTTGTTCGCTTAAAAATTCCATGTCAGTCATTTGGCGGTCAGTGTCATCATTTTCATCGTCGGGTATATACACTTCTGGTTCTAGATCAAGCTCTGGTTCCATCTTAGCAGACTTTGTTAAGTTATGCTCCTTCTTTTCAATATCCTCCAATAAATTCGCCTGATCATAAGAACGTTTAGTGTAGTTCCCACCTGATGACGATGGCTCATCATCTGCTGATTCTTGGTTTTGAGGAGAATTTGGTTCGCTTAAAAATTCCATGCCAGACATTTGGCTGTCAGTGTCATCATTTTCATCGTTGTTCATATATTGAAAATCGGAAAATTGGTTTGAGTCATTATCGTCACTATTATTGTCATTCCCAATTTCCATGAGACTTGGGTTTTTAATATCCTCACAAAATTGCATGCTTTCATAAAAAATCCACTTAGGTCTATATTCATTGTTAGGATTATATGAACCTTTCAACTTATCTTCTTTAATACGCAACTCTAACTTCTTAACTTCTACTCGATACCCCACCAGTAAACTTGTCCATTTACGCTTGCAGTCATCAACTGTAATTGTAGAAAATTGTTTAAAATATATTTTCTGTCATGTAAAACTTGGAATTTAGATGAAACTAAATTACCATCTGCTCCCATAGCCTGAGCCAGATCTTCCCAAATCTTTTGTAAAGCTGAACGGGACACATCTTTTTTTCTTTTAATACACCATAGCTCAGGCCTATTTCGGATTTCAGCGATTAACTTAAATTTGTCACCTGAATGAAGAAGTTTAGTCGAATTATTTGTACTGTCCTTCATAAATTTCATGTGTTCCAAATAAGGCCACTGACTGCTATAGTCAGTTTTAGGATTATATGAACCATTCTGTTTGGCTTCTTGGATGCGTAACTCTAGACCTGAAACTGATCTCTTATATGACCTACATAAATGTACCCAGTTACGATGGCATGTGTGAGCTGTAATTGTAGGACATTATTAAAGTTATATTGTATATTACGAATTGATCTCTTTTTAATCATAGCATAGTAAATTAAGTAAAAACTATTTGAATTAAATAATATTGTATCAAATAGTTCATTCTTAATATTGTTTTAATAAGTTGGTTGAAATATGGGCATATGTAAACAAAAATGATTAAATATTGCTAATTGATGTAGTTCTGTTGAAATTGAGAAACGGTGAAATTATATGTAAACAAGGTGAAAATAAGTAATGTTTATATAATCTGTTATCTAAAGATAATTCGTTCCAGGTGTGTTACTACCATAAATTAGAATTTTGATCAATATGTCTTACCATCTGATCCCATACTGACAGCCAGATCTTTCCACACTTCTGGTAACGATAAACAGGATCTATGTTCTTCGCTTTGATTATCCCACAGTGCAGGTCTCTTTCGCATTTCAGCGATCAACTTAAATTTGTCTATGGCGTTTGACTTCCCAAGTTTCATGGAACTTGTTCTTTTAATGTCATTCATAAATTCCATGTGTTCAAGATAAGGCCACTGATTGCTATAGTCATTGTTAGGATTATATGAACCATTCAGTTTAGCTTCTTGGATGCGTAACTTTATCTTCTTAACAACTTCTCGATTAATAGTCCGCAAACTTTTCCATAAACGTCTGCACTCATTAACTGTAATTGTAGAAAATGTTTAAAAATATATTTACTGTCAAGTACAATATAATTTGGAGTTCAGGCAAACTGTACTACCATTTGATCCCATAGCGACAGCCACATCTTTCCACACTGTTTGATTTTTTCTTTTGTATCTATATTCTTCACTATAAACATCCCATAGTGCAGGTCTTTTTCGTACTTCAGCGATCAACTTAAATTTGTCTATGATGTTTAACATTTCTAGATCACTTTTGTTGTCATTAACAGATGGTTTTTCAATGTCATTCACAAATTTCATGTGTTTAAAATAAGGCCACTGACTGCTGTATTCATTGTTAGGATTATATGAACCATTCAGTTTAGCTTCTTTGATACGTAACTCTATCTTCTTAACTATTTGTAGATTATTATTCCGCAAACCTTTCCACATACGACTGCACTCATTAACTGTTATATTAGAAAATGTTTACAAATATATTTAGTGTCAACTTGGAGTTTAGATTAAACTGTACTACCATTTGATCCCATAGCGGCAGCCACATCTTTCCACGCTGTTTGAAGTATTTTTTTGGGTCTATGTTGGGGTCTATCCCATAGTGCAGGTCTCTTTCGTATTTCAGCGATTAGCTTAAATTTGTCCATGGCGTTTGACATTTCTAGCTCACTTTTGTTGTCATTGTCAGTTGTTATTTTAATGTCATTCACAAATTTCATGTGTTCAAAATAAGTCCAATCACCGCTGTAGTCATTGTTAGGATTATATGAACCATTCAGTTTTGCTGCTTGGATACATAACTCCATCTTCTTAACTACTTCTCGATTACTACTCCGTAAACTTTTCCACGTACGACTGCATTTATTAACTGTAATTGTAGAAAATGTTTAAACATATATTTAGAGTCAAGTACAATATAACTTGAAGTTCATATTAAACTGTACTACTTACCATCTGATCCCATAGCGACAGCCACATCTTTCCACGCTGCTTGAACAGTTTTTTTGAATCTACGTTCTTCACTTTGAGTATCCCATAGTACAGGTCTTTTGCGTATTTCAGCGATTAATTTAAATTTGTCCATGGCGTTTGACATTTCTCGCTCAACTAAACTATAGTTTCGTTAAAATGTTGTATTAAATATCTGCTAACATCATCTCAACACAACAACACAAATCAATAATATTCAACAAAATACCCTCTCATTGCTCTCTTGCTCAATCTAGCTGTGTGTGTTTAAGCGAAGATTCTTCTTCGCCGAAGAATATAAATCATATAGAATGCGCATCTAAAGGAAAACTAAAATATTTTGGAAAAAAATTTCTCGGTGCGGGAGGGAAGACAAAAGGGAAATAAGCAAAAACAAAAAGCGTAACAATCGTTCTCTCGTTGTTTATAAGAACTTTAAATCTTTCTTTTAATTTATCAGCGTATATGTAAGTACATACACGCGTGTGGATACATGTACAATGTATGTGTGTTTTCATCGCTTGCTCAACGATGAATGAATAAAAGTCTTTAAAAGAGCATGACAAATGTGTGTACATTTTTTAAACAATTGTTGTATGACATGAGTATTACTGATGTACATTGCCAAGTAAAAAAAAAAAAAAAAAACGTTAATGTAAAAAAAATAAAACAAAAACGTAACAGAAGATTTTTTGTTTCTTGCAATTTTTTTTACAAATGAAGGTTATATGACCGATTGTATAATTGTAGGCTAAGAGTATGTGTTTTATTGTTGTACAGTTAAAACTATGTCGATTCGTACCGAAATTCAGATGCTGTTTTTATCTATAATTAAAGATTTATAGGAATATAAAAATAATAACATAAACTGCATTTTTTATAAAAAATATTTTATGTTTATTAACCCGCCAATGGTGACACACGGTCTGTGAGACCAGGTATATTAAAAAATTCGAATAACTTTATTCTCCGTTATTATTTTTTGCTGCAATTTCGAGGAGCTGTCGCACTTCACGTGCCCCATCATCAGTTCACGTCGAAACTGCCTAGTGAGCACACATAAATTAAAAATAATAACTATTAGTAACTCATATTAAAGATATTTAAAAAGAGATTAAACATATTATTATTCCTTCTTAAGAAGTTTTGTTTGGTACCATTCGAATAATGAAAAGGTAGCAAAAGTCTCCCCATTGAATTTTCACTCGATCATACCTATATGAAAATTCAGAAAAGTACCATGAAGTATCCCCTTCAATTTTCAGTTACTTAGGACCGTATACGCTTAATTTCATATTTATATGTCCATTATTACAGAAAATTCAAAAAGTACCATCAGAATATGGACAAAAAATACAAATTCAAAAAATACCATTCGAATAAGGAAAAAGTATCAAAAAGTCTCCCCCTAGAATTCTCATCACTTAGGACCATATATGCTTAATTTCATGTTTCTAGGTAAATTATTAAAGAAAATTCAAAAATTACCATTAGAAGAACACTTCACTTACATAAATATCAGGTAACTTTAATGTCGATAAGTGAAATAATTTAAAATAAGTACCAATTTCCCTTATCCACTCAAGTTTGAAATTTAAAAATACTCCATTTTGCCAAACGTTAAGACGGACATGGCTATATCGGCTTCGCTATCTATAACGATCCAGAATACATATATATACATATATACTTTGTGGGGTCGCAAATGAAAAATGTAGAAATTACATTAATTAATCCAACACAATTCCATGAGTAAAGTTTTCTTTACGAAATATTCACCATTCAATCACTTATAACGATATTTTTGAAAAATACTCAGATTTTGTGCAGTCAAAATTGTAGCACCATCGTAAGAAATTGTCAAAAAAAAAAAAAAAACTATATAAAATTTATTTTTTTCGTTTTAAAAAATCGCCATAAAATTATGATTTAAATCTATTTATATCGAATTGAGTAAAATTTAAAAAAAAGAAACATTTTCTATTTTAGTTGTGTATGTGAGCTCTAGTTTAAAAAATTATGATTTCTGAACATAAAAATTTGCTGAATTCAGAATAAAAATATTTATAGATATTTAGAAATGGTATTAAAAAACATTGCTTTCAAAAAAAAAAAAAAATAAAATTTTTAGGTTGCGAAACCGCTTATCGCTTTTAATCATATCACTCTTGGCAAACCGTTTAGAGAATCAGGCCTTTATGTTCTCTACGGTGGTCAAAAGTGACGACTAGTGTTGCAGTTATTCGCTGCTCATTACGAGAACAAAATTTAAATTATTTAAATTCTAGAAAAGTTTCACCAATAACAATATAACATCCTCTATTAAAGGCAAAATTTCCAAAGCAGCATTACCATTCTTCAACATTCAAGTATCAAAAAACTTGTTGGTCAAATAATTGAACAAATTATATTGTTTTATAGCAGACTTCTATAGTATGTCCTCTAAATCGAATTTCAACCAAAATGTAAGATAAGATGAATAAAACACACAGATTTTAAAATTATAGTTCGATCGTGGTTATCCTACTATAATATTCGAAGATTATATTGAATATGTGAAATCTTATATGATCAAATGCTTGATAAAATCCTATTCAGATATAAATCAAAGAAATCATGACCTTAGGAATGATCTCTGGCATGATAAATTTATATAAATTTGGGTTTCAAGCCGAAAGGTCAATGTCGTGGCACAGGATATTTAAGAACGTATTTTTGGGAAAGAAAAAATATGTATTTGGCATACAAGTTCGTTACAAAAATTCCAAAATTTTAGAATCTTTATTTAGGCGGTGGGCGGGCGGTCTATTTTTTGCAAAAATATACGAAAACAAAATACAGCATCATTTTACTTTTAATAATAACGTGTTAAGAACGTTACAAACCATAACAATTATTACTATTTTTAATTTTGTCCCGGTTAATTTTAGCTTATTTTAATCGATCTCTATATTGATGCTATTTTTTTGACTGATGAATTTCTTAGCTATTTATTATTATGTAGTTTTTCTTTAAAATTTGCACCGCATTTTCAAAATTATTTTAATGTTTGAAAGTTTATTGAATTAAGTATTAATTTATACAAAAACAACACAAATCAATTTAACAGTTTTTACGTAATATTATTATATAACAATATGAATGTCGTGGTGCTATTATTTTGACCGCAGCTGTATATACCCGATTGTTAATAATAGATTTTTTACGCTCTATTGTTAACAATCGGGTTGTATACGTGTAAACTTACGAAAATCTTCGTAACTTGAACAAGATGAACACAAACCACTGGTATCAAAGAAAGTATGTTTATACAAGTACATGGAACTCTACAACAAATCAACAATAAAAAAAACAACATTAATTTTGTTTGTGTAAAACATTGTGAGATTGTCAAAAATAGTTTACAATTACATACAAAAAATGTAAACAAACAGAAAGAAAAACAACAAAGTAAAAAATTTTGACAATCTCAAAAGTATTTACAAAGGAGAAAATAATGAACAGCTGATCACTTGCATGTACTTGTATAAATATACTTTGACTGGTATATACCCTTGCCACTCATGATGAAGAGTTTGAAAATAAAAAAACGCTAATTTTATTAAGTAAATAAATTGTTAATCATTTATTATTGAAATGTGCGTTAAAGACTGATATTAACATGTCAAAATAAATTAAACTAAGACTAATTATTAGAATTTATATTCTGCGGTGACGAATATCGTCAGACTTAGACTGCGACATAATATTCAACATTAAATTGGTAATTTTTGTACGAAACTGTAAGTTTTGTAACAAATTGATATTTTTCATTTGCGGCAAAAAACTGACCAAGAAATTATAGTCGGAATCGGTAAGATGAACCATATTATTGGAATCTGTTATATCTGAACGACGTGGCGATTTAATTAACTTATGCTCATCCTTTTCGATATCTTCCAATAAATTCGCCTGATCGTAAGAGCGTTTAGTACACATCCAATTTGAGGTTGTTGGTTTATCATCTGCTGCCTCATGGTTTTCCGATAAATTTGGCCCGCTAAGAATTGATGGTGATTGAGTGGAGTCCTCATCGCCACTATTATTGTCATTAACAGATGAGTTCCCATGTTTCCTGGGTCTTGGTATTATAGTGTCATCAATAAATTCCATGTGTTCAAAAAAAATCCAGGTACATTTATACTCATTGTTAGGATCATACGAACCATTTGTCTTATCTTCTACGATGAGTAACTCTAACTTCTTTAGTTCTTCGCGATAAGTACCCCGTAATTGTTTCCATTTACGCTTGCAGACTTCAACTGTAAAGGAAGGTAATTGTTAAGAACATTGTTAATGTCATGTATAACTTGGAATTTAGATCAAAATGTGTTACCATCTGCTCCCATAGCGCGGCCCACTTCTTTCCACTTCTGTTTCAAAATTCTACCTTGAATATCCCACATTGCTGGCCTCTTTCGTATTTCAGCGATTAATTTAAATCTGTCAGAGGAATTACGAAGTTTTATCGGACCTGTTTGAATGTCCCTCATAAATTCCGTGGCTTCAAAATGAAGCCACTGACTGCTATAGTCATTGTTGGGATCATATGAACATATTTCAACATATCTTCTTTGATGCGTAACTCTATTTGCTTCACTATTTTCCGATGTAACTTACATAAACTTATCCAGGTACCCTGGCATTTATTAGCTGTAATTGTTAGAAATTATTGAAAATATATATGTAGTATAACTTGGAATTTAGATGGAATTAAATTACCATCTAACCCCATACTGACAGCCACATCTTTCCACACTTCTGCCAAAGATAAGCAGGTTCTATGTTCTTCGCTTTCAAAATCCCATAGTTCACGTCTCTTTCGCACTTCAGCGATCAATTTTTTTCTATACTTTACTTAACACACTATCTAGCTGTGTATGTATATGGCAGCATGTGTGTTACTTGCCAGTGTCGGATGTTTGGAATTACTACATATTGTATTCATTATAATAATCACCCCTATTATGTAAAGCGTTGTTGACACAAAGTGACGTCGACAGCAAACAAATTGTAAATGTTTCGCCGATATCGGTAGTAATTGTTACCGATATTTCTGCTAAAACTGGCTAAGCTTTTTTGAGTAAATATTTTCCATGTGAGACCCTTCCTTACTTGCGTTGATTTTTATGTCAAATTTATGTGAAGCATTTAAAATGTTCTTTAATGGTTTTAAAAATGCTTTCGTCGCATGTGAACGAAAACCAAAATATTTTTGAAAACATATTCACGAAGCGAGAGGGAAGGCAAAAGGGAAAGAAGCACAAACAAAGAGCGTAACAATGCTCTCGTTCTCTCGTTGTTTATGAGATCTTTTAATTCTCATTTATCACCGTATGTGTGTATGTTGTACATTGCTTTAAAAACACATTAACGTAAAAATAAGACAAAAACCTAACAAAAAAATTTTAGTTTCTTGCAATTTTTGTGCAAATAACCTTTTTAATTTTATTTCCGAAAGATTGAAGAAATAGCTATCTAAACTATTTGGGACACATTTTACTAAGAACAATAGGTAATCAGTTACATGGATGAGAAAAACACCTGATGGGCTAAAATGTTTACCCCCTCTAACTCAGAAAGTTCACGACCGATCTTGTGTCTGAATTGCTATCCAATAGAACTAACTATGGTGGCAAATTTCATCCCAATCGGAAGACATCGATTTCAAAAGTTGGTTATATATTTGATAATTTATTGTTACAAATTTCCATAAACACTAGACAAACTAAGACTTGTTATTAGAATTTGCATTCTTCGATAACGAAGCAGACATAATATTGAACATCAGATTGGTCATTTTTGAACGAAATTTAAAGTTTTGCAAAACATTAATCTTTTTCATTTGCGGCAATAAACTGACCAAGAAATTATAGTCGGAATCTCCGACATTAATCATACTATTGGAATGTGTTTTATCCAAACGTGAGGCATTTGTTAAGTTTTGCTCCTTCTTTTCAAGATTTTCCAAAAAATTCGCCTGATCGTTAGATCTTTTAGTGCAGTTCCCACCTGTTGACGATGGTTTATCATCTGCTGACTTTTGGTTTTGTGGAGAATTTTGTTCGCTTACAAATTCTATGCTATACATTTGGCTGTCAGTGTCATCGTTGGGTATATACACTTCTGGGTCTAGATCAAGATCAGGTTCCACTTTAGCGGACTTTATTAAGTTATGCTCCTCCTTTTCAAGATCTTCCAAGAAATTCGCTTGATCGTAAGTTCGTTTAGTGCAGTTCCCACCTGTTGACGATGGTTTATGATCTGTTGACTCTTGGTTTTGTGGTGAATTTTGTTCGCTTTCAAATTCTATGCTATACATTTGGCTGTCAGTGTCATCGTCGGGTATATACACTTCTGGGTCTAGATCAAGCTCAGGTTCCACCTTAGTATTATTGATATTATGAATTTTGGGAAAATCGTCACTAGTGTTGTCATTAACAGTTGAGTTACGAAGTTTCATGCGTTTGATGGCACTTGGCTTTTTAATATCATCAATAAATTGCATGTGACCATAAAAAGTCCACTTGCTGCTATAGTCATTGTTAGGATTATACGAACCTTTCAACTTATCTTCTGCGATACGTAACTCTAACTTCTTAACTTCTTCGCGATAAGTATCCTTTAAAATTTTCCATTTTCGCTTGCAGGTATCAGCTGTAATTGTAGGAAATTATTAAAAATATATTTAGTGTCAAGCATAATTTGGAATTTAGCTCAAACTGTATTACTACCATCTAATCCCGTAGCGACAGCCACCTCAGTCCACATTTTTATCAAAGTTGATGTGGATTTATGTTCTTTGCTTTGAAAATCCCATATTGCTGGCCTCTTTCGGATTTCAGCGATTAATTTAAATCTTTCACATGAATTCGGAAATTTTTGATCGTCCTTCATAAATTCCATGAGTTCAAAAAAAGTCCACTTACTGCTATAGTCACGATTGGGGTCATATGAACCATTCAACTTATCTTGTTTGATGCGTAACTCTACACGCTTAGCTATTCTCCGATATGTCTTACATAAATTTGACCAGTTATGTTGGCATGTCTCAACTGTAATTGTAGGAAATAATTACAAATATTTAGTATCAAATTAACTTGGTATTTAGATCAATTTGAATTACCATCTGATTCCATACTGACAGCCACATCTTTCCACACTTCTGCCAACGATAAACAGGATTTATGTTCTTCGCTTTGATAATTCCATATTGCAGGTCTCTTTCGTATTTCAATGATTAACTTAAATCTATCCATAGCGTTTGACACTACACTTCTCGCTCAACTGAACTGTAGTTTCGTTAAAATGTTATATTAAATATATACAAACATTACAAAACACAACAACACTAAACGAAAATACTCAACAAAAGCGAAATGTGCATAAATAAAACACTTGCTCTCTGCTCTCTTTCTCTATATAGTTGTATATACAAGTATGTGTGTGCATTTTTCTATCTAGCTGTGTATTTGGGTATGTGTGTGTGTATTACTGTTTGTTTTAGTTGCCAGTGTCTGAGGTGGTTTTTTGGTATTATTATATTTGTTTTTTGCGGGTTCGTTACTTTGGCGAGTGCATTTAATTTTTTCGTTTTGTGGTATATTTGTTGAATTCACAAAACCCCTTGTATTGGTATTACTGTATTAAATGTACAGCAGTCATAAATAGATCATTCAGATTTTCGAAATTTTGTAATTATATTTTACGCATTTGGCAGACCAAAAATTATTCCCTGAATTATTGCTTTTGATTGTAACAGACATAAAATGACTAAGAAAAGACTCAAAAATGACTAAAATATGATTCGAAAATGACTCCAAAATGAACAGCATTTCGACTCAAAAATGATTCGAAAATATCTCCAAAATGAACAGTAGAAACTGATCAGAATACTCATTTAGACAAGTCGCGGATAGGGTACCATTTTCTTCCGACAAAAGTGTAATTTATGATCAGAAAATGAGGGCATATTCCAGCTTTTTGAGGGCATATTCCAGCTTTTTACTTTTAAACAGTTGTATTGGTTTCTGTGCTATCAATGTAATATGAATGCCAGTTATTGAAAAGAAGAAATGAAATACAAACAAAATTTCTTAATGTCAGCAGCAAATTTATAGTTTTATCAAAAAAAATTATTTAATTTACTTTTTTCAGTTCTATTTTTCATTTTATTTCTAGAAAACCTGTTGTTTTTCTTCTTATTATTTGATTTCTGACGTTTAAAATACAAAAGACAAAATTTATGAATTGCTAGGGAACTGAAGTCCTTATTAAAACAGGCATCAAAATTATTACACTTTAATATACACCTCCCAAATAAAAACAAGTATTTATTTTATTTATAATATTTTTTATAATTTATTGTTAAAAAATTTCCATTGAATTTCCATTAACCAGACGTAATATTGAACATTACATCGGACATTTTTGCACGAAATTTAATGTTTTGCAAATCAGTCAACTTTTTCATTTGCGGTAAAAGACTGACCAAGAACTTATAGTCGGAATCACCGACATGAATCATATCATTGGATGTTTTTCTATCCAAACGGGCGGATTTAATTAAGTTGTGCTCCTTTTCTCCGAGATCTTTCAAGAAATTCGCCTGATCGTAAGATCGTTTAGTATACTTCCCACCTGTAGACGATGGTTTATCATCAGCTGACTCTTGGGTTTGAGGAGAATTTTGTATGCTTACAAATTCTTGACTGTCAGTGTCATCATCTTCATCGTCGGGTAAATAAACTTCTGGCTTTAGATCGAGCTCAGGTTCCATCTTAATATTGTCCATATTATGCGATTTTTCGCTATATATTTGACTGACAGTGTCATCGTCGTGTATATACACTTCTGAGTCTAGATCAAGATCAGGTTTTTCTTCAATATCCCCAAATAAATTCGTCTGATCTTTAGATCGTTTAGCGCAGTTCATACCTGTTGACGATGGTTTATCATCTGCTGACTCTTGGTTTTGTGTGGAATTTTGTTCGCTTAAAAATTCTATGCTATGCATTTGGCTGTCATTATCATCATCTCCATCGTCGGGTAAATAAACATCTGGCTCTAGATCGACCTCAGATTTCACCTTAATATTATTCATATTATGAAATTTGGAAAATTGTTCAGAGTCATTATCATCATTACTGTTGTCATTTACATGTGAACTACGAAATTTAATAGGACATGGCGTTGTAATGTCCTTCATAAATTGCATGTCTTTAAAATATGGCCACTTACTGATATACTCATTATTGGGATCATATAAACCATTCAACTTATCTTCTTTGATGCGTAACTCTATACGCTTCTTTCTTTCCCGATATCCAATACATAAATTTTTCCAGATTAGCTTGCATGTGTCAACTGTAATTGTAGGAAATTATTTAAAATATATTTAATATCAAGTATAACGTGGAGTTTAGATAAATTTTAATTACCATCTGATTCCATACTGACAGCCAGCTTTTTCCACACATCTGGCACAGATAAACAGGATTTATGTTCTTTGCTTTGAGTATCCCACAGTGCAGGTCTCTTTCGTATTTCAGCGATTAACTTAAATTCATCCATTGCGTTTGACATTTCTCGCTCATCCAAACTATTGTTTTCGTCCATCTTAATATTATTATCCATATTATGAGATTTGGAAACGTGGTTTGAGTCATTATCTTCACTTTTGATGTCATTAAGTTCCATGGAACATGATTTTTGTATGTCATTAATAAATTTCATGTGTTCATAAAAAACCCACTGACATTTATACTCATTGTTAGGATCATATGTACCATTCAACTTATCTTTTGCGATGCGTAACTCTATCTTCTTAGCTACTACTCGATTAGTATCCCGTAAAGATTTCCACATACGACTGCAGTCATTAGCTGTAACTGTAGAAAATGTTTAAAAATATATTTAGTGTCAGGGACAATATAACTCAAACTGTACTACCATCTGATCCCATAGCGACAGCCACATCTTTCCACGTTGCTTGAACAGTTTTTTTGGATCTATGTTCTTCACTTTGAGTATCCCATAGTGCAGGTCTTTTTCGTATTTCAGCGATTAACTTAAATTTGTCCATGGCGTTTGACATTTCTCGCTCAACTAAACTATAGTTTCGTTAAAATGTTGTATTAAATTAAATAGCTGCTAACATCATCTCAACACAACAACACATACCAAAAATATTCAACAAAATACCCTCTCATTGCTCTCTTTCTCAATCTAGCTGTGCATTTAGGTATGTGTGTATTTCTTTTTGGCTGCCAGCAGAGATGGATATTTCGAATTACTTTAATATTTATTAATGTGTTTCTGATTTTTTCATATGCCTATTATTCATTAGAGAACTGAAGACATATTTTAAAATTGTGTTGAGAATTTTTTCCTTATTTAGCACTTCATGTGAAAATATACAACCTCACAATGAAAAAAACATTTTTTTTAAGTTAAAATATATACAACATAAATATATTTTTAGTCATTTATTATTGAAATATGTAAGTATGTCTTAAAAACTGATATTAACAAACTAAAATTAAGTTTCATATACAAATTAAGCTAAGAATGATTATTTGAATTATTTACATTGTGCGATGAGGAAACAGATATTGTAACGTTAGCCATAGACTGCGACATAATATTCAAAACTAAATCTGTAATTTTTGCACGAAACTGTAAGTTTTGCAAATCGCTCATCTTCTTCATTTGCGGCATAAAACTAACCAAGAAATTATAGTCCGAATCGCCAACATGACTCAAATCATTGGTACGTGTTATATCCAAACGTGTGGATTTCATTAAGTTTTGCTCCTCCTTTTCTAGATCTTCCAAGAAATGCACCTGATCGTAAGAACGTTTAGTACATTTACAATGTGTAGACGATGGTTTATCCTGCTGTGCTTGATTTTGCTTTTGTGGTAAATTTTGTCCGGAAATTGATTGAGGGGATTTATTCCCTTGATCATGTTGTATTTGTTCGGCTTGCCTTAAAAGTTGTTCACTATACAATTGGTTTTTATTGTCATCATCTTCGTCGTCCAACAAATACACTTCTGTGTCCATTTCAGCATCTGGTTCCAATTTAATACTCTCCACATTATGAAATTGAGAAAACTGGTCTGAGTCATTGTCGTCGTTATAATTTTCATTAGATGATAAATTTGGATTTTCGCTAACTCTACTGCGACGTGTCCTTTTGGAGTCCTCAATAAATTTCATGGCTTCAAAGAAAGCCCACTTACTACTATATTCACCGTTGGGATCATATGAGCCCTTTAACAGATCTCTTTCGATGCGTAACTCAATACGCTTAACTTCTGCCCGATAAGCGTCCCTTAAATTTTTCCATTTACGCTTGGATTCATCAACTGTAATTTCAGGAAATTGTGAAAAATATGTATATATAGTAATAAGTACAATTTGGAATTTAAATGAAATTTTATTACCATCTGATCCCATAATCTGAGCCACATCTCTCCACATTTCTGGGGCACATACGCGTGATTTATGCTCGATGCTTTGATAATCCCACAATACTGGTCTCTGTCGAATTTCAGCGATTAACTTTAATCTGTCCATTGCGTTCGACATTTCTCGCGCAACTAAATTATAGTTTCGTTAAAATGTTATATTAAATACCTACAAACAACTTCAAAACACAGCAATACTAAACATAAACACATACTCAACAAAAGCGAAATGTATATAAATAAAATTTCTCTCTCTCTTTCTGTATGTAGCTATTTGTATACAAGCATGCCAGAACTACCAATGTACAATTATTAGAAAGTATGTTCTCAATTATATATTCCCTATAACGTCAAACAAAAGAAAATAAAAAAATATAAAAAGGAAATGTCTAAAGAAAATAATTGAATTTAAATTTTTGTTACAATAAAATTCAATATCAACTATCAATTGAAGAAAATGTTAAATAAGTGTGTATTATTCAGTTAAAACGTTACAAATTTATAAAATATCGCGGTAACAAATGAAAAAAAGTTAAGTGATTAAATGCATACATATTTTAATATTTTAGGTGTGAACATTGGAAACTCTCTCTAATAATTGTACCTGGTAACTGATTGTACCATGCTTGTAAGAAAATGTTTGTCACTTGTTGCAAGCAAAATGACAAATGAAGAAACAGTGTTACCAAGAATGAATTTTTTATGTAACATATCGTTTAACTCAAGTTGTATTAATAAGTGAAGGTGAAGTTAAGAAACCAACTGATTCTTGTTTGTTTATTTGTTAAAATCGGATGAGTAGCAATGAGATTGAATCTTCAAAAGTCCAATGGATGACCAAAATAACTTAATTTGTTTGTTTGTATTTTATATGCCACAACATGTTTTGACATTCTCAATCATTTGACAAATAACAAATATTGTCCTTGTTTTATTTGTTGCCGAGACGCTCTCACCTGATTAATACGCCTTGGTTTAACTATTGTATTCCTACACAACAAAAATAAAATAAAAAACTCAAATTTTAGTACGTAAAGATATTTTGAATCATTTATTATTGAAGTATATGTTAAAGACTGAGTTCAATATGGTGAAATAAAGTTTCAAACACTAAACTTAAAATAATTATCCGAATTTTCATTCTGTCCGTGCAATATCCAACATCAAATCGGTAATTTTTGCACGAAACTGTAAATTTTGCAACTCATTGATCTTTTTCATTTTCGGCAAAAAACTGACCAAGAAATTATAGTCGGAATCGGTAACAGGAACCATCTCATTGGAACGTAACGATTTAATTAAGTTATGTTCATCTTTTTCGAGATCTTCCAATAAATTCGCCTGATCATAAGAGCGTTTAGTGCAGTTCCCACCTGTTGACGATGGTTTATCATCTGTTGACTCTTGGTTTTGGGGAGAATTTTGTTCGCTTAAAAATTCCATGTCAGACATTTGGCTGTCAGTGTCATCATTTTCATCGTCGGGTATATACACTTCTGGTTCTAGATGAAGCTCTGGTTCCATCTTAGCAGACTTTGTTAAGTTATGCTCCTCCTTTTCAATATCCTCCAATAAATTCGCCTGATCATAAGACCGTTTAGTGCAGTTCCCACCTGTTGACGATGGTTCATCATCTGCTGAATCTTGGTTTTGAGGAGAATTTGGTTCGCTTAAAAATTCCATGCCAGACATTTGGCTGTCAGTGTCATAATCTTCATCGTCGGATATATACACTTTTGGGTCTAGATCAAGTCCAGGTTCCACCTTAGCGGACTTTATTAAGTTATGCTCCTCTTTTTCAAGGTATTCCAAGTAATTCGCCTGATCATAAGAGCGTTTAGTACACTTCCAATTTGAAGTTGTTGGTTTATCATCTGCTAGATGTTGATTTTCCGGTAAATGAAGACCGCTAAAATTTGATTTCACACCGACAGATGTTTGAGGGTAATTTACTTCGTCATCTGGTAAATACACTTCTGGTTCTAGATCAAGCTCTGGTTCCATCTTATTATTGTCCATATATTGAAATTCGGAAACTTGGTTTGAGTCATTATCGTCACTATTATTTTCATTAACAGATGTGTTCCCAAGTTCCATGAGACTTGGACTTTTAATGTCATCACAAAATTTCATGCGTTCATAAAACATCGAGTTAGATCTATATTCCTTTGTAGGAGTATATGAACCGTTTAACTTATCTTCATTCATACGTAACTCTATCTTCTTAACTTCTACTCGATACCCCGTCACTAAACTTATCCATTGACGCTTGCAGTCATCAACTGTAATTGTAGAAAATGTTTTAAAATATATTTTGTGTCATGTATAACTTGGAATTTAGATCAAACTGTATTACCTTCTGCTCCCATAGCCTGAGCTAGATCTTCCCAGATCTTTTGTAAAGCTGAACGGGGCATATCTTCTTTTCTTTTAATACACCATAGTTCAGGCCTTTTTCGGACTTCAGCGATTAACTTAAATTTGTCACCTGAATTACAAAGTTTAATCGAATTAGTTGTATTGCCCTTCATAAATTCCATGTGTTCAAAATAAGGCCACTGACTGCTATAGTCATTGTTAGGATTATATGAACCTTTCTGTTTGGCTTCTTGGATGCGTAACTCTAGACGCGTAACTGATCTCTTATATAACCTACATAAATGTACCCAGTTACGCTGGCATGTGTCAACTGTAATTGTAGGAAATTATTAAAGTTAATCCTAGCATAGTAAATAAAGTAAAAACTATTTTAATTATATGATTTTGTTTCAAATAGTTCTTTCTTAATATTTTTTATTTTTTTATTTTAATAATTTTGTTCAGATATGGTCACACTATTAGCTACATGTAAACACAAATTTATTAAATATTGCAAATTTTAGTTTTGTTGGAGTTGGTAAACAATGAAATTATAATATGTCGAATTCGTCCCAGTTGTGTCTACACCATAAATTATAATTTTGATCTTACCGTCTGATCCCATACTGACAGCCACATCTTTCCACACTTCTGCAGCAGATAAACACGATCTATGTTCTTCGCTTTGAAAATCCCATAGTTCAGGCCTATTTCGGACTTCAGCGATTAACTTCAAGTTCTTACCCGAAGTACGAAGTTTAATCGAATTATTTGTATTGTCCTTCATAAATTCCATGTGTTCAAAATAAGGCCACCGACTGCTATAGTCATTGTTAGGATTATATGAACCTTTCTGTTTGGCATCTTGGATGCGTAACTCTAGACGCGTAACTGCTCTATTATATGACGTACATAAAGATATCCAGTTACGCTGGCATGTTTCAACTGTAATTGTAGGAAATTATTGAAGTTATATTGTACATTAAGAATTGATCTCTTTTTAATCATAGCATAGTAAATTCAAATAGTTCTTTCTTAATATTTTTTTTTTTTTTATTTTAATAATTTTGTTCAGATATGGTCACACTATTAGCTACATGTAAACACAAATTTATTAAATATTGCAAATTGATGTAGTTTTGTTGGAATTGGTAAACAATGAAATTATAATATGTCGAATTCGTCCCTGTTGTGTCTACACCATAAATTAGAATTTTGATCTTACCGTCTGATCCCATACTGACAGCCACATCTTTCCACACTTCTGCAGCAGATAAACCGGATCTATGTTCTTTGCTTTGAAAAGCCCATAGTTCAGGCCTATTTCGGACTTCAGCGATTAACTTCAACTTGTCACCTGAAGTACGAAGTTTAATACAACCTGTTGAATTGTCCATCATAAATTCCATGGCTTTGAAATAGGGAGACTTATTCCTATAGTTATTGTTAGGATTATATGAACCATTCTGTTTAGCTTCTTTGATGCGTAACTCTAAACGCCTAATTGATTTCCGATATGTCTTACATAGATTTATCCAGTTATTCTGGCATGTGTCAACTGTAATTGTAGGAAATTATTAAAGTCATATTGTACATTAAGATTGTTCACTTTTTAATCATAGCATAGTGAATAAAGTAAAAAGATTTTTAGATTAAATAATTTTTTTTTAAATAGTTCTTTCTCTTATATTTTTTTTTATAGAACAGACATAGATCGGAAACTCTCCTGCCAAAGACCTTACTAAGTTGTCAAAAACCAAAGTGGTGAGCATGTATTAGTAAAACAAACTATGTGAAAACAAAAACAGCACTCGTATGTGTAACTTTTTTGAGAAAATTTTTTGTTTGAGTTTTTTTCTATTTTCCCCTCTATGTATTAAATATTGCAAATTTATGTAGTTTTGTTGAAATTGGGAAACAATGGATACCAGTGAAATTATAATATGTAGACTAAGTAAAAAAATAATGTTTATATAATCTGTTATCTAAAGATAATAAAAACATGTAGTTATTTAATTTTATTTGACCTTTTTGTTTCACTTTAATATGATAATTATTTTAGCTTGAGGTCTTTTTTTTTTTTTTTTTTAAACAAATATTTTCCTGAAGATGCTACACATTGATGTAGCGAAATATTGAAATAAAAATTAAAATATTTTTATAAAAAAGACCTCAAGCTTAAATAATTATCATATTAAAGATAATAAAAACATTTACCCACGAATTCGGCATACTATGCGAAATTCGTATTAGTTGTGTTTATACCATAAATATAAATTTTCATAAATTTGTCTTACCATCTGATCCCATACTGACAGCCAGATTTTTCCACACTTCTGGCAACGATAAACAGGATCTATGTTCTTCGCTTTGATTATCCCACAGTTCAGGTCTCGTTCGCATTTCATCGATCAACTTAAATTTGTCTATGGCGTTTGAGTTTCCAAGTTGCATGGGACTTGGTTTTTTAATGTTATTCATAAATTTCATGTGTTCAAAATAAGGCCACTCACTGCTGTAATCATTGTTAGGATTATATGAACCTTTCAGTTTAGCTTTTTGGATGCGTAACTCCATCCTCTTAACTATTGAATGATTAATGTTCCTTAAATTTTTCCACATACGCCTGCAGTCATTAACTGTAATTGTAGAAAATTTTTAAAAATATACTTAGTGTCAAGTACAATATAATTTGGAGTTCAAATTTAACTGTACTACTTACCATCTGATCCCATAGTGACAGCCAGATCTTTCCACGCTTTTTGATGATTACTTTGTGATCTGTATTCTTCGCTTTCAATATCCCATAGTGCAGGTCTCTTTCGTACTTCAGCGATTAACTTAAATTTGTCCATGGCGTTTGACATTTCTAGATCACGCTCAGGTTCCATATTATGAACTTTGGAAACTTGGTTTGAGTCATTATCGTCATTATCATCATTATCATCACTTTTGTTGTCATTAATAGTAGAGTTCCCAAGTTTCATGCCATTAATAAATTCCAAGTGTTCAAGATAAGGCCACTGACTACTATAGTTCTTGTTAGGATTATATGAACCTTTCAGTTTAGCTTCTTTGATGCGTAACTCTGTCTTCTTAACTATTGCTTGATTCCTATCCCGTAAACTTCTCCACATACGACTGCATTCATTAACTGTAATTGTAGAAAATGTTTAAAAATATATTTAGTGTCAAGTACAATATAACATGGAGTTCATATCAAACTGTACTACCATCTGATCCCATAGCGACAGCCACATCTTTCCACGCTGTTTGATAAATTTGTTTGGTTCTATGTTCTTTGCTATTAACATCCCATAGTGCAGGTCTCTTTCGTATTTCAGCGATTAACTTAAATTTGTCTATTTCTAGATCACTTTTGTTGACATTAACAGATGGTTTTTTAATGTCATTCATAAATTTCATGTGTTCCGCATAAATCCAATCACTGCCATAGTCATTGTTAGGATTATATGAACCTTTCAGTTTAGCTTCTTTGATGCGTAACTCTGTCTTCTTAACTATTGCTTGATTACTACCCCGTAAACTTTTCCACGTACGACTGCAAGCATTAGCTGTAAATGTAGAAAATGTTAAAAAAAAATTTAGTGTCAAGTACAATATAACTTGGAGTTCAGATCAAACTGTACTACCATTTGATCCCATAGCGACAGCCACATCATTCCACGCACTTTGAAGTATTCTTTTGGATCTATGTTCTTCGCTATTAATATCCCATAGTGCAGGTCTCTTACGGACTTCAGCGATTAACTTAAATCTGTCCATTGCATTTGACATTTCTCGCTCAACTAAACTATAGTTTCGTTAAAATGTTATATTAAATATCTACTAAATAATCAAAACACACCAACACAACACAATAATATTCAACTAAATACCTCTCATTGCTGTCTTTCACAAACTAGCAGTGTATTCAGGCATGTGTGTGTTTAAGTCAGAGGTGCGCAAAAGTAAATTCTCTCACCAATACACTTACTCTTACCAACACATTCAATTCTTTATTTTGTTCAGTGCACCTACAAACAAACAAATACACTCATTATCATGCGCTTTTTTTAGTTGTCTCGATGAGTGGACAACGACTACTAAATTGTAAGAGCATAAGAATATGTGTGATTTGATTTTGCACAATTGTGCTATAGTCTGCGCACCATTGGTTTAAGTTATTCGTTCTTTTTGGGTGCAGAGATGGATATTTGTAATTACTTTAGTATTTATTAAAATTAATTTAATAAAACTATAATATTTTTTTAATCAATTTGGTGAAACTTTTTTTTGAATACATTACATTAATATTGAGTTTTTAAATCTATGGTACGGAGCTGAATACATGAGTGTGTTTCTGATTTTTGCATATTACTTGATATTCAGTAGGGAACTGAACAGGTTTTCTTAAAATTTATTGTGAATTTATTTCTTATTTAGCACTTCAATATATGTATATCATATGTGTTGTAGGTAATTAAAATACCTGCTCTTTGCTCTCATTATCTATCTTTTACATTTTTTTATACCCTTCACCTACGTGAGAAGGGTATATATAAGTTTGTGATTCCGTTTGTAATTTTCACAATATAATTTTCCGACCCTATAAAGTGAAGTACATTCTGGATCCTTATATATAGCGGAGTCGATTAAACCATGTCTATCTGTCTGTTGAAATCAATTTTCTGAAGACCCCAGATATAAGTTTGTGATTCCGTTTGAAATTTCCACAATATAATTTGCCGACCCTATAAAGTGAAGTACATTCTGGATCCTTATATATAGCGGAGTCGATTAAACAATGTCTATCTGTCTGTCCGTCAATCTGTTGAAATCAATTTTCTGAAGACCCCAGATATCTTCGGGATCCAAATCTTCAATAATTCTGTCAGACATGCTTTCGAGAAGTTTCCAATTTAAAATCAGCAAAATCCGTCCAAAAAATTTCATCATTTCATTTTTGGTGTTTTTTTTATCATTTTTATGTTATTGTTTCATGAAGTCATGTACATACTATATAATAACATAAAAAGTTTTATATATGTAAATATGTATGTTTTCCAATTTTATTTTGTTTCTTTGTAAAGCTTCTTCACTAACAAAATAGAGAGAGTTGTTTATAATGTGTTCTCATACGTAAACACCACACGCACCCAACAACAACATTCCACAATGTGGAATGAGATGAAATGAATAAGAATTTAAAAAATAAAACACACGCATTCATAATTTGTATGTATTTGAGTGAGTTTCGTTTATTTTAATTTTTTTTTTGTTGTTTGTTTTTATTTTTTCAACGTACAATTGTGCAAAATAATTGTTTTGTTTGGTTAGATATCTGTGAGCCACAAAGTATACAGAGGCGACACGGCAAAAAAATATATTTTTCGCTTTCGCTCGAAACCATTTCAACTTGTTTTGTTTTGTGCTTATTTTTTAGCGCGTTTTTATGGTTTTCTTTTGGTTTTATGTTTTACGATAACAAACTGTTTTTTCTTTAGTTTCCCGGTTACATTTATTGTTTGTCACTTTTTGTTTTCTTTTTTTTTTTAATTTCTAAGTCAGCTGTTCAGCGATGACACTTGTCTATATTTTGTTGTATATTGTATGAAAAGATTTTCTACATTTGAGGTGACACCCAGTTAAAGTCGGTTCCATTTAAAATACACTTTAATTTTGACTATAGTTGGGAAATAATAAAAAGCGGGTTTTTATTTTAAAGTAGTTTTTAAAAAGAACCGACTTTATTGTTTGACTATGATTATGGGCCAATATGTTTATAAATTGATAAAACACACACACACATTTATAAACAACTAGTTTGACCCGGTGCGATGTAAAGATTTTATAAAAAAAATAAATGAATATAATTAATACCGGAATTTCTTGTTTCCCTTTTTTCCCCTTTAAAGTCCAAGTAGTAAAAAAGGGTGTAGCCTATTGATGCTTTTAAATAACAGTCTATATATGTTGGAAATTTCAATATAATCGATTCGGCCGTTTAGTATTTATTGTTTAAGAACTAAAGGTACCAATTTTACCGGTTTATCGTTTTTTTTCCCTCTACTTATCTCTGTGAGCAAATATTTTTTGTCCTAAAATTCATTTGTTCAAAGCAACGCAATAAGTTAAGTTCGTAACATTTAGAAAACATCTTATTAATAAGAAACTGTCATAAAAGTATAAATAGGTACTGACATAGTAGAAAAATAGAAGCTAGTTTCATTCTCTCTTTATTTTACAAGTAACAGAGCTAAATTCGGGTGTGCCGAATCTTATATACCCTTCACCAAAGTAAACATATTTACGTACATTGCCTTTTGATATCAGGGAAAACCTTAGGACTTGAAAATTAATATTTTAGTAAAATTAAATAATTTCATAAATTTTTGGGACGTCATTTATCTTAAAAACTAAAAAAAAAAAAATATATGGTGATTTTCCATGAACAAAAAAATATAAAAATTGAATTAATGTAAAATGTTAACGGTTAAAGATATGATAACAAAATTTGGAACTAATATAGATCCAAATGTTCTTAAATCAATGACATTACTGTTACGTAAGTATTTAAGAAGCATATAGGGTTATACAAATATGGAGATTTTTCGAGGATCAACATTTTTTTTTTTTAATTAGCCAAGTTGGAATATGTCTGAGGGTTGTTCTATCTACTTAAGTGAGCTAAATTTTACTTTACACGCTTTTGCATTAAGTTCTCTTTCCGAATCATATAAAAATTGTATATAGTCCCGAAGACTATATATGAGCTGTTTTGGGAAAAACGTAAAAATACGGCCCTTTTTACATGTTCCAAATTTGGATGCGTGTAGCTTTTTATAGGGACGAGATAACTGTTTGCAAGTTATTTTTATTTTATTTAGAATTTTATAACCAATATAGGTGATATTTAAAAAAAAAAATCGACCCTCCTTAGTCCCGCCACATTTAAAGAAACCCTAAAAAATCTAGCAAAATTAAAAAAATAAATAAATAAACCTAAATATCTTCTCAACTAATAGAGATAACCTACACATGTAAGCATATTTTTTTGTAGATCTCCTTAAGCACTATTTATTTTTTAAATTTCACCACATTCGGATCATAAATGGATTTTTGGCGATTTTTTTACAAAAATTGAGAACCGTGATGACCAAGTTTGAGGGGTAAGGCACTGGCCCTCATTAGCGCTAGGTAGCTGAGCAACTGCAAATCAACTCGAAAAGACCTCAGCTCTAACCATGTGAAATTTCGTAACAATATCTCAAAAAGTTCCCGAGATACCGAATTATTTCCAAAATAACGATTCTAAACCACTTTGCATCACTGACAAATCTGTCTTGACATCTTTAATCTTAACCAACATCAATATTTGCCATCCTAAATTTTCCCCTTGGAAATGCACCACAAAAACATTGACTGACCATCATTGACAAATCTGTCTTGATCTGTCATTTAATCTCTTAACTAACTTCAATATTTCCCACTCAAATCATCATTACAATAAATAACAACAAACACTCTCATATGCATTTGTACAATTTACTACACACTAATGACAACAACAGTAGCATTACTTGCATTTTTCTTTTAGTTTTCTAGAAATTTAACAAGTGTTCGGTTGTTCGGTGATTAGAGTTCGATTAATTAATTAATAAATCGTGTAAAAAGTTAAAAAATTGCAAATATTTTTACATAAATATAAAATTTAAACATTTCTTAATAAATATGTGTAAAAGTATTGTTAAAAAATATCAAGTAAATTTGTGATAAAAGTGTTATAAAATTGTAAGAAAAAAATTTTTGTATGAATGCAATTTTGTGCCGGTCGGTGTGTTGCTTTGGTTTGGCCGTTCGTTGAGAAAAAGTTTTAATGGAGTGTGTGTGTGTGTTTGGAATATAGTAAAAAAAGCTTCATACAAAGTAAATAAAGGTCAAATAAGCATTTAAGTTTATTGTACGAAATGAACAGGAAATAAATAAAGTGCAGATCTTTGGAAGCTAAAAGCTAAATAATTGAGAAATATCAAGTAAGAGTGCTATATTCGGCTGTGCCGAATCTTATATACCCTTGACCAAATTATACATTAAAATAAAATTTAAAAAAAAAAAAATTTTTATTTAAATAGTTTTTTAAAAGTTTTTTTCCAAAATTTTCCCAGCGGGAAAAAATCTAGGTCTTCACTTTGTAGGCCTTCTAAAAGACCTGGTTACACATTCTAAAAGATGCGATACTCATTCTACTCTGCCTTCTCGCAGAAGACGTTCTAGGAGGGCTATGCTTCCCCTTCTAAAAAATGTCATACACAATCAAAATTGCATTGCAAAATAAGGTCTAACAAACCTTTATTTAATATTCAAACATGATTGGTTTTGCAATTATTCTCTCTCTATAATACTATTTATTTTGCGCACTTTATTATAAACTGTTACATGAAACCAGAAGAAGGTGCAAAATCTTCTAAATAATTTACTCTTTTATAACATTTGAATATGTGAAGTTCGCGTGAACGAGTTTTTTATATATGAAACAACACATGTGATATTTTAAAGTTCATTTTTTAGGTTCTATGCTGAATTCATTTAGAATATTTTCGAGCTTCAGCAGACTTTCAATTAGGATTTAATTTTCAGGATTTTTAATATATGTTAACTAGCTGACCCCGGTCCGCGTTGCTGGTCCTTAGAAAACATCTGTTTTATATTGCATCTCGATCTTAATATACAGTGTCGGACAAAGTCGGCGATTCGGTCCGCCTGGTTCATTACTTACGTTCATTACTGTGTCAATCGATTTGTATTTTATTGTTTCACCAGGCAGTTTCAATTGTATTTGCTTATTGAGCTTGTTGACATCATAATTTGTTGTTGCCAAAATTGCATGTTCCAAGAGCTGATAGCGTTCGGCATTTGTAGCATCATTTCCAGTGAAATACATTTAAAGGAACTTCGCATCATCATTGGGAAGCGGGAGCAATGATCCTTTTCTGTGGTACATTTTGCCTTGAACTTTAAAGGTAAGCATGAAGCCGACGTCATTTGAAAGCATGAGTTGCATTTTTTGATATTTTCAAAGAAGTGCTTGGAAATAGCATTGGCGCCGGAAATGTTACTTAGAAGCAGCTCAGGCGGCTCAATAACTGGTGCAGAATAACTTTACCGTTCGAACAGCACATTCCCGGGGATTCCTTAGGGGACTTAAAAACGCTGCAATGTAAGCAATGTTTGTTCATTGCCCCAATCAGCGCGTCCTTGTGATTCCTGGTGTCATCATACTTATTGTAATAAAATGCCGGCAACTTTAATTCGATTCTTTCTCTTGATCGAGCCATTCGGGAGCGATTGGCTTCTAGTCTTTCGATATGCTGTTGAGGGGTCTCTGCAGCACTCGATGAAGATGCATTGCAACGCATTTGCTAAAGCCGTGGTTCTCGTTCCCTTTTTTTATTAAAGGTGGAATGCGGAGAGTTAATCAAAATATTATTTTTTTAATAGATTTCGTATGGAAATTTCTTGTTCATACACCTAATATGCAAGATTGATAATATAAAAGAATTTTAATAGTACCGGACATGTGTTGGAATGTTTTCCTTTCTTCGCTTACACCAAATTACAGATTATTACAGACAAGAGACCATTGACAGCTTTCAAAAAAGTAATTTCGAACCGTATGGTTTTGTTTACATTTTTTTTACCATTTTTTCAATTCCGCCATTAAGGGAGATCTTAGAGCGAGAGAAAAAATAAAATGTAGTAAAAAATCGATGAGTGTGTGAGACGAGATATATATAAATTTATATGTTTGTCCCTCTTTTAAATCTTCCGTGGTTTATTATACATTTTCTTTTGTTAATTTTTCGTAAATTTTTTTTTGTTTGCCTCCGCCATGTTGCTAAAAACAGCTGATTCGGGTCTATGTTAGTATATGCACCAAATCATTCACTTCAGAGTACACCACTGTGAATTAAAATTTTTAAAATGATGTTAAGCAACGAATTGAAAATTGTCTTTGCTTAAACCTTGGAAATAAAAAAAAGTATTTCTTTCTCCAATTGGAAAAATAAAATTTTTGTATACAAATTTTTTTTGCTGAGAAAAAATTCTTTGGACAAAATTAATTTTTTGTTGAAAAAAATTTTTTTTTACAATAATCACTGACCTTGTAAGCCTGTCTATAGGAAACTACATAAACATCTATAAGAATTGAAGAAAAGGTCGATCAACAATTATACAATAATCTTCTTCTGGGATATTCTGCAGATTCCCTGAAAATTTCATCAAAATAGAACCAACCGTTTTTGAGTTCATTCGGAACATACATACATACACACACGTACTTACAAACATCCATTTTTATATACATAGATAGATAGGTAGACATTCTGTGAGGCATCACGCGAAGACCTTCTAATATGCCTTCGTAAGTAGGCCTTCTCTCAGCCCTCCAACAGCAGCGAGTATGCAAGGCCTTGGCTCGCAATGACACGCTGTGTAAAATTGAAATGATTTTGCAATGCGGCTGGGTGTCTTTGTGCCTGCAAAATAAGGCATTTGACATGTGCAAAGAAAAAGAGTTTAAGTTTTGAATTTTTACCCCATGCGCCCACCAGGGGTGCGGCCAGGAATTCCCAAAGTAGGACACCTCGGGTATGTTCAATTTTTAAAACGATCGTATTTCTTCGTGTGTGTTCCGATCGGGTTAATATTATTTTCCCGATTTTGAACCATTATAGGTCCGTCTTACTATGGCGTTGTATACGTCGTTGCAAAGGTCTTTGAAATATCTATTATTAGACATCCCTATTGTCTATATTAACGAAATAGTTATCCAGATATAGATAAAATTCGAGGGCTACGGAAAGTTGATTTCAACATGCAAACATGTGGGGTCGCAAATGAAAAATGTAGAAATGACAAACTTATATACCCTTGCCACTCATGCTGAAAATAAAAAACGCCAGTTTTTTTTTTAAGTAAATCATTTATTACTGAAATGTGTTATAAAATAAAGTTTTAAACACTAATCAAACTAAGTCTAATTATTAGAATTTACATTATGCGATGACGAAACAGACACTGTATCGTTAATCAGAGACGGCGACATAATATTCAACACCAAATTAGTAATTTCTTTACGAAACTGTAAGTTTTGCAAGTCATTGATCTTCTCCATTTGCGGCAAAAAACTAAGCAAGAAATTATAGTCGGAATCGTTAACATGAACCATATCATTGGAATCTTTTATATCTGAACGTGGCGATTTAATTAAGTTATGGTCATCCTTTTCGAGATCTTCCAGGACATTCGCCTGATCGTAAGAGCGTTTAGTACACTTCCAATTTGATGTTGTTGGTTTATCATCATCGTCATCCGGTAAATACACTTCTGGTTCTAGATGAAGTTCAGGATCCATCTTAATATAGTCCATATTATTAAAATTCGAAACTTGGTTTGAGTCATTATCGTCACTATTATTATTGACATTAACAGATGTGTTCCCATGTTTCATATAACTTCGTTTTTTAACGTCATCACAAAATTGCATGTCTTCAAAAAAAATCCACTTACATTTATATTCATTTTTAGGATTATATGAACCTTTCAGCTTATCTTTTTCGATGCGTAACTCTAACTCTGTAACTTCTTTTCGATACCTCCTCAGTAAATTGTACCATTTACGCTTGCAGTCAACAACTGTAATAGTAGAAAATTGTTAAAAATACATTTTGTGTGAGGTATAAATTTGAATTTAGATCAAACTGTATTACCATCTTCTCCCATAGCGAGAGCCAATTCATTCCATATTTTTTGCACGGTTATATTGTCTCTATGTTCTTTATTTTGAATATCCCATATTGCTGACCTCTTTCGGACTTCAGCGATAAATTTTAATCTGTCAACTGCATGACGAAGTTTAATCGAACCTTTTGGCATGTCTTTCATAAATTCCATGGCTTCGTAATATGCCCACTTGCTCCTATAGTCATTATTGGGATCATATGAACCATTCACCTTAGCTTCTTTGATGCGCAACTCCACACGTTTAAGTGTTGTTCGATATACAGAACATAAACTTTTCCAGTTACGCTGGCATGTGCCAACTGCAATTATTAGAAATTATATATATATTATAACATGGAATTTCGATAAAATAAAATTACCATCTGATTCCATACTGGCAGCCACATCTTTCCACACTTTTGCCAAAGATAAACAAGATCTAAGTTCTTTGCTATGTAAATCCCATAGTTCACGTCTCTTTCGTATTTCAGCGATTAATTTTAATTTGTCCATGGCGTCTGACATTTCTCGCTCAACTAAACTGTAGTTTCGTTAAAATGTTATATTAAATATCTACAAACATCATCACAGCACAACAACACTAAACGAAAATACTCAACAAATGCGAAATGTGCATAAATAAAATATCTGCTCTCTGCTCTCTTTCTCTATCTAGCTGTATATTCAGGTATGTGTGTGTGTATTACTGGTTGTTTTTAGCTGCCAGAGTCTGAGATGGATGTTTGAAATTACCATGTGTTTATTAAAATTATGACCCAACAGTTTCAAAAGTGCTAATTGCAAACCTGCCACTAGCTATGTAAAGTGGTTGTTGAATGGTTATCATTTTGCACTACATTTCGCCAACATATTCAGTAATAAAAATGTACCACTTCGATGACCACGTGTAATGTTGAGTGTGGTTGTTGGTGTTTTGTTACTCACTGATGATGCATAAAATGCGAAAATTGAGAGGAGACCCGCATGCAATTTTAAATAGAGAGCCGTACAAATAAGAGCTATTTAGCTTAGTGATTAGCGGAGTTGACTGCAAAAACTAGAGTTTAGAACCAGGTGGCAGCGTAACCCCAGCTGACTGTTTTTTGCTCTACTCATGTTCTACCTTTTTAAAAGTCAAAAACGCTTTTCGAATTTGTTATAAGAGTAAAAAGATGATTTTATATTTAAAAAAGTGCGTTCTTGTTACCGCTTTATGTGCGTAAAATATTTGAAAGTACTAAAAAAAAGTATTTCGTTTTAAAAAGTGGGTTTTTGTGAATTTTTTTTGACAGTTTGGAAGGTTTTGCACGAACAAAAATTACTATTGTTCTTGTGTTGTTGTTGTTACGCTGCCACCTTGTTAATACATCTTGCTTCTAACCTCATAACAACACAATACACCAAACGAAAGTACTCAACAAAATATCTGTTCTTTGCAAATCATTTCATCTCTATTGGAAAATAAAATATTTATCTTCCATCAATGTACTAAAACTCCTGTAACGGAGCAAATTTTTTGTTTAGAAAATATAAAACTATCAGCACGAAATTATAAAATTAAACAAAAAATCTGTTTATGATTTTGTACTTAGCATTTGTGTGGTTATCCTACAATATTTTCTTCCAGGCGACACTCTAATATACAGCCCCATAATAAGAAAACTTTTTTATTTATTAAAAATTGATTTACATATATTTTTAATTATTTATTAATGAAATGTGTGTTGAAGACTGATATTAACATGTTAACATTAAGTTTCGTACACTAACTAAACTAAGAATAATTTTTAGAATTTACATTCTGCGGTGACGAAACAGACACTGTATCATCAGCCGCAGACTCCGACATAAAATTCAACATCAAATTGGTAATTTTTGTGCGAAACTGTAAGTTTTGCAACACATTGATCTCTTTCATTTGCGGCAAAAAACTGACCAAGAAATTATAGTCGGAATCGGTAACATGAACCACATCATTGTAATCTGTTATATCTGAACGTGGAGATTTAATTAACTTATGCTCATCCTTTTTGGTAGCTTCCAAGAAATTCGCCTGATCGTAAGAGCGTTTAGTATACTTCCAATTTGAAGTTGTTGGTTTATCATCAGCTGCCTCTTGGTCACTATTATCGTCACTATTATTGTCATTAACAGATGAATTCCCACGTTTCAAGGGTCTTGGCTTTATAGTGTCGTCAATAAATTTCATGTGTTCAAAAAAGATCCAGTTACGTTTATACTCATTATTAGGATCATACGAACCATTTGACTTATCTTGTGCGATGCGTAACTTTAACTTCTTAACTTCATCGCGATAATTCTGCCGCAAAATTTTCCATTTACGCCTGCAGTCATCAGCTGTAATTGTAGACAATTGTTAAATATGTTGTTAATGTCATGTATAACTTGGAATTTAGATCGAAATGTATTACCATCTGCTCCAATAGCGCGACCCAATTCTTTCCACGTTTGTTTCAAAATTGTCTGTGACATATGTTCTTTGCATTGAAGATCCCATATTGCTGGCCTCTTTCGGACTTCAGCGATTAAGTTTAATCTGTCAGATGAATAACGACTTGAAGTTGTTGGTTTTTCAGCTACTAACTCTTGGATTTCTGTTGAGCTTTGTCCGCTAAGATCGTCATCCGGTAAATACACTTCTCGTTCTTTATCAAGCTCAGCTTCCATCTCAATATTGTCCATATTATGTAATTTTGAAAATTGGTTTGATTCGTTATCGTCACTATTATTGTCATTAACTGATGAGTTCTGACGTTTCATGGAACTCGGCTTTTTAATGTTATCAATAAATTTCATGTGTTCAAAATAAGTCCACTCACTGCTATAGTCATTGTTGGGATCATATGAACCTTTCAACTTATCTTCTTTGATGCGTAACTCTATACGCTTAACTGATCTCCGATATACCTTACATAAACTCACCCAGGTACGCTGGCATGTGCCGACTGCAATTGTAAGAAATTATTGAAAATATATATGTAGGTAGCATAATTTGAAATTTAAATTCAATTAAATTACCATCTGATTCCATACTGACCGCCAGATCTTTCCACACTTCTGCCAAAGATAAACAGGATCTATGTTCTTCGCTTCGTATATCCCATAGTTTACGTCTTTTTCGTATTTCTGCGATTAACTTTAATTTGTATGTCTCGCTTACATCTCGCTCATCTAAACTGTTGTTTCGTTCTAGATCAAGCCCAGGTTCCACCTTAGTATTATGAGATTTGGAAAATTGATTTGAGTCATCATCGTCACTATTCTTGCCATTAATAGGTGAGTACCGAAGATTCATGGGACTTTGCTTATTAATGTCATCCAAAAATCTCATCTGTTCATATAAAACCCACTTACTGCTATAGTCATTGCTAGGATCATATGAACCATTCAACTTATCTCTTTCAATGTATGCCGCTAACTTCTTAACTCTTTTTCGATAAGCATCCCGTACATTTTTCCACGTACTCTTGCACTCATCAACTGTAATAGTAGAACATTTTTAAAAATATATTTAGTGTCAAGTATAACTTGGAATTTAAATCAAACTTTACTACTATCTGATCCCATAGCGGCAGCCACATCTATCCATGCTTTTTGGATACTTTTATGTTCTTTACTTTTGAAATCCCATATTGCTGGCCTCTTACGGACTTCAGCGATTAACTTTAGTTTGTCCATGGCGTTCGACATTTCTCGCTCAACTAAACTATAGTTTCGTTAAAATTTCATATTAAATATTTTCTAACCTCATAACAACACAATACACTAAACGAAAGTAGTCAACAAAATACTTACTCTTTGCTCTCTTTCTCTATCATGCTGTTTATACAAGTATGTGTGTGTGTATTCGTTGTTTTCCGCAGCCAGTGTCAGAGATGGATGTTTGGAATTAATATTATATTTATTAACAGAATGTGTGTGTTTTATAATTTGCTCAATGAAAGGGGTCATACATTTATGGATAACAAAACAGTTAGACTAAAGGTAGGGTCACACATGACAAATATTTGACGAAAAAGACGTAACCACTAAATAAAATATATTTGTATTCTTTTATTTATTTCAAAAACTTATTTTACTTAGGATGATTCAAAACAAACAATTTAGTTTTATTTTATTTGATGCTGTTTGATCTTACAAAACAATTGTAAGAGTAAACACGTCAAACAAATTTGTGCTAAAAAAAGTGGTTACGCTTTTTTGAGCAAATATTTGTCATGTGTGACCCTACCTTAAGAAACAGAAATTATTTTTGGTACCTTTTCATGATGCTTAGACTAATTATATTTTATTGGAACGATTCTTTTAATTGACATCATAAAACCAGTAGTCAATAGCTAAATAATTACATAGTAAGTTTAAAATTACCAATCATTTTAGATCTATTGGGAAAAAAAAATGGAAATAAAAAAATCGAGGTACAAAAACTCTTATAACAGAGCAAATTTTTGGTAGAGAAAATATGAATACAACAAGGTCAAAATTACGAACCTTTTTTCACCCGCTTCGAAAAAAGTGGAATACTTAAATATATAATATGTTTATGATTTTTCCTAATCACTCGAGTGGTTATCCAACGTAATTTTATTCCAGGTGACACTCTACAGCCACATAATAAAAAACACCTTATTTTATTAAAAAAAATATATATATATATTTAATTATTTATTATTGAAATGTGTGCTAAGGACTGATATTAACATGTTAAAATTAAGTTTATACACTTAGTAAACTGAGTATAATTTTTACACTGAGTTGTTAGACTGTGACAGAATGGTCAACATTAGATCGGTCATTTTTTCACGAAACTGCTTTTTTTGCAACTCACTCATCTTTTTCATTTTCGACAAAAAACTGACCAAGAAATTATGGTTGGAATTACCCACATGAACCATATGATTGGAACGTATTGTATCCAAACTAGCGGATTTAACAGAGTTTTGCTGTTCATTTTCGATATCTTCCAAGAAGTTCGCCTGTTCGTAAGAGCGTTTAGTACACTTGCTAATTGTATACGTTGGTTTACTAACTGCTGGCTCTTGGTTTTCTGGTGAATTTGGTCCGCTCATATTTGTCGCAAGTTGTATTATTTTGGCTTCTTGTTCGCTATATATTTGACTGACAGTGTCATCATCTTCGTTGTCTACTTCATTGTATACAAACACTTCTGTGTCCATGTCATCATCACATGCCAACCTAATATTGTCTAGAATACGAGCTCCGGAAACTTTTTCGTTACAATTGTCATTAGAAGATGAATTATGACTTTTAATGGGACGTGACATTTTAATATCCTCAATCATTTTCATAGGTTGAAAATAATCCCACTTACTGCTATAGTCATTGTTGGGATCATATAAACCTTTCAGTTTATCTTCTTTGATGCGTAAGTCTAACTTCTTAGCTTCTTGTCGATAAGCATTTCGTAAATATGTCCATTTACGTTTGCAGTCAGCAACTGTAATTGTAGGAAATTGTTAAAAATATATTTAGTGTCATGTATAACATGGCATTTAGATTAAAATGAATTACCATTTGATCCCAAAATGACAGCCACATCATTCCATAACTTTTTCACACCTGAACGGGATTTAGGTTCATCGTTTTGAAAATCCCATAGTGCAGGTCTCTTTCGTATTTCAGCGATTAACTTGAGTTTGTCCATGGCGTTCGACATTTGTTGCGCATTTAAACTATTGTTTTCAACCATCTTAGTATTAGTATTCATATTATGAGATTTGGAAACTTGGTTTGAATCATTATCCTCACTTTTGTTGTCACTAAGTTCCATGGGACTCGATTTTTTAATGTCATTAATAAATTGCATGTGTTTATAAAAAACCCACTGACATTTATACTCCTTGTTAGGATTATATGTACCATTCATCTTATCTTTTGCAATGAGTAACTCCATCTTCTTAACTACTTCTCGATTGCTACTCCGTAAACTTTTCCACGTTCGACTGCAGTCATTAACTGTAAATGTAGAAAATGTGCAAAAATGTATTTAGTGTCAAGTACAATATAACTTGGAGTTCATATCAAACTGTATTACCATCTGATCCCATAGCGACAGCCACATCTTTCCACGCTGTTTGAAGTATTCTTTTGGATTTATGTTCTTCGCTATTAATATCCCATAGTGCAGGTCTCTTACGGACTTCAGCGATTAACTTTAATCTGTCCATTGCGTTTGACATTTCTCGCTCAACTAAACTATAGTTTCGTTAAAATGTTATATTAAATATCTACAAACATCATCACAACACAACAACACTACACGAAAATACTCAACAAAAGCGAAATGTGCATAAACAAAAAGCCTCTCTGCTCTCTTTCTATATGTGGTTGTATATACAAGTATGTGTGTGTGTATTCAAGTTGTTGGTTGTTTTTAGCTACTGGTGTCAGAGATGGATGATTGGTATTCCTATAATTATGTTAAGATAATAATTGCGTTAGGGATCTAAAAATCTTCATTTGGGAGTGCAACTTTGGCGAGTTCATTTAATTGTTTTCTATTTTGTGGTATAGGGTGCGTTCGTAAACACAGTAATAATGCATCAATGGCAGTAGTGCCGCAAATTTGTGCAGCCAAAGCATCATTTAGTTATTTGTTGGACAAGTTTAAAGGTCCTGGCATCAGTGATGTACAAATTTACTCTATTTACGAACGCACCCATATTGTAATTATATTTTATAAAAGACTTGAACATTTTGTACTTAAATAATATACTAAATTGAGCCATCAGGTTGAAATTTGTTGCAAGTGTTGTTCAAATATTAAATTTACATTTTGAATAAGATTTAATTTGAATGATATTTTGCCACAAATATTAACACGCTTCGTTAGAGTGTTATTCTTACAAAATGATGTTGTACGATACGTTTTTATATACAACCCCCCAATAAAAAATAAGTAATAACTTTATTAATTTTAATTTTATATATATTTGATAATTTATTGTTACAAATTTCCATAAACACTAGACAAACTAAGACTTGTTATTAGAATTTGTATTCTTCGATAACGAAGCAGACATAATATTGAACATCACATTGGTCATTTTTGAACGAAATTTAAAGTTTTGCAAAACATTAATCTTTTTCATTTGCGGCAATAAACTAACCAAGAAATTAAAGTCGGAATCTCCGACATTAATCATACTATTGGAATGTGTTTTATCCAAACGTGAGGAATTTGTTAAGTTTTGCTCCTTCTTTTCATCGTTAGATCTTTTAGTGCATTTCCCACCTGTTGATGATGGTTTATCATCTGCTGACTCTTGATTTTGTGGAGAATTTTGTTCGCTTACAAATTTTATGGTATAAATTTGGCTGTCAGTGTCATCGTCGGGTATATACTCTTCTGGGTCTAAATCAAGCTCAGGTTCCACTTTAGCGGACTTTATTAAGTTAGGCTCCTCCTTTTCAAGATCTTCCAAGAAATTCGCTTGATCGTAAGTTCGTTTAGTGCAGTTCCCACCTGTTGACGATGTTTGTGGAGAATTTTGTTCGCTTTCAAATTCTATGCTATACATTTGGCTGTCAGTGTCTTCGTCGGGTATATACACTTCTGGGTCTAGATCAAGCTCAGGTTCCACCTTAGTATTATTGATATTATGAATTTTGGGAAAATCGTCACTATTATTGTCATTAACAGTTGAGTTACGAAGTTTCATGCGTTTGATGGGACTTGGCTTTTTAATATCATCAATAAATTGCATGTGACCATAAAAAGTCCACTTGCTGCTATAGTCATTGTTAGGATTATACGAACCTTTCAACTTATCTTCTGCGATACGTAACTCTAACTTCTTAACTTCTTCGCGATAAGTATCCTTTAAAATTTTCCATTTTCGCTTGCAGGTATCAGCTGTAATTGTAGGAAATTATTAAAAATATATTTAGTGTCAAGCATAATTTGGAATTTAGCTCAAACTGTATTACTACCATCTAATCCCGTAGCGACAGCCACCTCAGTCCACATTTTTATCAAAGTTGATGTGGATTTATGTTCTTTGCTTTGAAAATCCCATATTGCTGGCCTCTTTCGGATTTCAGCGATTAATTTCAATCTTTCACATGAATTCGGAAATTTTTGATCGTCCTTCATAAATTCCATGAGTTCAAAAAAAGTCCACTTACTGCTATAGTCACGATTGGGGTCATATGAACCATTCAACTTATCTTGTTTGATGCGTAACTCTACACGCTTAGCTATTCTCCGATATGTCTTACATAAATTTGACCAGTTATGTTGGCATGTCTCAACTGTAATTGTAGGAAATAATTATAAATATTTAGTATCAAATTAACTTGGTATTTAGATCAATTTGAATTACCATCTGATTCCATACTGACAGCCACATCTTTCCACACTTCTGGCAAAGATAAACAGGATTTATGTTCTTCGCTTTGATAATTCCATATTGCAGGTCTCTTTCGTATTTCAATGATTAACTTAAATCTATCCATAGCGTTTGACACTACACTTCTCGCTCAACTGAACTGTAGTTTCGTTAAAATGTTATATTAAATATATACAAACATTACAAAACACAACAACACTAAACGAAAATACTCAACAAAAGCGAAATGTGTATAAATAAAACACTTGCTCTCTGGTCTCTTTCTCTATATAGTAATATATACAAGTATGTGTGTGCATTTTTCTATCTAGCTGTGTATTTGGGTATGTGTGTGTGTATTAATTACCCAGCATTTCTAGGACTCAGTCCCGAACTAGTGATTTTACCTATCATTTAGGGTGGGAACTAGTTACTTCAATAGCTACGTGACTAGTTATTTTAACACGTGCGTGTCCTAAGCAGGGGGCCAATTGACTCCTTTTGACTACAATGAGACTGTCTAATAGCTGGTCCAAAGTAGTCAATGCATTGGATTCACATATTGGTTAAATAACGTCAGTTACTTAACTAGCTACCTAACTGGTAACTTGATCAGCTACATAACTAGTTATTGTAACATGTACGAGTGCTAATTGACCTCAAATAGTCAGCTAAAGACATATCATAAACGATACTTGTAAACAAACCTTTCTTCGACAACTCTCCAATCGATTGCTTCTGGTGGGTAAAATAACAACTGTCTAAAGCGCAGTACAAAATAAACGTTTAAAGTGACTTCAGTATAGGTTACTAAGAGACACTAAAGTGACTATTGACTTCATGCTATGTTACATGGGATATCAGTTTACTTAAGCAATATTAAAAATTAACTGTATGAGAATTATATCAACACAATTTGTTTTAAACCAGTTTGAACGAATTATCACACAACACGTTTTAAATGACTACACTCCAGATTACTTAGAGACACTTAAGTGACAATTATCTTCACGCTAGATTACCATGGATGTATAAAGTAACCAATTGTCTAATCTCTGCACTACAAAGAGCACATACGTGTCAAATGACCAAAATATATAAATAAGGCATTTGCGATAAGACATTTGTGATGATTACTGTCTATAAGGGATACATTGACTACATGCTTAACTGCTGGGTACTGCGTACAGTGTCTGAGGTGGTTTTTTGGTATTATTATATTTGTTTTTTGCGGGTTCGTTACTTTGACGAGTGCATTTAATTTTTTCATTTTGTGGTATATTTGTTGAATTCACAAAACCCCTTGTATTCTTATATTGGTATTACTGTATTAAATGTACAGCAGTCATAAATAGATCATTCAGATTTTCGAAATTTTGTAATTATATTTTACGCATTTGGCAGACCAAAAATTATTCCCGGAATTATTGTTTTTGATTGTAACAGACATAAAGTGACTAAGAAAATACTCAAAAATGACTAAAATATGATTCGAAAATGACTCCAAAATGAACAGCATTTCGACTCAAAAATGATTTGAAAATATCTCCAAAATGAACAGTAGAAACTGATCAGAATACTCATTTAGACAAGTCGTGGATAGGGTACCATTTTCTCCCGACAAAAGTGTAATTTATGATCAGAAAATGAGCGCATAATTGAATAAATTTGTCCATGGCGTTTGACATTTCTCGCTCAACTAAACTATAGTTTCGTTAAAATGTTGTATTTAATATCTGCTAACCAAGGCATATTTAACCAGGTGGCAGCGTAACGCCAGCTGACTATTTTTTGCTCTACTCATGTTGTACCTTTTGAAATGTCAAAAACGTATTTACAACAAATTTTAAATTTGTTATAAGAGTAAAAAGATTATTTTATATTTATAAAAGTGAGTTTTAGTTACCGCTTTATGTGCGTAAAATATTTGAAAGTGCTAAAAAAAACTATTTCGTTTTAAAAAGTGCGTTTTTGTGAATTTATTTTTTGGCAGTTTAGAAGGTTTTACACACCGTTGTTCTTGTATTGTTGTAATTGTTTGTAATTGTTGTAATTGTCTCTTTCTCAATCTAGCTGTGTATTTAGGTATGTGTGTATTTCTTTTTGGCTGCCAGCAGAGACGGATATTTCGAATTAATTTAATATTTATTAATGTGTTTCTGATTTTTTCATATTCCTATTATTCATTAGAGAACTGAAGACATATTTTAAAATTGTGTTGTGAATTTTTTCCTTATTTAGCACATCATGTGAAAATATACAACCTCACAATGAAAAAAACATATTTTTAAGTTAAAATATATACGAACATAAATATATATATTTTTAGTCATTTATTATTGAAATATGTATGTCTTAAAAACTGATATTAACAAACTAAAATTAAGTTTCATATACAAATTAAGCTAAGAATGATTATTAGAATTATTTACATTGTGCGATGAGGAAACAGATATTGTAACGTTAGCCATAGACTGCGACATAATATTCAAAACTAAATCGGTAATTTTTGCACGAAACTGTAAGTTTTGCAAATCGCTCATCTTTTTCATTTGCGGCAAAAAACTAACCAAGAAATTATAGTCCGAATCGCCAACATGACCCAAATCATTGGTACGTGTTATATCCAAACGTGTGGATTTCATTAAGTTTTGCTCCTCCTTTTCTAGATCTTCCAAGAAATGCACCTGATCGTAAGAACGTTTAGTACATTTACAATGTGTAGACGATGGTTTATCCTGCTGTGCTTGATTTTGCTTTTGTGGTAAATTTTGTCCGGAAATTGATTGAGGGGATTTATTCCTTTGATCATGTTGTATTTGTTCGGCTTCCCTTAAAAGTAGTTCACTATACAATTGGTTTTTATTGTCATCATCTTCGTCGTCCAACAAATACACTTCTGTGTTCATTTCAGCATCTGGTTCCAATTTAATACTCTCCACATTATGAAATTGTGAAAACTGGTCTGAGTCATTGTCGTCGTTATAATTTTCATTAGATGATAAATTTGGATTTTCGCTAACTCTACTGCGACGTGTCCTTTTGGAGTCCTCAATAAATTTCATGGCTTCAAAGAAAGCCCACTTACTACTATATTCACCGTTGGGATCATATGAGCCCTTTAACAGATCTCTTTCGATGCGTAACTCAATACGCTTAACTTCTGCCCGATAAGCGTCCCTTAAATTTTTCCATTTACGCTTGCATTCATCAACTGTAATTTCAGGAAATTGTGAAAAATATGTATTTTTAATAATAAGTACAATTTGAAATTTAGATCAAATTTTATTACCATCTGTTCCCATAATCTGAGCCACATCTCTCCACATTTCTGGGGCACATACGCGTGATTTATGCTCGATGCTTTGATAATCCCACAATACTGGTCTCTGTCGAATTTCAGCGATTAACTTTAATCTGTCCATTGCGTTCGACATTTCTCGCGCAACTAAATTATAGTTTCGTTAAAATGTTATATTAAATACCTACAAACAACTTCAAAACACAGCAATACCAAACGAAAACACATACTCAACAAAAGCGAAATGTGTATAAATAAAATGCCTCTCTCTCTTTCTCTATCTAGCTGTTTGTATACAATTACATGTGTGTGTATGCAAGTTTTGTGTTGTTTATAGAAGACAGTGTCAGAGCTGGATTGTTGGTATTTAGTTAATACTTATTAAGAATATTAACAGAATGCTAATGAAAATTAAGTTGTCAACTAAATATTTAAAAATATATTTATATGACATTTGATTCAACTATTTATACTTAAACAAATTCAAAGTATATTTATACAAGTACAGTTGTTTTCCGATTTAACGAACGTATATGTTGTCAGGCCAGTTCGTTAAAGTGAATTGTTCGTTATATGCAGTACTAACTTAAAAGTGGGTTTTTGTCATGTAAACAATTAAAAAGATCATAAAATTGTTTATAAAAGTATATTTTATAAAAAAATTTATTTATTTAATAAAAACAAAAAAAGGAACAATTCATGTCACATTTAGAGTTACATATACAAAAAACATAAAAAAATGCAATTCTTTTATAAAAGTAAAAAAATCTATTTAAAAAAACGATTTAGCAATGTTTGTTTTTTTGGTATGGAAATTTGCTTTTTAATAGCCTCTTCTCGAAGCTCTCTTAAAACCATTGATTTTGAGTAATCTATATTATTCTGCTCAGTCCATTTAATGCAGGCTTCAAAATGTTTGACTGCATCCGCATGATTTATTTTTGGATCTAAGTTTTCGGCTTCGACAATATCCTCATCATTTTGAATTTCATCTTCATCGACGTCTTCAGGTGAGGTAATGTTTTCAACCCAGCTGTTTAAATCATCTACTGATATGTCTGCCTGTAATTGTAAATCATAAAATTTATTATGGTTTGAGAAAATTTCTGAAATCTATGACTTACTGTAGGCAAAATTGATCTTAACAATTGAACTCCAGTTTCAACTGCAATAGTATCTTCGTCAAGGCGTAAATACGAAGCTAAAGGCAGTGGTCATTTTCCCTTAAAATCTTGTTCCTGCATTTTGCCAAAGAGGACTCAGACACACTTTTCCAAGCTGATGCCAATGTAATAGTTTCTTCAAATAAATTAAATTGCTTTAAAAACAAGGATACATTTTGCTCCGGTGTTGAAAAGAGTCGAGACAATAGACTGTTTTCATAATGTAATTTAAGCAAGCGAATTGCATTCTGATCCATGGGTTGGATCAATGGGGTTACATTAGGGGGCATATAATGCGCCATGTTTGTTTTACCAATTCCTCTGCAGGAGGATGAGAGGGTGCATTATCCAAAAGGAGAATAGCATTTAGAGGCAAATTGTTTTGTGCTAGAAACTCTACTACCTAAAATTTGAAGTAAAATAAGACTAAGTTATAAAAATGTATGTATGAACTTACCTGGGGTAGAAAATTGTTGAAAAACCATGTCTTGAATAGTGTACATGTCATCCAAGCATTTTTCGAGTGGGTATAATCCACAGGCAACGTTTTATTTAGAAATGCACGGGATTTCGTGATTTTCCAATTAGCAAAGGTTTAATTTTTTTTCGAACCACTGGCATTACTACAAAACAAGACTGTGATTCTTTCCTTTGATATTTTTCGGACCGGCGCACTCCTTTCTCCGGAATAAACATATGTTTGGTCAGGTAAAACTTTCCAAAATAATCCGGTTTCATCCGCATTGAAAATTGCGTCTTTCGGCAAGTTATTTTCTAGAATAATTTGGTTTAATTTTCTTTTAAATGGCTCCACTTCTTGTGCATCTGACGAAAGTTTCTCTCCACTTTGTTTTAAAAGCCGAATGCCATACCTATTTTTAAATCTGGTCAACCACCCGTGGCTGGCATTGAAATTGCCACCATAAAATTTTTAATGAATTTCCTTGGCTTTGAATTGTAAAATTGCACCAGTTATGGGATTATGACAACGCCGCTGTTTTTGAAACCAAGAAAAGAGCCGGTTTTCCATTATGGGGAATTCACCCTGTTTAATAGCCTTTCTATTTTTGCTCCCAAAATTTGTAGTTTCCGCATTTTTCAGAAGATTCTCCTTAGATTTTAAAATGGTACAAATTGTGGATTTTTTATACCATACTTTTTATACAAATCTGTTACACGTAAACCATTTCGATGATCATCCACAATTTTTAATTTATCTTTTAAACAGAGTCTTTTTCTTGTATTCATTTTGATGTTTACGTTAGAAAGGAATACAGATAACTAATCATCATATTTTAAACAACAAACAAAAACATCAAAAGAAAACAAAAAAACACCGCTTAAAACAACGGTAAATTTTTCTACAACACAGTTTTTTTTGGTAATTTTGTAAAATGTTCATTCAAATAATTTTATTAGTATTTATTCGCTAAACTGAGTACAAAAAATAATTTTTGTTCGTTATATAAGGAACTTAATAGAAAAAATTGGTATGTTCGTTAAACGCGATTTTCGTTAAAACGAATGTTCGTTAAACCGGAAAACTACTGTACATGCATGTCATCAGCCGTTCATTTTTTACTCTGATTACAACCATAGAGAATTATACATAGAGACGAGACACTCCGATTTGTCAAACGAAAATACAACAAATCATGTCTGATACAACAACAAAATACATTAGTTTCACATCAAAAGGTGTTGGAGGGGAATTATCATCGTCATCCGGTAAATACACTCTTGGTGCTAGATCAAGCTCTGAAATTTGGAAACTTTTTTTGAGTCATTATTGTCCTTAACAGATGTTTTAATCGTTTTAAAAATTCTTTCGTTAAGTAAAATGTGTAGAAAAAAATTACTGACGAACAAATTTCAAATAGTTTTCACATAGAAAGTTTAAAAAACTAATCACAAATTTTTTGTAAAAAAATTGTAAATATATTTTCCTTAATATGCTCAAAATTACAAAAGTTTTTACATCCATTTTATAATAAAATAAAAATCGCTTATTTTATTTAGTAATAATTTATTATTGCTAAAAATTGCTAAAAAAAAAAATTCAAACACTAATTAAACTTAAAGTAATTGTTTGAATTTTCATTCTGTCGCAATATCTAACATGAAATCGCTAATTTTTGCACGAAACTGTAAATTTTGCAACTCATTGATTTTTTTTCATTTTCGGAAAAAAACTGACCAAGAAATTATAGTCAGAATCGGTTACAGGAACCATGTCATTGGAACGTACCGATTTAGTTACGTTATGCTCCTCCTTTTCAATATCGTTCAGTGCAGTTCTCACTTGTTGACGAGGCTGACTCTTGGTTTTGAGGAGAGTTTTGTTCGCTTAAAAATTCCATGTCAATGTCATCATCTTCACCGTCGGTTATATACACTTCTGTGTCTAGATCAAGCTCTGGTTCCATTTTATTATTGTTCATATTTTGAAACTTGGTTTGAGTCATTATCGTCACAATTATTGTCAATAACAGATGTGTTCCCAAGTTTCAAGGTGCTTGGATTTTTAATGTCACCACAAAATTTCATGTGTTTATAAAAAAACCACTTACATCTATATTCATTGTTAGGATTATATGAACCTTTTAACACTAACTTCTTAACTTTTACTCGATGCGCATCCCGTAAACACTTCCATTTACGCTTGCAGTCACCAACTGTAATTGTAGAAAATTGTTAAAAATATATTTAGTGTCAAGTATAACTTGGAATTTAGATCAAATTGTATTACCATCTGCTCCCATAGCGCGAGCCAGATCTTTTTAAGGAAACTTGCGAAAAATATACCTTAAGGTCTAAAATATACAATAACAGTGCAAAAATGGAAATTAACCCTTAAAAGCACTTGGGGTCAAAATGACTCTATATTTGACTGTGGCTTTCGCGATTTTAAAAGTTTAGACCCCAAATTATATTAAGGCTTAATTTCCATTTTTTCACTGTTGTTGTATATTTTAGACTTTATTTTATATTTTTCTCAAGTTTCATTAAAATCGGCCCAAAAATTTATAATATTTCGCTTATCTTTCATTTAGAAATTCAAATATTGCTAAATTTTACCTTTAACCTTCACCATTTAAGGGTTAAAGTTGTCCGATTTTAGTAAAACTTTCAGAGTATATTTAAAATGATCTGAACTATAAGATTCTGTATATGTTTTACTTAAAATTCGTAATAGTAAGGAAATTGCTCTCATTCGCCAAATTATGGCCAAAAAAATACTTTTTCCCGAAAATCACAAAATTTAAATCGTAGGTACGAAAAAACTGTGAAAGGTATTGACATAATTTTTTCTTATTTTTTATTCTCTGTTATGATCTCAATAAATCCCAATGTGATGATCAAACAATTTTGAAATTTGTTTAACAAAATTTTGAAAAATTTGAAAATGGAGATTTGAAACTGCCGTTAAAAAAAATAATTTTTTTGCCATCCCTGCCAATAGGTTAACGGTATTATACAAAGACAAAAACTCATACGAATGTAAAAACGGATATATTTTAAGTAAAAATTAGCTTTTATTTTAATATTTCTTAAGATATGTTAATTTTGTTCCAACATGTCTTCTTCAAGTGGCCTGAGACACGTTAATGGTCTGGGGAATTTTTAAACACTTTAACATTTTTTAACCAATTTTTATCTTTTATATCTAATTAGAACGACAATTACGTACACATTTCGATTCTTATGCATTAGATTGCAAAAATAATTATTTAGTAGCAAACTTTTTACAAAAACTGAAAAATTTGCATTTTTTCCGAATTTTAACGATAATACAGTTTGTGGGTCAATTTGACCCAAAATATAGGTTTAATCTGAAAAATATTTTTTTGACTGTTATTTTCATTAATATAAATAAATCTACATATTTCTGTAACATAATGCAGAAAGTTAAGGAGTTTTACAAATTTATTTCATATAAATAGTAAAATTTTACATATATCTGACCTTTGACCTCGATGCGCGTCCCGAAATCGTTGTTCGATTTGGCTCAAATTTTCAGTACTTATCTTTTAGACCTAGTGTCACAATATTCCACCCGGCACTCTTCAAAAATCGTACTAAAATTTTTTTCCATACAACTGATTGTCACTCTAATGTATATATATAGATTTAGCACTTCAATATGCATTAGGTGTGTGTTAGTTAATTAAAATACCTGCTCCCTGTTCCCATTCTCTATATTTTATATATTTTTTTTTTACTTTTTATTTTCAGTTGCCAGTGTCTGAATGGTTATTATAATTGAGCAAACTACCCAGCACACACAATTTATTTATACAACAAAATTGTAAGTATTTATGCTTTTTTTTATTAATAAGATATTTTCTACGAACTTAACTTTTTGCGTTGCTTGTAACCATAACAGGCATTGCGTGTTACAATATATCATAATGAACTTGAAATGTTTGCTGGTTAAGTATTGCTGAGAAAAATATAAACGTATGCGGCGGATGTGCACTCGTCGTTGTCTGATTGACGACTGAAAAACTAATTTTACTTAGGATGAATCAAACATATGTTTAGTTTTATTATATTTAATGATGATAGGTAAACATAATTTTCATATACATTTTTTTTTTAATTTTTTAGTGTAACAACTGTTATGCCAAATTCTTTTTTTTTAATTTCTTAGTAAAAAAGATTTTATGATACAAATATATATTTTTTTTTGGTGAACAAAATATTTTCCCGAATTTGACCCATTGTATATCCGTCTGTTATATACATCGTTACAAAGGTCTTTGAAATATCTATCATTAGACATCCATATTGTCTATATTAATGACTTTATAATCCAGATGTAGATAAAAAAAAATAGGTCAAAAATTGAGGTTGTTCTGGTTTTTTCCTTATATCTCAGCCATTTGTAGCCAATTTTCTCGATTTTTAATAGCAACCGAATCTGGTCTTTATTTTTCATATGAATGAATCATGTTATTTTGTTGCTACTGAATGTTGATTTCAACATACAGACGGACATGGCTATATCGACTTCGCTATCTATAACGTTCCAGAATATATATACATTGAAGAGTATAAAAATAAAAAACGCTAATTTTATTAAGTAAATAAATTCTTAATCATTTATTATTGAAATGTGAGTTAAAGACTGATATTAACATGCTAAAATAAATAAAAACTAAGACTAATTATTAGAATTTACATGCTGCGGTGACGAAACAGACACTGTATCGTCAGGCTTAGACTGCGACATAATATCCAACATCAAATCGGTGATTTGTGCACGAAACTGAAAGTTTTGGAAATCATTGATCTTTTTCATTTGCGGTAAAAAGCTGACCAAAAAATTATAGTCGGAATCGTTAACATGAGCCATATCATTGGAATCTATTATATCTGAACGTGGTGATTTAATTAATTTATGCTCATCTTTTGCGAAACCTTCCAATAAATTCGCTTGATTGTAAGAGCGTTTAGTATACTTCCAATTTGAAGTTGTTGGTTTATCATCTGCTGGCTCTGGGTTTTCCCCTAAATTAAGTCCGATTAAATTAGGTTTCACATCGACAGGTGTTTGAGGGGAATTATCATCGTCATCCGATGAATACATTTCTGGTTCTAGATCAAGTTCAGGTTCCATTTTAATATTGTCCATATTAAGAAATTTGGAAACTTGGTTTGATTCGTTCCCATGTTTCATGGGTCTTGGCTTTTTAGTGTCATGAATAAAGTTCATGTGTTCATAAAAAATCCAGTTACATTTATACTCCTTGTTAGGATCATATGAACCATTAAACTTATCTTCTACGATGCGTAATTCTAATTTCTTGACTTCATTTCGATAAGTACACCGTAAAATTTTCCATTTACGCTTGCAGACAACAACTGTAATTGTAGGAAATTGTTTAAAATATTTTTGTGTCTTGGAATTTAATTTAATAATACAGTTTGTTATTACCATCTGCTCCCATAGCGCGACCCAATTCATTCCACGTTTGTTGCAAAATTCTAGTAGATATATTTCCTTTACTTTGAAGATCCCATATTGCTGGCCTCTTTCGGATTTCAGCGATTAAGTTTAATCTGTTAGATGAATTACGAAGTTTAATCGGACCTGTTTGAATGTCCCTCATAAATTCCATGGCTTCAAAATAAGCCCACTTACAGCTATATTCATTGTTGGGATCATATAAACCTTTCAACTTGTCTTCTCTGATGCGTAACTCTAACTTCTTAACTTCTACTCGATGCGCATCCCGTAAACATTTCCATTTAACCTTGCAGTCATCAACTGTAGTTGTAGAGAATGGTTAATAATATATTTTGAGTCATGTATAACTTGGAATTTAGATCAGACTGTATTACCATTTGCTGCCATAGCGAGAGCCAGATCTTCCCAAGTCTTTTGTAATGTTAAACGAGGTCTATATTCTTTGCTTTTAAAATCCCATAGTTCAGGCCTCATTCGCACTTCAGCGATTAACTGCAATCTGTCTACGACGTTTGACATTTCTCGCTCAACTAAACTGTAGTTTCATTCAAATACTTTATTTAACACCTACAAACATCATAACAGCAACACTTAACGAAAATACTCAACAAAAGCGAAATATGTATAAATGAAATGCCTGCTCATTGCTCTCATTCTATATCTAGCTGTGTATGTATATGGCAGTATGTGTGTTACTTGCCAGTGTCAGCGTCGGATGTTTGTTATTACTACATATTGTATTCATTATAATAACCACCCCTATTATGTGAAGCGTTGTTGACACAAAGTGACGTCGACAGGAAACAAATTATATATGTTTCGCCGATATCGGTAGCAATTGTTACCGATATTTCTGCTAAAAGTGGCTAATGTGCAGTTTTTATAATAAAAGCAAGTAGGTACTTTGAGTGGAAATTTTATACAAAAATGTCTATATTGCAGCAAATTAAAAAAAAATTTAAAATAATTTTCCATTAATATGCTCAAAAATAACGAAAGTTTTCACATCCATTTGAAAAAAATTAATTTAAACAAATAACAGAGTTAAATTCGGCTGTGCCGAATCTTATATATCCTTCAGCAAAGTATACCTAAAGATAAAGTTTGACTAACCACTATATATGAAAAAAAATTGTAAAATGTGTCAAAATAAAATTATAAATATTGTTAGACGTTTCTCCATATAATTTATGATATCGCAAAAAGAGTCAGTCCATTGTTATTAAAATAAACTTAGTAAAGGTGAGATTTACATAACCTTTAATCATTTTATATATTGCGTTTCAATAATAACAAATTTAAGCAAAAAATATATTTTTTACTTGAAAATACCAATTTTTTTTGTTTTAAAAAAATCATGAAAATTCGAAAGCGACAGAAATTGTTCAGATTTATGGCTTTATCCCAAAGCCACATGTAATATGAACAAAAAGAGATATCGATCATAAAAATCGAGGGATTATTTTCTAATTTATTCACAATTAAGTAAATTCGCTAATTTTCACAAAATTGTAAGAAAATGTACAAGACTTTGTATAGGGTAATTTTACCTAAAAAACGGTAATTTTTTAGGGCTGTACGGAAATCGAAACAAAAAAGTTAACATGACTGTGCACAAGTGTATGTTGAACAAGTAAGAGTGCTATATTCGGCTATGTCGTATCTTACATACCCTTCACCTTTATTGTGGATGCATTCATTGTCCATTTTCAGCGTATATCATCCAAAATATATCAAGAAAACTTTTAAAAATTTTACTTTTAATTGTTGACGAACAGAAGAAGTTACAAACGAAATAACAATCTTATATATACCCTTCTTACGATAGTAAAGAGTATAAAAACAACAACGCCAAACGAAACACAAAAAAAAAACAACATACGCAAAGTAATGAAACAGACACACATCCAAACATAGTATGTACGTTTTGTTGCTTTTTTGTCAAACACCAAAAAAAAAAAAAAAAAAACAAAATAGGGTGAATGCACCAGTAGTCGGCAGTTTAACTTTTTTTCAGTTTTTAAGGTGGTACTATTATGAGTGCGAACATGGTATTGGGATGTTAATGGGTTATTGTTGTTTAGTATTTTGTATAGTTTTAGACTCAATTAACACTTTTCAAGCAGTTTTGATTAAATTTGAGCAATTTACGTCTTCTTGAAAAAACACGATTTGTGCCCGAAGTCGGCACCCGTAATCCAAATGTCGGCAATTTGTGACCCAATTGTCGGCATTGCATTTTTTATTAAGAAAAGAATAAAATCTTAAAAGAATTCAAGCGGTCGTATATATGGAAAGACAACCATTGGTACCACGGTCTTGCCATTTGCTGAAAAGACCAATATCACTGTAATTGTTTCTTTTTCATTCCCCTTTTGTATGAAATATACATTCCGATATCCTTTTGGAGACAAAACTTTGCCAGTTTTAGAGCACATACTTAAACTTGTTTCATCACCATTAAATATTGGGGATGGATGAGCTAAAATATCCAAAGCGTTCTGATCATTGAGACGTTTCCATTTCTTATGGCTTCCTCTGTTACTACCGCTCGACCCTAACTAATTCCTTCTGCTTCTCTAATTGGTAGACAGGGATGACGTATCAAAAACCCTTGATACCATTTCCTTCCTGGTCGGCCGTTTAAAAACGGTGTGGTTCGCTGTTCTTCCTTCACGATTGTTTGAACCGTGTTTAGCAAATCCTCACTAGTTAATGGAAATCCACATTTTGCTAGATCTTGGCACCATTTTACTACACGCTTTTCTTCAGAATCAGACAACACGGTTTGTGGCCCCATTTTCCTAGCACCTTCAGAAACACGTCCGTATAATCTGTCCATATTTTTTACTGTCACCTAATACCGAAATCTTCCTTTCTCTTATTTCACAAAGAGCATTTTTAAGGCTTCATGGGTCATTGAAATTTTTGTTCCTAATGTCGGCATTGATTAAAATAACCAAACAAATTATTTTTTGTAAAATCTTTTACATTGGAGGTAATATTTAAACACACTTTTATCTGTTAAAACCGATTTGATAACAAAATCACTTAAATTAATATGGTTACTTACTTGTTTTAGTTGGCCCTGAAACTAAAAAAATTCTTAAACAAGTAAGAGTGCTATATTCGGCTATGCCGAATCTTATATACCCTTCACCTTTGTTGTGGATGCATTACTTGCCCATTTTCAGCGTATATCATCCTAAATATATCAAGAAAACTTTTAAAAATTTTACATTTAATTGCTATTGCTATATTGTAGAAGTTACAAACGAAACAACAATCTTATATATACCCTTCTCAAAAACAACAACGCCAAACGAAACACCAAAAAAAAAAAAAAAAACAACAGCAAAATACGCAAAGCAGTGAAACCAACTCACATCCAAACATACATACAGTTGCGAACAAGATAATAGCAGTACCACTAAATTTAGAAATATTTTAATTTTTTTCACAATGTACTGCGTTTGACATGCAGAAGAGATTGTACGTCCAATATATTGCCTACAGCCTGAACTTACAAATAAAACTAGTTTAGACCCGTCAGTTCACAAAATATTGCGATATTTGCTTGCAAACCAGTCGGCATTCAGCGTACTCCAAACGAGTACCACTATGTATTTTTTTTAATAGTGGCTTTTTCCATGGACTTCGTTCTGTGAAATTTGCATCTAGATATCATCTCCTTACAGTCATATCAATAACTTCTAAAATTAATTCTGTTTTTATTTGCTTGGTACATTTAATGGATTGCATTTGATGATTCTAACGATATTTCGATCGTCCTGAGGTGCAGTTTTTCGCTTGCAGTCCCTATTTTCTATTTTTTTCTTTCTATTCAATAGCGTTTGATATAGAGTTGAATATATGGAAAAGATTTTCCTTATCTTCATAACTTTAAAATAAATTTTCGCTAAGCAATGGTGCAATTTATTGCGCGACCCATTAAAACAGTTATTATAGAAAAACGAACGATATTTAACATTAAATATACAATAAATGCAACATATTTAACTGAATTGTACTTTACTCTCAAAAAATATTTGACTTCTTTAAAACGGAATTAAAAAAAATGAATTCAATAATCCAGCACTGCTATTTCAATGTTGATAAAAAAATACATATTGTCATATACAAGTGCTTTTATTTCCGAAGTTATCATTAGTTTTACAAAAATATTACGTCACACAAAATTTACAGACTTCAACGATTATTGATATAAACAAAATTTTAAGTTTAAGATTTTTAATGACGTTGTACACCATTTCAAAAAAATTTCCTAGTGGTACTGCTATTTTCTTGTTCGTAACTGTATGTACGTTTTGTTTCTTTTTTGTCAAACACAAAAAAAACAAAAACAAAATAATGAAGCCAACAAACATCCAAACATATGCACGTTTTGTTGCTTTTTTGTGAAACACCAAAAAAAAAACAAAAATACACAAAGCAAGAAGCCAACACACAATCAAACACACATTTTGTTGTTTTTTTGTTAAAGCATGCAATAAATTGTTTTTTTTTTATGAAATTTTCAGAAGTTGTCTCGGATTTTTGCTCATATCTCCGTTATTTATGGACGGATTTTGCTGATTTTAAATAGGAAAATTCTCGAAAGCATGTCTGACAGAATTATTGAAGATTTGGATCCCCACGATATCTGGGGTCTTCAGAAAATTGATTTCAACAGACAGACGAACATGGCTTAATCGACTCCGCTATCTATAAGGATCCAGAATATATATACTTTATAGGGTCGGAAAATTATATTGTGGAAATTACAAACGGAATGACAAATTTATATATACCCTTCTCACGAAGGTGAAGGGTATATAAACAGGCACTACCGCCCCTGTTGCAAGATGGTCACTGAATAAGGTCAAAAATAGATCAAAATACTCATCTCACCCAAATTTAAACATTACATAAAGAGAAATGAGTGTATGTTAAATTAAAGTTAAATATTACTTTTGTATAAAATTATCGTTATTCCTATTTATTAAGCTTTTAACTCAAAAATGCCGACTACTGGGTCATGCCGACTATAGGAGCACTTACCCTAGTATGTATGTATGTATGTATGTATTTTTTTATTGTAATTAAGATTTACATATGTTATACCATTCTCACGAAGGTGAATGGTATAAAAAGTACACTCAACAAAGACAAAAAAATTTTAAAAACCTGATTTCTAAAAAAACAAAAAAATTTATGCACAAAAAATTAATAAAGTTTTCATTAGCTGGAATCTATAATTTATAGGCTATAAATATAATTGTAACAAATTCTACTAATATTTTTGTAGTTATGCCTATAATAAATAGGTATGTTAGTTAATAAAAAAGTGTCTCACATAGTTAAAAATCATGAGCACAATAAATTAATAATTATAAAAATATAATTTTTCTTATTAGATTCGCATTCATCATCTCCGAATTTATTTATTATTATGTTCATTTATATTTACTTCATCAATTAATTTTACCCATCTCATCATTGATTTACTTTACCTTTTTTTAACAATTTACGCACTCATTAATTCTCCCCTCATCACTACTCCCTCTCTTTATTAAATATTAAAAACAAAAAAAACCAACAAACACACCATCAAAACACAAACATTTGGAGCATCATTAACAATGTAAACAACAACAACAACAAGTGCATAATTCCGTTAGTTTTGCATTCCTCACTTCATTTTTCTTAAAATTTTGCAAGTGTTCGGTTGTTTTATAGTAAGTGCTCGTTAATTAATTGAAAAATCGTGTGAAATAATAAAGAATTGTAAAATATTTTTGCATAAAAATGTAATTTAATGAATGCTTAATAATTGTGTGTAAAAATAAATTTAAAAAAGTAACCATTTAATAATGAAAAAACTGTATCAAAGTTGTGAGAAAAAAATAAATGCATTTGACTGTTGGTCGGTGTTGCTTTTGTTAAATTATTTCATAGAAAACTAGGTATAAAAAGGATTGACTAAAAGGGAGAGTGGCTAATCTATATACCTACGTGATTTAAATGAGAATGTTAAAAAGTAAATAAACATTAAATTGTATATGACACAGGTTATCATCTGGAAGTCAATCGAAGTGTTTCAATATTAAGAAAGTTTTTAAATGCTTTTTAAAATGCAATAATAGCATTTAATAAAATGTTTAACAATGTCAATGTCTTGCTAGGAGTTTATTAATACATACAACAAAAATTCGACTATGAAGGTGAGTCATTATTATTTACATAATTCATTTTATTTGCCCTTTAAAAAATTTACAATTTCTTTAACTTAAAAATCAATAAAAATGGTTTTATTAAGAAGGGCTAATCAATTTGATAAAATTACCTTAAATAAAAACCATTAAAATATTGCAACTGGTTGGATGTTCATTATTTTTCAAGAATTCATTTTGATGGTCTGTTCAGTAACAAGAAACTACTATGAATTTTCACAGTTTTTTTTTTTAAATTTTAAATTTGTATAGGTATGCAAATTTGTAATAATTCGGACTAGTTCTTTGTTAATGAACAGTTCTCATATTTAAAATATATTTGGGGGATTCAAACGGTCTGCTATTAGGTCATGTCATAATATCCAAATAGGTACACACATCCAAACATATTACGTTTTGTTGCTTTTTTGACAAACACCAAAAAAAAAAACAAAAACAAAATACACAAATCAATGAAGCCAACACACATCCAAACATCTGTACGTTATGTTGCTTTTTTCTCAAAGCATGCATTAAATTGTCTTTTTTTGATGAAATTTTCTGAGGTTGTCTCGAATTTTTGCTTATTTTATGGACGGAATTTGCTGATTATAAGTAAGGAACTTCTCGAAAGCATGTCTGACAGAATTGTTGAAGATTTGGATCCCCACGATATCTGGGGTCTTCAGAAAATTGATTTCAACAGACAGACGGACATGGCTTAATCGACTCCGCTATCTATAAGGATCCAGAATATATATACTTTATAGGGTCGAAAAATTATATTGTGGAAATTACAAACGGAATGGCAAATTTATATATAACCTTCTCATGAAGGTGAAGGGTATAACAATAGCAACAAACAACAAATTATGCATGCGTGTGTTTGATTTATAATTCTTCTTCATTTCATCTCATTCCACATTGTAGAATGTTGTTGTTGGGTGTGTGTGCTGTGTACCAGGGCTGCCGGATGTGGTGATTTTTCTTTCCATGCCTTTGGCGACCAAAATTTCCAATTGGCGACGTGGCGATTTTTCACAAATTATTTGTTTTTCTTGAAATAAAATTTTTATTTTTTTTTGATATTTATTTAGTTAGTAATATGAATCATTTTAATTCAGATTTATAATCTGATCATATGGATGTAGGATGTAGCTGATCATTTGTTGCATACAACATTTTTCGCATGAAAAACCCATATTTTTTCGCAAATATAAACAGAGTACTAGGCTTATGTTACAAAAAAGAACTGAAAAAAATTATTTTGGCGACTTTTGGCGATTTTGCGTTTAGCATTTGGCGATGGAGAACTGAAAGAACTGACAACCCTGCTGTGTACGTATGATAGAGTTGATCATATGAGAACCAGCGTTGTCATCTATTTTTAACCAAAATGCGCCTTCCATACTGTCAAAACGCGCCAAAAATTATCTTGAAATACAAAATCACTAAAAATAATATTAAATTCAACTACTGGAACAAATAGTAGATTTTACATAAAAATATTTTTAAGTTAAATATTTCAGTTACATGTTTATAATTTTGAATAAAGTTAGTGTTGCTAGAAAAAATTTTGAAAATTCCCTATACTGATTGAATAAAATACTTGTTTTTTCCCTAGCTAAATTATGTTGGAATTTAGTAACAATACCATTTTTAATATGCAGAAAAACCTTGATAATCCGGATAATTGATTGCAGACCCTAATCCGGATTATCAATTTATCCGGACTACCGAATACAAATTTTAAACATTGCGCTTGTATTAAAAATACTTTTAAAACACATATCTTATGATATATTTAAATGATTACATTTAAAAAGAACATTTATAGAATGTATGTACGTTTTATAAAAAAGTATTAACATATTTCAAAAGTCATGAAAATAACAATAAAAATATTAAAGCTGTTTATTTTGCTTGGTAAAATAGTAATTCAATTTTGTTTGTCGAGAACTGTTCAAACTTTTTTCCATAGTTTGTATGAAATTTGGATTAAAAAGTTATAAACATGCAATCAATCCGGATTATAGAGTACACAATATAATGAAAAATTATGTATTAACGCCGTCCGGATTATCAAGGTTTTACTGTAATTTTTTATGAAACAGTTTTTGAAAATAATACGAGTACTTTCAAAAAAATTTCGATAATTCAAATTAATACAAATATAAGGTTTTATGTTTGTTTTTCTTATACACGTGACTGATTCCCCCAAACGATTGAAAGTCACGTTCTGAGAAATTAGTTCAAGAGATTTTCCCAAAATTTCCAAAAATAAATTCGGAATTGAACACGTCATTCCGAAAATTTCAAAAGCCATGTAATACAATCTTTGAGAACGAACAGAAATAGGTCAAGGAATCGCGCCCTTCACAATAAAATTATCGATTCAATTACGAAACATATACGTATACCTATGCTCCTTTGCAAAAAGGCAACATTTTGTGAAATCACAGAAATACTGTCCAACATACAAATATTTGATTGATGATTTGAATTAATTTTGGATGTAACATTACATAGTATTCACAACATGAATCTTTTATTTTAAGTTCATATTTTATATTAACTAATCATATATAACTAAATTTAGTTTTGAAAAAACTCATCACATTATTGTCTTTTACATTAAAATATGAAAAGCATAACAAATGTTGAAAGTTTAACAAAAGGAATTTTATTTAATGAAATTTTATGCAAAATTCTTCTATCCAAAATGATTCCGTCTTTCTTTATTGTTTCACTAACATAATTTGAAATTTTTAAGATGATTTTTCATTTTTTCAAATCAAAAACAAAATAAAGAAAAAACGCGCTGGTTTAGCGCCTTTTTCAAAAAAAGCGCTCAGAGGAAAAATGCGACTTTTGGCTTGTTAAAAAGCGCTAAATCTAGCGCGAAAAGCACTAAATTGACAACGCTGATGAGAACTCATTATAAACAACTCTCTCTATTTTCTTAGTGAATAAGATTTACTAAGACACAAAAAAAAATAAAAAATTAGAGAACATACACATGTACATACATAAAATTAAAGCTTTGTTAGCTTTTTATGTTATTAGATATGTGCATGACGTCATAAATACAATAACAAAGTATGTACATTGGTTTTTGGTTTTTTGCTTATATCTCAGACATTTCGATTTTCTCAATTTCAAATAGCAACCGAATTGGAAGTACCTCTTCCTGATATATTGATGCATCAATCATGGTTGTAAGTTATTTGGGGGGATTTGGAAATTTGATTTCAACTGGCAACGGACATGGCTATATCGACTCCGCTATCTATAACGATCCAGAATATACTTTATGCGTTCGCAAATTAAAAATATAGAAATTACAAACGGAATGACAAACTTATATATACCCTTGCCACTCATATTGAAGGGTATAGAAATAATTTTTTTCCTTATTTAACACATCAATACATACCGTTTAAGTATTGTATTTCTACACAATTTGTTTCACAATTGACACTCATAATAAAATAAAAAACGCAAATTTTATTAAGTAAAGATATTTTTAAATTATTTTTATTTATTATTGAAATGTGTGTTAAAGACTGAGTTTAACATGGTAAAATAAAGTTTTAAACACTAAATAAACTTAGAATAACTATCAGAACTTTTATTCTTTCGCAATATCCAACATCAAATCGATAATTTTTGCACGAAACTGTAAATTTTGCAATTCATTGATCTTTTTCATTTTCGGCAAAAAACTGACCAAGAAATTATAGTCGGAATCGGTAACAGGAACCATCTCATTGGAACGTACCGATTTAATTAAGTTATGTTCATCTTTTTCGAGATCATCCAATAAATTCGCCTGATCAAATGAGCGTTTAGTGCAGTTCCCACCAGTTGACGATGGTTCATCATCTGCTGATTCTTGGTTTTGAGGAGAATTTTGTTCGCTTAAAAATTCTAAGCCAGATATTTGACTGTCAGTGTCATCATCTTCATCGTCGGATATATACACTTCTGGGTCTAGATCAAGCTCAGGTTCCACCTTAACGGACTTTGTTAAGTTATGCTCCTTCTTTTCAAAGTTTCCCAAGTAATTCACCTGATCATAAGAGCGTTTAGTACACTTCCAATTTGAGGTTGTTGGTTTATCATCTTCTGGATCTTGGTTTTCCGATAGATTAAGTCCGCTAAAATATGATTTCACACCGACAGATGTTTGAGGGTAATTATCTTCGTCATCTGATAAATACTCTTTAGGTTCTAGATTAAATTCTGGTTCCATTTTAATATTGTCCATATTTTGAAATTCGGAAACTTGGTTTGAGTCATTATCGTCACTATTATTTTCATTAACATATGTTATTGTATATGTGCATGACGTCCCCAGTTTCATAGGACTTGAATTTTTAATGCCATCACAAAATTGCATGTGTTCATAAAAAAACCACTTAGGTCTATATTCTTTGTTAGGATTATATGAACCTTTCAACTTATCTTTTTCAATACGTAACTTTAACCTTCTAACTTCTACTCGATACGCCATCAGTAAATTATTCCATTTACGCTTGCAGTCATTAACTGTAATTGTAGAAAATTGTTAAAAATATATTTAGTGTCAAGTATAACTTGGAATTTAGATCAAACTGTATTACCATCTGCTCCCATAGCCTCAGCCAGATCTTCCCATGACTTGTGTACGGCTGAACGGGGCACATATTTTTTGATTTCAATACACCATAGTTCAGGCCTATTTCGGACTTCAGCAATTAACTTCAATTTTTCAGCTGAAGTTGGGAGTTTTATCGGACCAGTTTTAATGTCCTTCAAAAATACCAGGGACTCAAAATAAGGCCACTTACTGCTATAGTCCTTGTTGGGAACATATGAACCATTCAACTTATCTACTTTGATGCGTGACTCTATACGCCTAACTGATTTCCGATATATCCTACATAAAGATATCCAGTTATGTTGGCATGTTTTAACTATAATTATAAGAAATTATTAAAGTTATATTCTACGTTAAGAATTGTTCTATTTTTAATCATAGTATAAACTTGTTTAATTAAAAAATGTCCTTTCTTAATATTTTTGTAGATTTTTTTTTTTAAATTGGGAAACAGTAAATACCAGTAAAAAAGAAAATAATGTTTATATAACCAAACATCTAAAGATAATAAAAACATTTACCGACGAATTCGTCATATTATGCGAAATTCGTCCCAGTAGTGTTTATACCATAAATAAGAATTCTGATCAAATTGTTTTACCATCTGATCCCACACTGACAGCCAGATCTTTCCACACTTCTGGTATAGATAAACAGGATCTATGTTCTTCGCTTTGATTATCCCATAGGGCAGGTCTCTTTCGCATTTCAGCTATCAACTTAAATTTGTCCATTTTAGTATTATCCATACTATCGTCACTTTTGTTGTCATTAACAGTAGAGTTCCCAAGTTGCAAGCCATTAATAAAGTCCATGTGTTTCAAATAAGGCCAATGACTGCTGTATTCATTGTTAGGATTATATGTACATTTCAGTTTAGCTTCTTGGATGCGTAACTCTATACGCTTAACTACTTCTCGATTAATACTCCGTAAACGTTGCCACGTACGACTGCAGTCATTAACTGTAATTGTAGAAAATGTTTAAAAATATATTTAGTGTCAAGTACAATATAACTTGGTGTTCAGATCAAACTGTTACCATTTGATCCCATAGCGATCGCCACATCTTTCCACGCTGTTTGAATTATTATTTTGGATCTATGTTCTTCGGAATTTATATCCCATAGTGCAGGTCTCTTACGTATTTCAGCGATCAACTTAAATTTGTCCATTTTAGTATTATCCATATTATTAACTTTGGACACTTTTTTTGAGCCATTATCGTCACTTTTGTTGTCATTAACAGCAGACTTCCTAAGTTTCAAGCCATTAATAAAGTCCATGTGTTTAAAATAAGGCCACTGACTGCTGTATTCATTGTTAGGATTATATGTACATTTCAGTTTAGCTTCTTGGATGCGTAACTCGATCTTCTTAACTACTTCTCGATTAATACTCCGTAAACGTTGCCACGTACGACTGCAGTTATCAACTGTAATTGTAGAAAATGTTTAAAAATGCATTTAGTGTCAAGTACAAGTTGGTGTTCAGATCAAACTGTACTACCATTTGATCCCATAGCGACCGCCACATCTTTCCACGCTGTTTGAATTATTATTTTGGATCTATGTTCTTCGGAATTTATATCCCATAGTGCAGGTCTCTTACGAATTTCAGCGATTAACTTAAATTTGTCTATGCCGTTTGACTTTTCTAGATCACTTTTGTTGTCATTATCAGATATTTTTTTAATGTCATACACAAATTTCATGTGTTCCGAATAAGGCCACTGACTGCCGTAGTCATTGTTAGGATTATATGAACCATTCAATTTAGCTTCTTGGATACGTAACTCAGTTTTCTTCATTATTGCTCGAGTCCTATCGCGTAAATATCTCCACATACGACTGCAGTCATTAACTGTAATTGTAGAAAATGTTTAAAATTATATTTAGTGTCAAGTAAAATATAACCTGGAGTTCATATCAAACTGTACTACCATCTGATCCCATAGCGACAGCCACATCTTTCCACGCTGTTGGAACAGTTTTCCTGGATCTATGTTCTTCGCTTTTAAAATCCCATAGTGCGGGTCTCTTGCGTATTTCAGCGATTAACTTTAGTCTGTCCATTTCTTGATCATCTGAACTATTGTTTTCATCCATCTTAGTATTATTATCCATATTATGAGATGTGGAAACGTGGTTTGAGTCATTATCCTCGCTTTTGTTGTCATTAAGTTCCATGGGATTTGATTTTTGTATGTCATTAATAAATTTCATGTGTTCATAAAAAACCCACTCACATTTATACTCATTGTTAGGATCATATGTGCCATTCAACTTATCTTTTGCGATGCTTAACTCTATCTTCTTAGCTACTACTCGATACCTATCCCGTAAACTTTTCCACTTACGACTGCATTCATTAGCTGTAACTGTAGAAAATGTTTAAAAATATATTTAGTGTCAGGTACAATATAACTTGGAGTTCATATCAAACTGTACTACCATCTGATCCCATAGCGACAGCCACATTTTTCCACCTTGCTTGAACAGTTTTTTTGGAACTATGTTCTTTACTTTGAGTATCCCATAGTGCAGGTCTTTTTCGTATTTCAGCGATTAACTTAAATTTGTCCATGGCGTTTGACATTTCTCGCTCAACTAAACTATAGTTTCGTTAAAATGTTGTATTTAATATCTGCTAACATCATCTCAACACAAACCAACAATATTCAAAAAAAAAAAATACCCTCTCATTGCTCTCTTCTCAATCTAGCTGTGTATTTAGGTATGTGTGTGTTTATTTTTGGCTGCCAGCAGAGATGGATATTTCCAATTACTTTAATATTTATTAAAATTAATTTAATAAAACTGTAATAATTTTTGCATAAATTTCCTGAACACATGAATGAGTTTCGGATTTTTTCATATTCCTGTTATTCATTAGAGAACTGAAGACATATTTTAAAATTGTGTTGTGAATTTGTTCCTTATTTAGCACTTCAATATGCCTCACGTGAAAAAATACAACCTCACAATGAAAAAAACATTTTTTTAAGTTAAAATATATATGTATATATACATATATTCTTAGTCATTTTTTATTATTGAAATATGTAAGTATGTCTTAAAAACTGATATTAACAAACTAAAATTAAGTTTCATATACAAATTAAGCTAAGAATGATTATTAGAATTATTTACATTGTGCGATGAGGAAACAGATATTGTAACGTTAGCCATAGACTGCGACATAATATTCAAAACTAAATCGGTAATTTTTGCACGAAACTGTAAGTTTTGCAAATCGCTCATCTTCTTCATTTGCGGCATAAAACTAACCAAGAAATTATAGTCCGAATCGCCAACATGACCCAAATCATTGGTACGTGTTATATCCAAACGTGTGGATTTCATTAAGTTTTGCTCCTCCTTTTCTAGATCTTCCAAGAAATGCACCTGATCGTAAGAACGTTTAGTACATTTACAATGTGTAGACGATGGTTTATCCTGCTGTGCTTGATTTTGCTTTTGTAGTAAATTTTGTCCGGAAATTGATTGAGGGGATTTATTCCTTTGATCATGTTGTATTTGTTCGGCTTCCCTTAAAAGTTGTTCACTATACAATTGGTTTTTATTGTCATCATCTTCGTCGTCCAACAAATACACTTCTGTGTCCATTTCAGCATCTGGTTCCAATTTAATACTCTCCACATTATGAAATTGTGAAAACTGGTCTGAGTCATTGTCGTCGTTATAATTTTCATTAGATGATAAATTTGGATTTTCGCTAACTCTACTGCGACGTGTCCTTTTGGAGTCCTCAATAAATTTCATGGCTTCAAAGAAAGCCCACTTACTACTATATTCACCGTTGGGATCATATGAGCCCTTTAACAGATCTCTTTCGATGCGTAACTCAATACGCTTAACTTCTGCCCGATAAGCGTCCCTTAAATTTTTCCATTTACGCTTGCATTCATCAACTGTAATTTCAGGAAATTGTGGAAAATTTGTATATATAGTAATAAGTACAATTTGGAATTTAGATCAAATTTTATTACCATCTGTTCCCATAATCTGAGCCACATCTCTCCACATTTCTGGGGCACATACTCGTGATTTATGTTCGATGCTTTGATAATCCCACAATACTGGTCTCTGTCGAATTTCAGCGATTAACTTTAATCTGTCCATTGCGTTCGACATTTCTCGCGCAACTAAACTATAGTTTCGTTAAAATGTTATATTAAATACCTACAAACATCTTCAAAACTATACAATACTTAACGAAAACACATACTCAAAAAAAGCGAAATGTGTATAAATAATATACCTCCCCATTTCTCTCTCTCTCTCTGTCTCTCTTTCTCTATGTAGCTATTTGTATACAAACAAGCCGAATTTATTGTACAGGTGGCGTTGATATTACAACATTGCAAAAACAACATTGTGTTTTGTTGTTGATTGAGGGGCAAATGTGTCAAAAAAAAAAAAAAAACAACAACAATTTTTAAAACAAAAAGAATAATCAAAAATGTTTGAAAATAAACAAAAATAATAAATTTACTAAAAAATAAAATAAAAAGGTACTTAAGGGTTGTTACCCACATTTTTAAAATATTTTACGGTGCAAAACAAGAGAATTCCAGCTCCAACAAGAACATACCACCAAAGAGTATGTGCCTAAAGCCTGCGAAACGTAAGTTGAGCACAAAATCTAATTTCAAATTTAAAATAATTTAATTTTGAAAGTAACTTTTTTTTTAATTGTATACAATTTTTGACAAGTCGACCCACAAGGCGAAATAAAAAAATTAGATCAGCTGTGCTGTTAACGCTACCTGTAAAGTAAATTCGCCTTGTTACATATTGAAAAAAAAAAACAAATATTGTAAGAAAATAGAAAATACTAAACAAGTAACAAAATATGGTCGGTCAAGCCCGCCATATAATACCCTACACTAAGTAAATGAGCAAAAACATTTTTCTTATATGTGAGCTATGACCGATTATGGACCGATCATAATAAAATTTGGTGACATTAATTCCGTATATACAAAACTTATTTATACCCTTCACCTTCGTGAGAAGGGTATATTTAAGTTTGTCATTCGGTTTGTAATTTCCACAATATAATTTTCCGACGTCTGTCTGTCCGTCTGTCTGTTGAAATCAATTTTCTGAAGACCCCAGATATCTTTGGGATCCAAATCTTCAATAATTCTGTCAGACATGCTATAGAGAAGTTTCCTATTTAAAATCAGCAAAATCCGTCCATAAATAACGGAGATATGAGCAAAAATCCTATTTTTGGCCTATTTTTGATATATGTATATTTCGATTACTAAGTCATAAATATAGACAATATGGATATCTAATGATAGATATTTCAAAGTCCATTGCAACGATGTATATAAGGCTATAGTAAGTTGGACCTACAATGGGTCAAAATCGGGAAAATATAAAAAAAAAAATTTAATTAAAAAATTTTTTTTTAAAAAAATTGGAAAATTTTTTTTTTTTAATTTTATTTTAAAGTATAATTTGGTGAAGCGTATGTAAGATTCGGCACAGCCGAATATTGCTCTGTTACTTGTTTGGATATAAGCTTGTGTGGATACTAAGATATTCAATCGATTAATTTTGGTCGGTTAACTGTTCGAATAATTTGAAATTGGCGATTTTCAAATAACAAATAAACCGATTAATTTGTGTCGATTAACCGATTAACCGAAATTTCTTTATTTTTGCACTTTATATAGAAATATAGTTTTAAGCACACTAATTTTATGTATTAACTCATAAACATTAACTTCTAGCAGTAGTTTTTTAGAAGTACATATAGCACAAAAATTGAAACTAAGGAAGTCGGAGGACGACTTGATAATAGATAAATCTAAAGACATAACTGAAACGAGTCTTTTATCAGAAACTATTAAAAGTATTCATAATCTAAAAAAAATACAAAAAGGACTCCAAACATATATATGAGGATTTTACATGAGAAATAGGATATTCTTTATCATGCCTTACTTTTGATTCCTTTCCAAGTCAAGTTTTATTAAAACTAATGAAAAAAATCGTTTAAAAGGAAAACATTTCAATTATATTCTTTTTTAAAAAGCTTATTTCAGGAGATCTCCCTAAAATCCTAAAAAAAAACTCACATGTGCATAAAAAAGGTCTCAGATACCATATTTTTGTTTTTCTATTACTTATTTGGTTTTGAATTTGTTGTGTTTTATTTGTTTTTTATGTTTTTGTTCTTTTTATTAATAAAATTCTTAAATAGGTACAAAAAATTCGTTGTTTTATTCTCAATTTATAATTAAAATAGAAATTACTCGGTTAATCGAATAATTCAAAATTAACCGATTAAATCTAAACCCCGATTAATTGAATACCCTAGTAGATACCTATATAAATTAAACATTTATGACCGATAAAGTCCAATTTCGGGAGGACATTTGTATGGGGGCTGGGTGAAATAATGGACCGATTTCAGCCAGGCTTGGTCCTTAGGCCGAACATATTATATGTACAACATTTTTTCGAAATATCTTCAAAATTGCGACCTGTACTTTGCGCACAAGGTTTACATGGACAGCCAGCCAGCCAGACGGACATCGTTTAATCGACTCAGAAAGTGATTCTGAAAAGTCAAATAGATGACCAAAATAACTTAATTTTTTTGTTTATTTTTTATGTGCCACAACATATTTTGACATTCTCAAATAACAAATATTTTCCTTGTTTTATTTGTTGCCGAGACTCTTTCACCTAATTAATACGCCTTGGTTTAACTATTGTTTTCCTACACAACTTTTTTTTTCCAGGCGACACTCAAAATAAAATAAATAACCCAAATTTTATTAAGTAAAGATATTTTTAAATTATTTTTATTTATTATTGAAATGTGTGTTAAAGACTGAGTTTAATATGGTAAAATAAAGTTTTAAACACTAAATAAACTTAGAATAATTAATAGAATTTTCATTCCGTCGCAATATCCAACATCAAATCGGTAATTTTTGCACGAAACTGTAAATTTTGCAAGTCATTGATCATTTTCATTTTCGGCAAAAAACTGACCAAGAAATTATAGTCGGAATCGGTAACAGGAACCATCTCATTGGAACGTACCGATTTAATTAAGTTAGGTTCATCTTCTTCAAGATCTTCCAAGCAATTCTCCTGATCATAGGATCGTTTAGTATACTTCCCACCTGTTGACGATGGTTCATCATCTGCTGATTCTTGGTTTTGAGGAGAATTTTGTTCGCTTAAAAATTCCATGTCAGGCATTTGGCTGTCAGTGTCATCATCTTCATCGTCGGATATATACACTTCTGAGTCCAGATCAAGCCCAGGTTCCACCTTAACGGACTTTATTAAGTTATGCTCCTCCTTTTCAAGGTCTTCCAAGTAATTCGCCTGATCATAAGAGCGTTTAGTACACTTCCAATTTGAAGTTGTTGGTTTATCATCTGCTAGGTCTTGATTTTCCGGTAAATGAAGACCGCTAAAATTTGATTTCACACCGACAGATGATTGAGGGTAATTTACTTCGTCATCTGGTAAATACACTTCTGGTTCTAGATCAAGCTCTGGTTCCATCTTATAATTGGCCATATATTGAAATTCGGAAACTTGGTTTGAGTCATAATCGTCACTATTATCGTCATTAACAGATGTGTTCCCAAGTTCCATGAGACTTGGATTTTTAATGTCATCACAAAATTTCATGCGTTCAAAAAACATCGAGTTAGATCTATATTCCTTTGCAGGAGTATATGAACCGTTTAACTTATCTTCTTTAATACGTAACTCTAACTTCTTAACTTCTACTCGATATCCCATCAGTAAACTTGTCCATTGACGCTTGCAGTCATCAACTGTAATTGAAGAGAATTTTTAAAAATTATATTTTGTGTCATGTATAACTTGGAATTTAGATCAAACTGTATTACCTTCTGCTCCCATAGCCTGAGCCAGATCTTCCCAAATCTTTTGTAAAGCTGAACGGGGCATATCTTCTTTGATTTTAATACACCATAGTTCAGGCCTTTTTCGGACTTCAGCGATTAACTTAAATTTGTCACCTGAATTACGAAGTTTAATCGAATTATTTGTATTGTCCTTCATAAATTCCATGTGTTCAAAATAAGGCCACTGACTGCTATAGTCATTGTTAGGATTATATGAACCTTTCTGTTTGGCTTCTTGGATGCGTAACTCTAGACGCGTAACAGATCTCTTATATGACCTACATAAATGTACCCAGTTACGCTGGCATGTGTCAACTGTAATTGTAGGAAATTATAAAAGTTATATTGTACATTAAGAATTGATCTCTTTTTAATCATAGTATAGTCAATAAAGAAAAAACTATTTGAATTAAATAATATTGTATCAAATAGTTCATTCTTAATATTTTTTTAAATATGGCAAATTTATGTAGTTTTGTTGAAATTGGGAAACAATGAACAATGTCTATACCATAAATTTGAATTTTGATCTTACCGTCTGATCCCATACTGACAGCCACATCTTTCCACACTTCTTCAGCAGATAAACATGATCTATGTTCTTCGCTTTGAAAATCCCATAGTTCAGGCCTATTTCGGACTTCAGCGATTAACTTCAACATGTCACCTGAAGTACGAAGTTTAATCCAACCTGTTGAATTGTCCTTCATAAATTCCATGGCTTTGAAATATGGACACTTACTCCTATAGTTATTGTTAGGATTATATGAACCATTCAGTTTAGCTTCTTTGATGCGTAACTCTAGACGCTTAACTGCTTTCCGATATGACCTACATAAATTTAGCCACATATTCTGGCATGTGTCAACTGTAATTAATTGTTGGAAATTATTAAAGTAATATTGTACATTAAGATTGTTCACTTTTTAATCATAGCATAGAAAATAAAGTAAAAAGGTTTTTAAATTAAATAGTTCTTCACTTATATTATTTTTATTTTAATAATTTTGTTGAGATTAGTCACACCATAGAGAATAGAAACTCTCCTGTCAAAGACCTAACTTAGTTGTAAAAAACCTATGTGATGAGAATGTATTAGTACTTAGCACTCGTATGTGTAACTTTTTTAAGAAATTTTTTTGTTTGATTTTTTTTCTAGTTTCCGCTCTATGTTTCTCTATTCGCTAGACGAAGTAAAAAAATAATGTTTATATAATCTGTTATCTAAAGATAATAAAAACGTTTACCCACGAATTCGGTATACTATGCGAAATTCGTATTAGTTGTGTTTATACCATAAATATAAATTTTCATAAGTTTGTCTTACCATCTGATCCCATACTGACAGCCAGATTTTTCCACACTTCTGGCAACGATAAACAGGATCTATGTTCTTCGCTTTGATTATCCCACAGTTCAGGTCTCTTTCGCATTTCATCGATAAACTTAAATTTGTCTATGGCGTTTGAGTTCCCAAGTTGCATGGGACTTGGTTTTTTAATGTTATTCATAAATTCCATGTGTTCAAAATAAGGCCACTCACTGCTGTAATCATTGTTAGGATTATATGAACCTTTCAGTTTAGCTTTTTGGATGCGTAACTCCATCCTCTTAACTATTGCTCGATTACTACTCCATAAATTTTTCCAAATACGCTTGCAGTCATTAACTGTAATTGTAGAAAATGTATAAATATATAGTTAGTGTCAAGAACAATATAACTTGGAGGTTATATTAAATTGTACTACTTACCATCTGATCCCATAGCGACAGCCAGATCTTTCCACGCTTTTTGATGAATACGTTGGGATCTATGTTCTTCGCATTCAATATCCCATAGTGCAGGTCTCTTTCGTACTTCAGCGATTAACTTAAATTTGTCCATGGCGTTTGACATTTCTAGATCACGCTCAGGTTCCATATTATGAACTTTAGAAACTTGGTTTGAGTCATTATCGTCGTTAATAGTAGAGTTCCCGAGTTTCATGCCATTAATAAATTCCATGTGTTCAAGATAAGGCCACTTACTACTATAGTTCTTGTTAGGATTATATGAACCTTTCAGTTTAGCTTCATTGATGCGTAACTCTGTCTTCTTAACTAATGCTCGATTCCTATCTCGTAAACCTTTCCATATACGATTGCAGTCATTAACTGTAATTGTAGAAAATGTTTAAATATGTATTTAGTGTCAAGTGCAATATAACTTGGAGTTCATATCCAACTGTACTACCATCTGATCCCATAGCAACAGCCACATCCTTCCACGCTGTTTGATAAATTTGTTTGGTTCTATGTTCTTCGCTATTAACATCCCATAGTGCAGGTCTCTTGCGTATTTCAGTGATTAACTTAAATTTGTCTATTTCTAGATCACTTTTGTTGACATTAACAGATGGTTTTTTAATGTCAGTAATAAATTTCATGTGTTCCACATAAATCCAATCACTGCCATAGTCATTGTTAGGATCATATGAACCTTTCAGTTTAGCTTCTTGGATGCGTAACTCTATCCTCTTAACTACTTCTCGATTACTACTCCGTAAACTTTTCCACGTACGACTGCATTCATTAGCTGTAAATGTAGAAAATGTTAAAAAATATATTTAGTGTCAAGTACAGTATAACTTGGAGTTCAGATCAAACTGTACTACCATTTGATCCCATAGCGACCGCCACATCATTCCACGCACTTTGAAGTATTCTTTTGGATCTATGTTCTTCGCTATTAATATCCCATAGTGCAGGTCTCTTACGGACTTCAGCGATTAACTTAAATCTGTCCATTGCGTTTGACATTTCTCGCTCAACTAAACTATAGTTTCGTTAAAATGTTATATTAAATATCTACTAACATCATCAAAACACATCAACACAACAGAATAATATTCAACAAAATACCCTCTCATTGCTCTCTTTCACAAACTAGCAGTGTATTCAGGCATGTGTGTGTTTAAGTTATTCGTTTTTTTTGGCTGCAGAGATGGATATTTGGAATTACTTTAGTATTTAATAAAACTATAATATTTTTTAAATATATTACATTGATATTGAGTTTTTAAATCTATGGTAGAGACCTGAACACATGAATGTGTTTCTGATTTTTGCATATTCCTTGATATTCAGTAGGGAACTGAATACGTATTTTTAAAATTATATGGTGAATTTATTCCTTATTTAGCACTTCAATATATGTATATCATATGTGTTGTAGATAATTAAAATACCTGCTCTTTGCTCTCATTCTCTATCTTTTAAATTTTTTTAGTTACTTTGCCTGTGTTGTTATTCACACTTTGATTCACATTTTGTACTGTCATTACTACCAAATGCCATGTTTTTAAATAATAAACCAAACATAAAACACTAACTTTGAAGGAAAATTGTGATATTGTGATTTTAAAAAAAAAAAAATAAGGAAAAGATAAAATAATTTATTTCGAATGGACCCTGTAGCACTGTATTATAATTGAGCAAACTACCCAGCACACTCAATTTATACAATACAATTGTCAGTACTCATGATAAAAATATAGAAAGTAGTTTGAATAATTTTTTTTCCTTTTTGTGAGCATTATAAAAAGCGTTGCCACATTCCTAAAAATTATTTTGATTTTTGAGAAATTTAAAAAAAAAAATTGTGAATTATAATTTAGTATTTAAATAAAAATGTACTTATATGTTGTGTTGGAAGTTATTGATTCAATTCCTAATTTTCGCTTACTTATAATTAAAACACCTTGACTATTTTTATAGGTATTTTTTTTCGTTTCTGTTATTACTATGCAAATATATTGTATCTTTTAAATGGTGGTTTAAAAATCGAATTCCAAAATATGTTCTCCCAAAATAAAACTTTTTAAATTTTTTTTTATCCAAATTTACATTAGTTATGTGCAACAAATTTAACATATTGTTAAGATTTTGCAATAACGATTTGAATTTTACGGTCTGTAACGACTGCCTGCAGCATTCATCATGTGTATAAACACGACCATCAGTAGGAGCTTTTGCTTATCAACAATGTTGATAGCATGCGGTTATTAGCATTGATTATAAGTATGGCAACACTAAATGTTTAAGCTTCTAACATTGGCATCGAAAGCTCTAGAATTCGAACATACTAGTTGTCGTTAAGAGCATTGTAGAAGATTCCCGAAAGATGGCGTGTGTATAAATAATAGCAGTGGTAAAAATGGTTGACAAGATAAAAAATTATCAGGTATAGTCTCTATTTGTTAGTATCATTGCTTCGTTATGATACAATTGTTTTGACAGCAAACGTCATTAACTGTTCTGATAAATATTTGTCTAGTATAGACAGGGGGTTAAGCATGTCAGATATAGAATTTGAAAAAATAAAGAGAGAATGAAACTACCTTCTATTTCTCTACTATGTCAGTACCTGTTTATACTTTTATGATAGTTTTTTATTTTCTAAATTTGCTTCGTACGGATCCACTGCCAACAAACATTTTTTTCAACATAATTGTTTTTATTTAAAAGTGGTGATAACAGGCATTGCGTCTTACCAAATACGTTATCAATCATGAAATAATTTTCGTATATCATTATGAAATTGAAATGTTTGCTGGTTAAGTATAGCTGAGAAAAGCATATACGCATCCGCCGCATGTGCACTCATCGTTGTCTGATTGACGACTGAAAAACTAATTTTACTTAGGATGAATCAACACAAGTATTTATTTTTATTTTATTTGATGCTGTTTGGTCTTAAAAAACACTTGTAAGAGTAAACAATTATGGGAGCTATATTGGGCTTCACCAAATTAAATTTTGAAATATTTTTAGGTAACCAAATTTTTGTTTAATTTTTTTTTTTAATTTATTAGTGAAAAAGATTTTATGATACAAATATTTTTTTTGGTGAAACAAAAAAATTCGGGTTAAAAAATATTTTTCCGATTTTGACCCATTGTAAGTCCGCCTTACTATGACGTTATATAAGTCCCAACGAAATAACTCCCATCAAAAATGAGCTTTGAAATTCTCAAACTTGAAAAATCAAATAACTACCAAAGGCTGAAATGAATGAAATGACATTAATTGTCGGTTTCATAATTTTAAAAATATTAGTCCCACAAAATGCGAAATAGCTCCCAATGAAATAAATCCCAATAGAAATGAAATAATTTCCAATCCGAAGCAACTTATTTATGTAATCTAACTCCCAATGAAATAATGAACTACAAAAGTGGAATTATTCTTCGCTTACCAAACATTTTTCGAATTGCCTATGGCGTGGTGCAAAGGTTTCCTCCTCGGAGGTGTATAAAAAACTGGCTTCGCTCAGATAAGTTGTTTTGCATTGCAGGCCTTCGGCCTCTAGCTAAGGTTTTCTCCTCTGGGGTGCATCAAAAAACTGGCTTCGCTCAGAAAAGGTTTTTGCATTGTCGCTATCGAAAATCTGGCTTCGCATTTTCTGAACGAAGCCGGTTTTTGATACACCCCAAAGGAGAAAACTTTTGCGCCAGGCCGAAAGCCGGCAAAGCGAAGCCGTCGTTACAAAGTTCGTTGAAATACCTATCATTAGATATCCATATTGTATATATGTATTAATGATTTATTAATCCAGATATAGATAAAACAATAACAGAGCTAAATTCGGCTGTGCCGAATCTTATATACCCTTCACCAAAGTATAAATATTTACGTACATTGTCTTTACCCATGCAAAACTCTCCATATAGCAACAGCAAAAAGAAAAAAAATCATAATCTCATAGCAGATGCAATTTCAAAACACCCGATAATCATATTCACACGTTGAGTGCTCACTGACAACCAGGTGACGTTAAAAAGCCAGCTGACTATTTTTTGCTCGATAAAACTTAGGAGTTGAGTTCGAGAATTCCGGCTTCCTATACGAAGATATAGGTCGATGCGGTAGTTGCTGGAGGAGAATCTTAAAGGGCGTAAGCCAGATATACATATGTATATTCTTTTTAGGGGTCGCAAATGAAAAATGTAGAAATGACAAACCTATATACCCTTGCCACTCTTGGTGAAAATAAAAAACACTAATTTTTTTAAGTAAATATATTGATTATCATTTATCATTTATCACTAATCAAACTAAGACTAATTATAAGAATTTACATTATGCGATGACGAAACAGACACTGTATCGTTAATCAGAGACGGCGACATTATATTCAACACCAAATTAGTAATTTTTGTACGAAACTGTAAGTTTTGCAAGTCATTGATCTTCTCCATTTGCGGCAAAAAACTAAGCAAGAAATTATAGTCGGAATCGTTAACATGAACCATATCATTGGACTCTTTTATATCTGAACGTGGCGATTTAATTAACTTATGGTCATCCTTTTCGAGATCTTTCAGGACATTCGTCTGATCGTAAGAGCGTTTAGTACACTTCCAATTTGAAGTTGTTGGTTTATCATCATCGTCATCCGGTAAATACACTTCTGGTTCTAGATGAAGTTCAGGATCCATCTTAATATAGTCCATATTATTAAAATTGGAAACTAGGTTTGAGTCATTATCGTCACTATTATTATTGTCATTAACAGATGTGTTCCCATGTTTGATATAACTTTGTTTTTTAATGTCATCACAAAATTTCATGTCTTCATAAAAAATCCACTTACATTTATATTCATTTTTAGGATTATATGAACCTTTCAACTTATCTTTTTCGATGCGTAACTCTAACTCTGTAACTTCTTTTCGATACCTCCTCAGTAAATTGTACCATTTTCGCTTGCAGTCATCAACTGTAATTGTAGATAATTGTTAAAAAATACATTTTGTGTGAGGTATAACTTTGAATTTAGATCAAACTGTATTACCATCTTCTCCCATAGCAAGAGCCAATTCATTCCACATTTTTTGCACAGTTATATTGTCTCTATGTTCTTTATTTTGAATATCCCATATTGCTGACCTCTTTCGGACTTCAGCGATAAATTTTAATTTGTCAGCTGCATGACGAAATATATTCGAACCTTTTTGCATGTCTTTTATAAATGCCATGGCTTCGAAATATGCCCACTTGCTCTTGCTATAGTCATTATTGGGATCATATGAACCTTTCACCTTAGCTTCTTTAATGCGCAGCTCCATACGTTTAAGTGTTTTTCGATATACAGAACATAAACTTGTCCAGTTACGCTGGCATGTGCCAACTGCAATTGTTAGAAATTATATACATATTATAACATGGAATTTCGATAGAATAAAATTACCATTTGATTCCATACTGGCAGCCACATCTTTCCACACTTTTACCAAAGATAAACAAGATCTTAGTTCTTTGCTATGTAAATCCCATAGTTCACGTCTCTTTCGTATTTCAGCGATTAATTTTAATTTGTCCATGGCGTTTGACATTTCTCGCTCAACTAAACTGTAGTTTCGTTAAAATGTTATATTAAATATCTACAAACATCACAACACTAAACGAAAATACGAAATGTGCATAAACAAAATACCTGCTCTCTTTCTCTATCTAGCTGTATATTAAGGAATGTGTGTGTGGGTATTACTGGTTGTTTTTAGCTGCCAGAGTCTAAGATGGATGTTTGGAATTACTATGTATTTATTAAAATTATGTCCCAGTTGTTTCAAAAGTGCTAATTGCAAACCTGCCACTAGCTATGTAATGTTGTTGTTCAATGGTTATCATTTTGCACTACATTTCGTCAGCATATTCAGTAATAAACAATAGATGGATATACATACGTCTTAAGTTTTTGAAAATAAATTGCAAAATAAAATGCTTTAAAATATACAACTTGTTGTGTTTTGTTACTCACTGATGATGCCAAAATTGAGAGGAGACCCGCATGCAATTTTAAATTAGTAGCCACTGAGACAGCGACGAATGGACATGCTAAATACATTGCTATTTTTTAATTTTTGTACATGATCACTGAAAGAAATATTTGGATTGCTTAATATATTTACAACTTTAAAAAATCATTGAAATTTTGTCTGGTTTTTCACTTCAATTTACTTCTGTGAACAATTTTTTCAATTTGAAATGATTGTTAATCAAAACAACTTAATAAAATAAGCAAAAAACAAACATTTAAATATTTACAAATTTATCGAAAATGATTAATATCGAACTCTCATTAATGAACTATGATAATATGTATCAGACAATTTGATTAAGATTGTTGACTTGATTATTATTAACAAATAAAGCCTTACACATATTGTTGGTTTCGCTGTTAAGGCTCGGTATGTGTTCTCCTATTTTAATCTTATAGGTATACAAAATTTGATTTTTGTTCCGTATATTCATGAAGTACTTTTTCAAAATCAGATTTTATGTTGTAAACAGTCCACAGCCTGTTATCACCAAATATTCTATAGAAAATGATATTACTTACAAAATTTTCTTTAGAAAATGTTGTTTTATACAAGATATTTTATAGAAAATGCTGTTATAGGATTTTCTATAAAAAATTCACTTATACGCAAAAAAATCCAATCAACTTGCTAGCAGTTATCCCGTACCTATAAAAAGTTAAAATGGCCGTTTTTTTACTTACTGCTAAAGTCATTGTTAGGATCATATAAACCTTCCAACTTTTCCTTTTTTATGCGTAACTCTATACGCTTCCTTCTTGCTCTATAATCCCTACATACATTTTTCCAGATTTGCTTGCACTTTTCAACTGAAATGTAGGAAATTCTTTCAAATTTATCTAGTATCGAGTATAACTTGGAATTTAGATAAATTAGAATTACCATCTGATGACATACTGATAGTCAGATCTTTCCACACTTCTTTCACAGATAAATAGGTTTTATGTTCTTCGTTTTGAATATCCCACAGTGCAGGTCTCTTTCGCATTTCAGCGATTAACTTGAATTTGTCCATGGCGTTTGACATTTCTAGCTCAATTAAACTTTTGTTGTCAAGTATCATGGAACCTGTCAAGAATAAATTTCATGTGATCATAAAAAACCCACTGACATCTATACTCATTGTTAGGATCGTAATAACCATTTAACTTATCTTCTTCAATGCGTATCTCTAACTTCTTAACTTCATCTCGATAATTACACCGTAAAATTTTCCGTTTACGCTTGCAGTCATCAACAGTAAATGAAGGAAATTTTTAAAAATGTATTTAGTGGCATGTATACTTTGGAATTTAGATCAAATTCTGGTACCATCTGCTCCCATAGTAAGAACCCATTCTTTCCACGCTTTTCGCAAAGCGAATCTACATTTTTTTCTTCCCATATTCCATATTGCTGGCTGTTTTCGTATTTCAGCGATTAACTTTAGTATGTCCATTGCGACTGACATTTTTCGCTGAACTAAACTAAAGTTTCGTCAAAATGTTATATTAAATATCTTCTAACCTCATAACAACACAATACACTAAACGAAAGTACTCAACAAAATACCTGCTCTCTTTCTCTAGTTAGCTGTGTATAAATTCATGTGTGTTTTCAAGTTATTCGTTGTTTTCAGCTGCTAGTCTCAGAGATGGATGTTTGGAATTAATATTGTATTTATTAAAAGAATATGTGTGTATTTTATTCTTTGTATAATAAAGGGATCAGATATTTACGGATGCGAAAAAAGTAAGAATAAGAAACACAAACAGTATTTTCAGCTTTTCATAATGATCATAAGAATTATATTTTGTTGTGATGATTCTATTAATTCATTTCGTAAAAATAACAGTCTATAGCTAAACAATTACTTGCTTTGATTTTTAAGTCAAATTTATGTTACATCTAAAATCGCACTAAAAAATCTTAGACTAAAATTACTGACGAACAGATTTCAAAAAGTTTTCGCATAGTAAGTTTAAAATTACGAATCATTTCAGCTCTATTGGAAAATCAAATTCCATCAATGTACTAAAACTCCAGTAACGGAGCAAATTTTTTGTTTAGAAAATATAAAACTACCAGCATAAAATTAAATAAAAAATCTGTTTATGATTTTTTACTTACCATCTGATTTGAGTGGTTATCCTACACAATTCTCTTCCAGGCGACACTCTAATATACAACCCCATAATAAGAAAACTCTTTTTTTTTACTAATTAAATATATATAGACATATATTTTTAATTATTTATTAATGAAATGTGTGTTGAAGACTGACATTAACATGTTAACATTAAGTTTCGTACACTAATTAAACTAAGAATAATTTTTAGAATTTACATTCTTCGTTGACGAAACAGACACTGTATCATCAGCCGCAGACTCCGACATAAAATTCAACATCAAATTGGTAATTTTTGTACGAAACTGTAAGTTTTGCAACACATTGATCTCTTTCATTTGCGGCAAAAAACTGACCAAGAAATTATAGTCGGAATCGGTAACATGAACCACGTCATTGGAATCTGTTATATCTGAACGTGGCGATTTAATTAACTTATGCTTATCCTTTTTGGTAGCTTCCAAGAAATTCGCCTGATCGTAAGAGCGTTTAGTATACTTCCAATTTGAAGTTGTTGGTTTATCATCAGCTGCCTCTTGGTCACTATTATCGTCACTATTATTGTCATTAACAGATGAGTTCCCACGTTTCAAGGGTCTTGGCTTTATAGTGTCGTCAATAAATTTCATGTGTTCAAAAAAGATCCAGTTACATTTATACTCATTATTAGGATCATACGAACCATTTGATTTATCTTGTGCGATGCGTAACTTTAACTTCTTAACTTCATATCGATAACTCTGCCGCAAAATTTTCCATTTACGCCTGCAGTCATCAGCTGTAATTGTAGAAAATTTTTAAATGTGTTCTTAATGTCATGTAAAACTTGGAATTTAGATCAAAATGTATTACCATCCGCTCCAATAGCGCGACCCAATTCTTTCCACGTTTGTTTCAAAATTGTCTGTGATATATGTTCTTTGCATTGAAGATCCCATATTGCTGGCCTCTTTCGGACTTCAGCGATTAAGTTTAATCTGTCAGATGAATAATGATTGTAAAAGCGGTTAGTGCAGTTCCAATTTGAAGTTGTTGGTTTTTCAGCTGCTGACTCTTGGATTTCTGTTGAGCTTTGTCCGCTAAGATCGTCATCCGGTAAATAAACTTCTCGTTCTTTATCAAGCTCAGCTTCCATCTCAATATTGTCCATATTATGTAATTTTGAAAATTGGTTTGATTCGTTATCGTCACTATCATTGTCATTAACTGATGAGTTCTGACGTTTCATGGAACTCGGCTTTTTAATGTTATCAATAAATTTCATGTGTTCAAAATAAGTCCACTCACTGCTATAGTCATTGTTAGGATTATATGAACCTTTCTGCTTAGCTTCTTGGATGCGTAACTCTAACTTCTTAGCTTCTTCTATGTAACTAAGCCGTAAACTTTTCCATTTACTCTTACAGTTTTCAACTGTAATTGTAGGAAATTATTAAAAATATGGTTAGTGTCATGTGTAAATTGGAATTTATATCAATCTGTATTACCATCTGATCCCATAGCGAGAGCCAATTCCTTCCACGTGTTTTTTAAATTTATACTAAATCTATGTTCATTACTCTGAATATCCCATATTGCTGGCCTCTTTCGAATTTCTGCGATTAATGTTAATGTTTCTTTTGAACTATTAAGTATAATCGGAACTGTTTGATTGTCTTTCATAAATTCCATGGCCTCAAAATGAGCCCACTTACTGATATAGTCATTGTTGGGATCATATGAACCTTTCAACTTATCTTCTTTGATGCGTAACTCTATACGCTTAACTGATCTCCGATATACCTTACATAAACTCACCCAGGTACGCTGGCATGTGTCAACTGCAATTGTAAGAAATTATTGAAAATATATATGCAGGTAGCATAATTTGAAATTTAAATTCAATTAAATTACCATCTGATTCCATACTGACCGCCAGATCTTTCCATACTTCTGCCAAAGATAAACAGGATCTATGTTCTTCGCTTCGTATATCCCATAGTTCACGTCTTTTTCGTATTTCTGCGATTAACTTTAATTTGTATGTCTCGCTTATATCTCGCTCATCTAAACTGTTGTTTCGTTCTAGATCAAGCCCAGGTTCCACCTTAGTATTATCCATATTATGAGATTTGGAAAATTGATTTGAGTCATCATCGTCACTATTCTTGCCATTAATAGGTGAGTACCGAAGATTCATGGGACTTTGCTTATTAATGTCATCCAAAAATCTCATCTGTTCATATAAAACCCACTTACTGCTATAGTCATTGCTAGGATCATATGAACCATTCAACTTATCTCTTTCAATGTATGCCGCTAACTTCTTAACTCTTTTTCGATAAGCATCCCGTACATTTTTCCACGTACTCTTGCACTCATCAACTGTAATAGTAGAACATTTTTAAAAATATATTTAGTGTCAAGTATAACTTGGAATTTAAATCAAACTTTACTACTATCTGATCCCATAGCGGCAGCCACATCTATCCATGCTTTTTGGATACTTTTATGTTCTTTACTTTTGAAATCCCATATTGCTGGCCTCTTACGGACTTCAGCGATTAACTTTAGTTTGTCCATGGCGTTCGACATTTCTCGCTCAACTAAACTATAGTTTCGTTAAAATTTCATATTAAATATTTTCTAACCTCATAACAACACAATACACTAAACGAAAGTAGTCAACAAAATACTTACTCTTTGCTCTTTTTCCCTATCATGCTGTTTATACAAGTATGTGTGTGTGTATTCGTTGTTTTCCGCAGCCAGTGTCAGAGATGGATGTTTGGAATTAATATTATATTTATTAACAGAATGTGTGTGTTTTATAATTTGCACAATGAAAGGGGTCATACATTTATGGATAACAAAACAGTTAGACTAAGAAACAGAAATTATTTTTGCTACCTTTTCATGATGCTTAGAGGAATTATATTTTATTGGAACGATTCTTTTAATTGACATCATAAAACCAGTAGTCAATAGCTAAATAATTACATAGTAAGTTTAAAATTACGAATCATTTTAGATCTATTGGAAATAAAAAAATCGAGGTACAAAAACTCTTATAACAGAGCAAATTTTTGGTAGAGAAAATATAAATATAACAAGCACACAATTACGAACCTTTTCTCACCCGCTTCGAAAAAAGTGGAATACTTAAATACATAATATGTTTATGATTTTTCCTAATCACTCGAGTGGTTATCCAACGTAATTTTATTCCAGGTGACACTCTACAGCCCCATAATAAAAAACACCTTATTTAATTAAAAAAAATATACCTATATATATTTTTTTAATTATTTATTATTGAAATGTGTGCTAAGGACTGATATTAACATGTTAAAATTAAGTTTATACACTTAGTAAACTGAGAATAATTTTTACACTGAGTTGTTAGACTGTGACAGAATGGTAAACATTATATCGGTCATTTTTTCACGAAACTGCTTTTTTTGCAACTCACTCATCTTTTTCATTTTCGACAAAAAACTGACCAAGAAATTATGGTTGGAATTACCCACATGAACCATATGATTGGAACGTATTGTATCCAAACTAGCGGATTTAACAGAGTTTTGCTGTTCATTTTCGATATCTTCCAAGAAGTTCGCCTGTTCGTAAGAGCGTTTAGTACACTTGCTAATTGTATACGTTGGTTTACTAACTGCTGGCTCTTGGTTTTCTGGTGAATTTGGTCCGCTCATATTTGTCGCAAGTTGTATTATTTTGGCTTCTTGTTCGCTATATATTTGACTGACAGTGTCATCATCTTCGTTGTCTACTTCATTGTATACAAACACTTCTGTGTCCATGTCATCATCACATGCCAACCTAATATTGTCTAGAATACGAGCTCCGGAAACTTTTTCGTTACAATTGTCATTAGAAGATGAATTATGACTTTTAATGGGACGTGACATTTTAATATCCTCAATCATTTTCATAGGTTGAAAATAATCCCACTTACTGCTATAGTCATTGTTGGGATCATATAAACCTTTCAGTTTATCTTCTTTGATGCGTAAGTCTAACTTCTTAGCTTCTTGTCGATAAGCATTTCGTAAATATGTCCATTTACGTTTGCAGTCAGCAACTGTAATTGTAGGAAATTGTTAAAAATATATTTAGTGTCATGTATAACATGGCATTTAGATTAAAATGAATTACCATTTGATCCCAAAATGACAGCCACATCATTCCATAACTTTTTCACACCTGAACGGGATTTAGGTTCATCGTTTTGAAAATCCCATAGTGCAGGTCTCTTTCGTATTTCAGCGATTAACTTGAGTTTGTCCATGGCGTTCGACATTTGTTGCGCATTTAAACTATTGTTTTCAACCATCTTAGTATTAGTATTCATATTATGAGATTTGGAAACTTGGTTTGAATCATTATCCTCACTTTTGTTGTCACTAAGTTCCATGGGACTCGATTTTTTAATGTCATTAATAAATTGCATGTGTTTATAAAAAACCCACTGACATTTATACTCATTGTTAGGATTATATGTACCATTCAACTTATCTTTAGCAATGAGTAACTCCATCTTCTTAACTACTTCTCGATTGCTACTCCGTAAACTTTTCCACGTTCGACTGCAGTCATTAACTGTAAATGTAGAAAATGTGCAAAAATGTATTTAGTGTCAAGTACAATATAACTTGGAGTTCATATCAAACTGTATTACCATCTGATCCCATAGCGACAGCCACATCTTTCCACGCTGTTTGAAGTATTCTTTTGGATCTATGTTCTTCGCTATTAATATCCCATAGTGCAGGTCTCTTACGGACTTCAGCGATTAACTTTAATCTGTCCATTGCGTTTGACATTTCTCGCTCAACTAAACTATAGTTTCGTTAAAATGTTATATTAAATATCTACAAACATCATCACAACACAACAACACTACACGAAAATACTCAACAAAAGCGAAATGTGCATAAACAAAAAGCCTCTCTGCTCTCTTTCTATATGTGGTTGTATATACAAGTATGTGTGTGTGTATTCAAGTTGTTGGTTGTTTTTAGCTACTGGTGTCAGAGATGGATGATTGGTATTCCTATAATTATGTTAAGATAATAATTGCGTTAGGGATCTAAAAATCTTCATTTGGGAGTGCAACTTTGGCGAGTTCATTTAATTATTTTCTATTTTGTGGTATAGGGTGCGTTCGTAAACACAGTAATAATGCATCAATGGCAGTAGTGCCGCAAATTTGTGCAGCCAAAGCATCATTTAGTTATTTGTTGGACAAGTTTAAAGGTCCTGGCATCAGTGATGTACAAATTTACTCTATTTACGAACGCACCCATATTGTAATTATATTATATAAAACTTACTTAAATAATATACTAAATTGAGCCATCAGGTTGAAATTTTTTGCAAGTGTTGTTCAAATATTAAATTTACATTTTGAATAAAATCTAATTTGAATGATATTTTGTCACAAATATTAACACGCTTCGTTAGAGTGTTATTCTTACAAAATGATGTTGTACGATACGTTTTTATATACAACCCCCCAATAAAAAATAAGTAATAACTTTATTTGTTTTAATTTTATATATATTTGATCATTTATTGTTACAAATTTCCATAAACACTAGACAAACTAAGACTTGTTATTAGAATTTGTATTCTTCGATAACGAAGCAGACATAATATTGAACATCACATTGGTCATTTTTGAACGAAATTTAAAGTTTTGCAAAACATTAATCTTTTTCATTTGCGGCAATAAACTAACCAAGAAATTAAAGTCGGAATCTCCGACATTAATCATACTATTGGAATGTGTTTTATCCAAACGTGAGGAATTTGTTAAGTTTTGCTCCTTCTTTTCATCGTTAGATCTTTTAGTGCATTTCCCACCTTTTGATGATGGTTTATCATCTGCTGACTCTTGGTTTTGTGGAGAATTTTGTTCGCTTTCAAATTTTATGGTATAAATTTGGCTGTCAGTGTCATCGTCGGGTATATACTCTTCTGGGTCTAAATCAAGCTCAGGTTCCACCTTAGCGGACTTTATTAAATTATGCTCTTCCTTTTCAAGATCTTCCAAGAAATTCGCTTGATAGTAAGTTCGTTTAGTGCAGTTCCCACCTGTTGACGATGGTTTATCATCTGCTGACTCTTGGTTTTGTGGAGAATTTTGTTCGCTTACAAATTCTATGCTATAAATGTGGCTATCAGTGTCATCGTCGGGTATATACACTTCTGGGTCTAGATCAAGCTCAGGTTCCACCTTAGTATTATTGATATTATGAATTTTGGGAAAATCGTCACTATTGTTGTCATTAACAGTTGAGTTACGAAGTTTCATGCGTTTGATGGGACTTGGCTTTTTAATATCATCAATAAATTGCATGTGACCATAAAAAGTCCACTTGCTGCTATAGTCATTGTTAGGATTATACGAACCTTTCAACTTATCTTCTGCGATACGTAACTCTAACTTCTTAACTTCTTCGCGATAAGTATCCTTTAAAATTTTCCATTTTCGCTTGCAGGTATCAGCTGTAATTGTAGGAAATTATTAAAAATATATTTAGTGTCAAGCATAATTTGGAATTTAGCTCAAACTGTATTACTACCATCTAATCCCGTAGCGACAGCCACCTCAGTCCACATTTTTCTCAAAGTTGATGTGGATTTATGTTCTTTGCTTTGAAAATCCCATATTGCTGGCCTCTTTCGGATTTCAGCGATTAATTTCAATCTTTCACATGAATTACGAAGAACAATCGGACATTTTTGATTGTGCTTCATAAATTCCATGAATTCAAAATAAGTCCACTTACTGCTATAGTCACGATTGGGGTCATATGAACCATTCAACTTATCTTGTTTGATGCGTAACTCTTCACGCTTAGCTATTCTCCAATATGTCTTACATAAATTTGACCACTTATGTTGGCATGTCTCAACTGTAATTGTAGGAAATAATTACAAATATTTAGTATCAAATTAACTTGGTATTTAGATCAATTTGAATTACCATCTGATCCCATACTGACAGCCACATCCTTCCACACTTCTGCCAAAGATAAACAGGATTTATGTTCTTCGCTTTGATAATTCCATATTGCAGGTCTCTTTCGTATTTCAATGATTAACTTAAATCTATCCATAGCGTTTGACACTTCTCGCTCAACTGAACTGTAGTTTCGTTAAAATGTTATATTAAATATATACAAACATTACAAAACACAACAACACTAAACGAAAATACTCAACAAAAGCGAAATGTGCATAAATAAAACACTTGCTCTCTGCTCTCTTTCTCTATATAGTTGTATATACAAGTATGTGTGTGCATTTTTCTATCTAGCTGTGTATTTGGGTATGTGTGTGTGTATTACTGTTTGTTTTAGTTGCCAGTGTCTGAGGTGGTTTTTTGGTATTATTATATTTGTTTTTTGCGGGTTCGTTACTTTGGCGAGTGCATTTAATTTTTTCATTTTGTGGTATATTTGTTGAATTCACAAAACCCCTTGTATTGGTATTACTGTATTAAATGTACAGCAGTCATAAATAGATCATTCAGATTTTCGAAATTTTGTAATTATATTTTACGCATTTGGCAGACCAAAAATTATTCCCTGAATTATTGCTTTTGATTGTAACAGACATAAAATGACTAAGAAAGACTCAAAAATTACTAAAATATGATTCGAATATGACTCCAAAATGAACAGCATTTCGACTCAAAAATGATTCGAAAATATCTCCAAATGAACAGCAAATCGACTCAAAATTACTTAAAAATTATTAAAAAATGAGTAGAAACTGACGCGGATAGGGTACCATTTTCACCCGACAAAAGTATAATTTATGATTAGAAAATGAGGGCATATTCCAGCTTTTTGAGGGCATATTCCAGCTTTTTACTTTTAAACAGTTGTATTGGTTTCTGTGCTATCAATGTAATAAGAATGCCAGTTATTGAGAAGAAGAAATGAAATACAAACAAATTTTCTTAATGTCTGCAGCAAATTTATAGTTTTATAAAAAACAAAAAAATAATTATTTACTTTATTCAGTTCTATTTTTCATATTATTTCTAAAAAACCTGTTGTTTTTCTTCTTGTTATTTAATTTCTGTCGTTTAAAATACAAAAAACAAAAGGTATATTTAATACAAGATACACGATACAGATTGTTGTGAACTAGGCAATAGTAATTCTATTTTATAGAGTTTTTCAATAAGGATTTAACCAGGGACCGTAACAATTGTGACATTTATAATAAAAATCACAAAATAATTGTTATTTTTTGATTTTTATTTTTTTTGTCAGAAATATTTGTCAAACTTTGATTTTTATTTTTTTTTTGTCAGAAATATTTGTCAAACTTTGATTTTTATTTTTTTTGTCAGAAATATTTGTCAAACTTTGAGTTTTATTTTTTTTGTCAGGAATATTTGTCAGACTTTGATTTTTATTTTTTTTTGTCAGAAATAATTGTTATTTTTTTGTGATACATATTTGTCAGACTATATAAATAAAAATCATAGTGTGATAAATATGTATGACAAAAAAATAACAATTATTTCTGACAAAAAAAATAAAAATCAAAGTTTGACAAATATTCCTGACAAAAAAAATAAAAATCAAAGTTTGACAAATATTTCTGACAAAAACAATAAAAATCAAAGTTTGACAAATATTTCTGACAAAAAAAATAAAAATCAAAAAATAACAATTATTTTTGACTAAAAAAATAAAAATCAAGAAATTAAAAATCATGTTAATTTATGAAAATATAGTTGAAAACGATCAAAATGGTATGCTTGACTTGACTCTCCGATATTTTCTAGTGATGGCTTTTTTCCTTTGAAATTTCAAGAATAATTATTATTTTCGGTCCCTGGATTTAACAATTTTGTACTTAAATGTCACACTGAAATTTATTTCTAGTTTTATGCAAATGTCAAATTTTGGACTTCAATCTCGTTTGTATGATATATTGCCACTAATCTGCGACAAATATCGACCTGCAGCAGATGGCAGTAACAATTTGCCGATATAACAAAAAATTACTGACTAAGAAATATCAAATAGTTTTTCCATAGTAAGTTCAAAATTACCTATCAGTTCAGAACTTTTGGGAAAATATATATATATATATATTTTTTCTATAACAAAAATTCAAATTATGATTTTTACACAAATTTCGAACAAATTTATGAATTGCTAGGGAACTGAAGTTCTTATTAAAACATGCATCAAAATTATTACACTTTAATATACACCTCCCAAATAAAAACAAGTATTTATTTTATTTATTTATAATATTTTTTTTTATTTGTTGTTAAAAAATTTCCATTGAATTTCCATTAACCAGACGTAATATTGAACATCACATCGGACATTTTTGCACGAAATTTAATGTTTTGCAAATCAGTCAACTTTTTCATTTGCGGTAAAAGACTGACCAAGAACTTATAGTCGGAATCACCGACATGAATCATATCATTGGATGTTTTTCTATCCAAACGGGCGGATTTAATTAAGTTGTGCTCCTTTTCTCCGAGATCTTTCAAGAAATTCGCCTGATCGTAAGATCGTTTAGTATACTTCCCACCTGTAGACGATGGTTTATCATCAGCTGACTCTTGGGTTTGAGGAGAATTTTGTATGCTTACAAATTCTTGACTGTCAGTGTCATCATCTTCATCGTCGGGTAAATAAACTTCTGGCTTTAGATCGAGCTCAGGTTCCATCTTAATATTGTCCATATTATGCGATTTTTCGCTATATATTTGACTGACAGTGTCATCGTCGTGTATATACACTTCTGAGTCTAGATCAAGATCAGGTTTTTCTTCAATATCCCCAAATAAATTCGTCTGATCTTTAGATCGTTTAGCGCAGTTCATACCTGTTGACGATGGTTTATCATCTGCTGACTCTTGGTTTTGTGTGGAATTTTGTTCGCTTAAAAATTCTATGCTATGCATTTGGCTGTCATTATCATCATCTCCATCGTCGGGTAAATAAACATCTGGCTCTAGATCGACCTCAGATTTCACCTTAATATTATTCATATTATGAAATTTGGAAAATTGTTCAGAGTCATTATCATCATTACTGTTGTCATTTACATGTGAACTACGAAATTTAATAGGACATGGCGTTGTAATGTCCTTCATAAATTGCATGTCTTTAAAATATGGCCACTTACTGATATACTCATTATTGGGATCATATAAACCATTCAACTTATCTTCTTTGATGCGTAACTCTATACGCTTCTTTCTTTCCCGATATCCAATACATAAATTTTTCCAGATTAGCTTGCATGTGTCAACTGTAATTGTAGGAAATTATTTAAAATATATTTAATATCAAGTATAACCTGGAATTTAGATAAATTTGAATTACCATCTGATTCCATACTGACAGCCAGCTTTTTCCACACATCTGGCACAGATAAACAGGATTTATGTTCTTTGCTTTGAGTATCCCACAGTGCAGGTCTCTTTCGTATTTCAGCGATTAACTTAAATTCATCCATTGCGTTTGACATTTCTCCCTCATCCAAACTATTGTTTTCATCCATCTTAGTATTATAATCCATATCATGAGATTTGGAAACGTGGTTTGAGTCATTATCTTCACTTTTGATGTCATTAAGTTCCATGGAACATGATTTTTGTATGTCATTAATAAATTTCATGTGTTCATAAAAAACCCACTGACATTTATACTCATTGTTAGGATCATATGTACCATTCAACTTATCTTTTGCGATGCGTAACTCTATCTTCTTAGCTACTACTCGATTAGTATCCCGTAAAGATTTCCACATACGACTGCAGTCATTAGCTGTAACTGTAGAAAATGTTTAAAAATATATTTAGTGTCAGGGACAATATAACTCAAACTGTACTACCATCTGATCCCATAGCGACAGCCACATCTTTCCACGTTGCTTGAACAGTTTTTTTGGATCTATGTTCTTCACTTTGAGTATCCCATAGTGCAGGTCTTTTTCGTATTTCAGCGATTAACTTAAATTTGTCCATGGCGTTTGACATTTCTCGCTCAACTAAACTATAGTTTCGTTAAAATGTTGTATTAAATTAAATATCTGCTAACATCATCTCAACACAACAACACAAACCAAAAATATTCAACAAAATACCCTCTCATTGCTCTCTTTCTCAATCTAGCTGTGTATTTAGGTATGTGTGTATTTCTTTGTGGCTGCCAGCAGAGATGGATATTTCGAATTACTTTAATATTTATTAATGTGTTTCTGATTTTTTTTAAATTTGTGTTGTGAATTTTTTCCTTATTTAGCACATCATGTGAAAATATACAACCTCACAATGAAAAAAACCTTTTTTTTAAAGTTAAAATATATACGAACATAAATATATATATTTTTAGTCATTTATTATTGAAATATGTATGTCTTAAAAACAGATATTAACAAACTAAAATTAAGTTTCATATACAAATTAAGCTAAGAATGATTATTAGAATTATTTACATTGTGCGATGAGGAAACAGATATTGTAACGTTAGCCATAGACTGCGACATAATATTCAAAACTAAATCGGTAATTTTTGCACGAAACTGTAAGTTTTGCAAATCGCTCATTTTTTTCATTTGCGGCAAAAAACTAACCAAGAAATTATAGTCCGAATCGCCAACATGACCCAAATCATTGGTACGTGTTATATCCAAACGTGTGGATTTCATTAAGTTTTGCTCCTCCTTTTCTAGATCTTCCAAGAAATGCACCTGATCGTAAGAACGTTTAGTACATTTACAATGTGTAGACGATGGTTTATCCTGCTGTGCTTGATTTTGCTTTTGTTGTAAATTTTGTCCGGGATTTGATTGAGGGGATTTATTCCTTTGATCATGTTGTATTTGTTCGGCTTCCCTTAAAAGTTGTTCACTATACAATTGGTTTTTATTGTCATCATCTTCGTCGTCCAACAAATACACTTCTGTGTCCATTTCAGCATCTGGTTCCAATTTAATACTCTCCACATTATGAAATTGTGAAAACTGGTCTGAGTCATTGTCGTCGTTATAATTTTCATTAGATGATAAATTTGGATTTTCGCTAACTCTACTGCGACGTGTCCTTTTGGAGTCCTCAATAAATTTCATGGCTTCAAAGAAAGCCCACTTACTACTATATTCACCGTTGGGATCATATGAGCCCTTTAACAGATCTCTTTCGATGCGTAACTCAATACGCTTAACTTCTGCCCGATAAGCGTCCCTTAAATTTTTCCATTTACGCTTGCATTCATCAACTGTAATTTCAGGAAATTGTGAAAAATATGTATTTTTAACAATAAGTACAATTTGGAATTTAGATCAAATTTTATTACCATCTGTTCCCATAATCTGAGCCACATCTCTCCACATTTCTGGGGCACATACGCGTGATTTATGCTCGATGCTTTGATAATCCCACAATACTGGTCTCTGTCGAATTTCAGCGATTAACTTTAATCTGTCCATAGCGTTCGACATTTCTCGCGCAACTAAATTATAGTTTCGTTAAAATGTTATATTAAATACCTACAAACAACTTCAAAACACAGCAATACTAAACGAAAACACATACTCAACAAAAGCGAAATGTGTATAAATAAAATGCCTCTCTCTCTTTCTCTATCTAGCTGTTTGTATACAATTATATATATGTGTGTGTATGCAAGTTTTTTGTTGTTTATAAGTAGAAGACAATGTCAGAGCTGGATGGTTGTCATTTATTCAATACTTATTAAGAATATTAACAGAATGTAAATGAAAATTTAAGTTTTCAACTAACTATTTAAAAATACACATATTTATATGACATTTGATTCAATTATTTATACTTAAACAAATCCAATCCCTTTATGGAAGAATAATAATTTTCTTAGTTATAGAAAGTTGATATAGGTAGTAAATTTATTATTTTATTGAAATGGGCTAAATAGAATTAGAAATATTAAATATATCTATATATTAGGGCGGTTCCGTTTGTATGGTAAATAATTACGCAGCGGCTTCTTTTATGAAAAAACAAAATTTTTGGAATATATACTACAACGGCAAAAGTTATTAAACAGTTGATTAAAATACCTTTTGATATAAGTTCCAAAATTTATTACGTTATTTTATTTCGTTTGAATTTGAAATTTTTCTTCACGAAAATCACTAAATCATGAAATTACAGATTTGTATTGTAAATGTTATTCTAAAAAGTTGATTGGATAAATTGCTTATATTGTTAATGCTCTAGTCCAAAGGTTTTCATTAATACCAAATACTGGTACATACTGCTTATATATACCCTTCAGGAAGCTCATAAATCTTGAATTCTCTTGACATATTAAACGTTTCTTGACATTCTAAGAACTGAAATTTTGTGGATTTATTTTTAAATTTTGTAGGCCCGAGGAGAGCAACTTTGGAGACCGCCCACTAGCCCCCATTTTACCTACGAACTCATGTAAATACAAATCCACATAAAAACTCCACCGCACTGAGTATGTTACATTTACATCAAAAGGTTTTATATGTAATCACTAGCTTGACCCGGTGCGCTTCGCTACCCCTGTCGGAGTAAAAATCGGTTCAGCCGTTTAGTAATTATTGTTTAAGAACTAAAGGTACCAATTTTACCAGTTTTTCCCCCTGTTTATCCCTTTGTGGTCAAAGTATTGAAAAAAGTTATAGCTTATTGACGCTTCCAACTAAGGATCTTCCAAATTTCAATAAAATCAGTTCGGCCGTTTAGGCGTGATGCTCAAACAAACAAACAAACAAACAAACAAACAAACAAACAAACAAACAAACAAACAAACAAACAAACAAACAAACAAACAAACAAACAAACAAACAAACAAACAAACAAACAAACAAACAAACAAACAAACAAACAAACAAACAAACAAACAAACAAACAAACAAACAAACAAACAAACAAACAAACAAACAAACAAACAAACAAACAAACAAACAAACAAACAAACAAACAAACAAACAAACAAACAAACAAACAAACAAACAAACAAACAAACAAACAAACAAACAAACAAACAAACAAACAAACAAACAAACAAACAAACAAACAAACAAACAAACAAACAAACAAACAAACAAACAAACAAACAAACAAACAAACAAACAAACAAACAAACAAACAAACAAACAAACAAACAAACAAACAAACAAACAAACAAACAAACAAACAAACAAACAAACAAACAAACAAACAAACAAACAAACAAACAAACAAACAAACAAACAAACAAACAAACAAACAAACAAACAAACAAACAAACAAACAAACAAACAAACAAACAAACAAACAAACAAACAAACAAACAAACAAACAAACAAACAAACAAACAAACAAACAAACAAACAAACAAACAAACAAACAAACAAACAAACAAACAAACAAACAAACAAACAAACAAACAAACAAACAAACAAACAAACAAACAAACAAACAAACAAACAAACAAACAAACAAACAAACAAACAAACAAACAAACAAACAAACAAACAAACAAACAAACAAACAAACAAACAAACAAACAAACAAACAAACTTACAAAGACATTTATACATATATTTATATAGATGATAATGCTTCGAAACAGTTGTACAAAAATATTTGCGATTTTCAACTGGAAACTATAAAACCATGAATTTTCCTCACAAGTCTGTTCAAATTCATTGAAATTTGCATGCATTGTGCATGTTGTTGAACTCAACAAGATCTTGCAAAAACATTGGGAGCTACTCAAGCAGCAGCCTTGAAAACAATTTTTCATGTCCAAAATGATGTTTGAACACTATAGAAGAAAATCATTTTTGCTTCAAATCATTACTTATGATGAAAAATGCATCCATAACGATAACGTGAAGCCCGGCACCAAAGCCAAATATCCATGGCGCTAAGGTAATGCTCTGTATTTGGTGGGAGCAAAACGATCTTATCTATCTATTATGAGCTGCACAAGTCTGATTCGTTTGAAGCGAACATTTGCCGAAAAACGCGCAGAATATGTGGCCAGACATGAAACTGTAATATTTCATCATGACAACGCTCGGTCACATTATGCCATACCAATAAGTGGTTGTAAACTTTTATAGTTCAGACCTTGCTCGTCCGAATACTTATGTTTCAATCGATGCAGAAAGCTCTCTCTGGGATACACTTCTCCTTAGGACAGAGTATCCGATATTGGCTTTATTCGTTCTTGGCCTCAAAAGATGAATAGTTCATTTGACTCGGAGTCCATATGTTGCCATAAAGATGAGAAAACTTCATAGCTAACAATGATCAATATTTTGAATAAATTTATATTCTATAAATGTTTCAAAATTAAAGCTAAATATATTAGCGGTATTCACAATGTAGAGTACTTTGCCTGGTAATGTAGTAAAAGAGCATAATATCAAGAAACTAAAAACAAAATACATTAGAAATTGAAATGTTTGTCAATAAATAGCTTTTCTGCTTTTTCACTAAGCCAAATACTCTACATTGTGAATACCGCTATTGTGAATTTATTGTGGTTTTGTTTGAACTAGAGTGTCCAAAAAACCGTCAAAATCAAAAAACCGGTTTCCGGTTTAACCGAAAACTGTGTTTTATAAAAAAACCCGGTTACGGTTTTGTCATTCTAAAAACCGGTTAACCGGTTTTATATTAATTTTTATTTAATATGAAAAATGCCTATTTAAATTTATAGACAATTTTGGTAAAGCAAAAGGTGTTATATGTATATTTCGTTAAAACCGGTTAACCGTCTTAAAAAAACGGTTTGTCAAAAAACCGAAAAGTTAAAAAAACCGAAACCGGTCGGTTTTACAAAGATGAAAAAACCGGTTGACCGGTTTTCGGTTTCGGTTTTGGATACTCTAATTTGAACCTAAGACAACATACATTTTCTGTTGATCTGAAAGACATGATCAGCAGCTATTTTCAAAATTTTAATATTCCAGCATAAATGTTGGAACTGTTAGTTCAAATATTAAACAAAAAAGTTTACACTTTTTTTACCAAAAATAAAACAAAGGTGGAAGTAGCAAATGTACAAAAACTGTTATATACCGCGATCAAATTTCAAATTTATATTTTCAGGAACAAAAAAAAAAAAAAAAATTATTTGCGCCGGTTTACCAAATTATTTTTGGCGGTTTTCATAGCGGTACTAATGTTTTTAAGTTAATTGTATGGACCGATTATAATAAAATGATTGAGATTTATATATAACACGTTCATGCCAAATTTCAACACGATAATAATATTTTAAAGTTATTTGTGAACGTTAAAGTGAATTTCTGAAATTGACTTTATATGGGCACTTTTTATGGGGTCAAATGTGGTACACAAAAATGATACTTGCTTAATTTTATCATGATTGTTTCATAATTAACACTTTTATGAGTAAAAATCCAGCCTTTAACTCAAAAATCCAGCCTTTAATTCAAAAATTAATTTGGACAAGTTTTCTGGTAAATTGCCCCAGTGTGCAGAAAAACTAACTACAAAATAACAGCCTACACACGGTACAGAACAGAAAATTTACATAACGCAAATACTAATGGAGCCTTTAGCCACTGCGTTGAAGAATTCTCGCTCAAATAAACTCAAGCTAGTTTCGTTAAAAAATTTACAGATATTAAATTTCCATGTGCATACATAAAATCTTGAAGCACAACAACACAAAACGAAAATACACCACCAAAGCGAAATGTGTATAAAAGACAACAAATAAATACATACTGTGTCTTTTCTCTCAGTACGTGTGTACTTATTTACTTTAGTTTATAGCTGTTACCATCAGGGTTGGATGTTTAGTATTTTATAGATGTTTACACGAAGTATTACAGTTTAAATTTGAAGGTTTTCATTATGTTTTTTTTACTTCTATTCCTCTTTCAAAACAAAAACATTGGTCAAATTAAACATAAGATTATTCAACGGTAAATAACCCAAAAATTAAATCTTTAAACAAGAAAAAATTACATGTTTTTATAGGCGTCATATGAACCATGTATTTCTTTAAACAAAAAAAAAAAAAAAAAAAGCAAAACAAGTACCAAAGTACATTTGCTCACACACACACACACAAATATGACTCTTCTTCTCAATTCTCTCTCTCTCTCTATCTCTTTGTTTTAGCGAGATTATTATTTTGATAGTGTCTACCTAAACTTAACGAAGCGATATAAGAAACTCTTTTTCTATCGTTCCAAAGAAACAAAACTCTCTCTTGTATAAATACACGTGTGAATAAATACGAACGTTTGTTTGATGAGATAATGATGGTTTTTTAGTGTTGGCATGTGCGAAAATAAAGTATAAAGTAGACGATAAAATAAATTAAACTACAGTATTGTTAATACCTATCTTGTTTTGCACACATTTTTGTTGTTATTTAAGCTTTACAATTTTTAATTTTTTTGTGCGTTGCTTGTTGTTTGGTTTGAAAACAAAAGTGGCGATTAGTGATGCCAACTTCATACATGGAAATTGTTTTTAAATAAGATGCCGCTTAATATAGCACTATTACTTGTTTATTATAGTTTTGTAAGAAAAAAACTTAATAATACGAAAAATGATTAAAGACAATAAAAGTTTCAAACTAGAAATTAGGCTGTAGTGTGGATTTATATTTATTATTGAAGCTAAATTGATGATTGATTACGTTATAACTTACTATTGCAGCAAATTGTGACTTCTTTATTTTTACTATAGTTATTGGCTTATAAGTGCATAGAGGAACGAAAAACCGGGTTTTCATTAGTAACTCAAGATATTTTGGAGATGTTTCAAAAAAAAAATTATTATTGTTGTACTCGACAAAACCTACCAGGAAACTAGTATCGCTTCCCAGGTATTTCTACTTCATTATAACCTTTGAATCAGGCAAATTTAGACTGAATTAGAATACACAACTGAAGGTAAATTTTAGCTGCTTTAGAACGTATGATTGAAGAAAATTGTGGCTTCATTTTATCCTATGCCTAATTAGAACCTTTAATTCAGATAAATTTGAGATTTTTTAGAACTTATGGTTTAAGCATAATTAGAACTTTTAATTCAAGCAAATTTAAGCTTCCATCGAGCATTCATTATAACCTACGATTGAAGACTAATTATAACATTTAATTAAGATAAACTTAAGCTTTTTTAGAACTTATGATTCTAGCTAATTGGGGCTTATAACCTACGATTGAAGCCTAATTGAAACCTTCAATTCAGCTAAATTTGAGCTTCTTTAGAACGTATGATTGAAGCAAATTGGAGCTTCATTTTAACCTACAATTGATGCCCAATTATAACGTTTAATTCAGGTAAATTTAAGCTTCTTTAGAACCCATGATTTAAGCATAATTATAAACTCCAATTCAGGAAAATTTATACTTCTTTCGAACATATGATTGTAGCAAATTGGGGCTTCATTATAACCTGCTATCGAAACGCCTATTTATAACCACCAATTCAGGCAAATTTAAGCGACTTTAGAACGCATGAATGAAGCAAATTCTGGTTTCTTCATAACACTCAATCGATTCCTAATGTGAACCATCAATTCAGATAAATCTAAGCTTCATTAGAACGATTCATTATAACCGTCGATTGATTTATTATTGGGTATATATACCTAAAAATGCTATTATTTTGAAACATTTGTACAATATACATAAATTTATTCAATGTTAGCTATTGTTAGTTATGACCTTTTCCCATCTTTTGAGGCCAATAACTAATTAAGCTAATATCAAATACTCTGTTGTAACAGAGCCTCAACTAGCTTCTGATAATGACTCAACTGATACGTCTATTTAAGCCACAATTTAACTCTATTATTGCTTCTAAAGCCTCAAATTTCAAATTTAGCTTCATCACTACGTTCAGAATAAGGTTTAGTTAAACCTCAATTTTCCTTAATCGAAGATACTAATAAGGCTTCAATCGTATGTTATCAAATGTTCTACTAGGTTATAATAAAGACTCAGTTATTCTTCCATTGCAGGTTATAATGGAGTCCAAATTATCTATAGAGTGTATGACTTAAAAATAGAATAGTTTTTGGTTTTAATAACTTATATGTCTTTTTGAAACGGTATTTATTTACTATCACTTAGTTAACATTAGTCAACATTAAAGGTTTTCTTTTCCTTCGAAAATGTCGAATTTTGTGCCAAAAAAAGTTTTGCTTTACGCTTTACTTCTTTAATTTAAAAAAAGTGCCATCATAGCTTATGATGAACGTGTTCCCTCGGTTTCAACGTGCAAGAGACAGTTTGTTTGGTTCAGAAGTGGTGATTTTGACACTTCATCAAGATTGTTGTCAAACTCAACAAGAGTTGGCAAAATCATTGGGCAAAATCAAGCAGCATTTTGCGTGCATCTGGGTTCATCCAAACTCAGGGCAACTGGGTAACATACGAATTGAAGCCAAAAGACCTTGAAAACGATTTTGCATGTCCGAAATTATGCTTGAATGCTATAAAAGAAAATCATTTTAGAAAAATGGATCTTTTACAATAACCCGAAGCGTAAGAGATCGTATGTGAAGCCCGACCAACCAGCGGAATCGACACTAACGCCTGCATTTTGGTGGGAGCAAAAGGGAACCTCTACCGAACGAATCATATTCGTTTGAAGCGAGCATTTGCCGATAAATGCACAGAATATGCAGCCGTAATATAGAAAGGCCCTAACTGGTGTTTTTTTTTTCCAGATTTTCGTTTATTTCGATAAGTAGTGTTTATATATCATATTTTGACAAAAAAAAACACGAGTTAGGGTCGTTCTATATGAAGGTAACGATATGTTGCAATACTTGCTAAAAATTATTTTGAAAGAAGTGGTTGGGAAAGTTTTGCCTCACTCGTTTTATAATGTATTTATTAAATAGTGTATTTATTAAAACCTACAATTTAAGCTAAACTGCGGCTTTACTAACAGCAATACCTAAATAAGAGCGTTGAACGTTGTTTATTTGTCAAAAAATGTTGCATGTTTGCTGCATACCGAAATAACGCTCTGAGCTATTGGAAAATCCATTTTTGACAGTGTGTTAGGTAGTGAGGTTAAAGTGTTGCCACAGCTGACAGTTTAGGGTTAATACCTATTAATGGAGCATAACACCAGAGAACAACGAGTTTTAATGGTTGAAGAATATTTCAAAATGAATAAGAGTTTTACAGCCAAGTTTCGTGTATTCTCTCTTTTCGGTAATTAAGTCAAAGTCTATGCCAACAAGTCCACAGCTACCGTGTATCGAAATTCAGCCACATTTATGCAAAATGGTCATGGAAAATGTTGACAATAAACTCAGAACCCACCCAAGTATTTGGCCGACAAATGAATTTATGACACAGTCACTCATAACTCTTCACGGATCTATGCCGCCATCAAATACATATGTAATTACGGGCATTATAATTTTCTAAACGCCGTTTTACATCGACTGCATGCCACACACAGACAAATTCTTGAACATAAATATTTAGCAGAAAACTACTTTCCAATAATAACAAGAGCTGTTGATATTTCAAGACAGAAATTGCACTTGCACCAGCCAAGTAAGTATAACAGAAATGTATTATTTTATCATTTGAATTTATAAAATTTATTAACCATTCAACTGATAAACACAGTACCATGGACAAAAAAATAACATAACATAAGAAAAACAACAAACTAAACTATAAACAAACTGATAAAATTTCCATCAAAATATTTACTTGAACAATCATTGCAAAAAGACAAGGAAGATAACAGCCAGCCAGCAGACAACTAGTTGGTCAAACAGCTATGTATCCAGCCAACAAATGTCTATCTGTATATTTGCAGCCAGCCAGACAGTAGAGCTAGTAATGCTGTGCCGCAATGTTTTGCCTGAAACGGTGCATGCCATGCACTTGTGTTGCATTTTAGTTAAATTAGTAGTAGAACCAGTGCAACAAGTGGCAGGCGACCAAACAACCAACCAACCACTTGTATGTTTCTGGCCGATCTAAACACACTATATATTTTATAATCAATAGACAGATATAACAACAAAAACAACAACAACATTTGTTTACTAACTGGGCTTCAAATAAAAGTTAGTCCAATTCCAAAGTCTGAAAAAAACGCATGAAATAATTTTAATTTACTTTGCTAACTTGGAAAATATGTACAATATAAAAAACCAAACACATGGACGAGAAAAATTCAAATTGAATTATTACCTTTTACAGGCATATGTCGCAGTAGTATCCGGTTGTTGCAAAAGACCCACAAATAGTCTTGCTGCCTGCATTTAAACTCGCATCGAATTGGTATGAAAATTACTACCAAATAAGTAAAACATTTTATAGCTACGCACATTTATGTGGTTTTTTTATATTTTTTATTTGGCGAGATGAAATATATGTATTTATTTTTCCAAATATTTTTAATGTTTTCAAATATGGCCATCATTCATTTTGTATGTTGTTACGATAGCAGTTATTTGCATATCAGGGCACTTATTGCTAGGGAAAGTATCCCTAAAGATCTATTGGAAGGATGTGGATACAAATTATAGATTTTTGAATTGTGAAAATTCTAGTAAAATTTTAAGACAAAACTTTTAGTTAGTTTCCCCATCTTTCTGGTAACATATGGATTCCAAGCCAAAGGACCTACTCAACTTTTGAGGATACTCTGTTGTGAAGTGAAGTGTATCCCAGAGAGAGCGTTGTGCATCGATTGAAACAAATAGTATTCGGAAGCTGCAAGGTATGGGTAAGGTAAAACTTCCCAAACACTTCATTCTAAATAGTTTTTAACAGGTATTGCAACATGTGGCCTAGCGTTGTCGTGATGAAATATTACGGTTTCATGTCTGGCCTCATATTCTGGGCGATCTTCGGTCAATGCTCGCTTCAAACTAATCAGTTGCGCATGGTACAGTTTTCATGTGGTGGTCTGACCAGATTTCAGCAGCTCATAATATATAGGATCATTTTGCTCCCCCCAAATACAGAGCATTACCTTAGCGCCATAGATGTTTGACTTTTGTGTTGATTCGGCTGGTTGGCCGGCTTCACTTACGATCTCTTACGCTTTGAGTTATCGTAATGGACCCAGTTTTCATCGCAAGTAATGATTCGGTGCAAAAATTATTCACCCCTATCGCGAAATAATATTACTCATGAAATATGTTCCCTTTTCCCATTTTTCGTTCTTCAACTTTGTTCACGTGAAAAATTCCCCATGTTGTGAAGTATTTAGATGGAATTTTGTAAACAATTACCAGCTGTTACTGTAACTGTATTTCATGTCAAAATCATCACTTCTGAACCTCACAAACTATCTCTTGCACGATGAAACACATTCACCATAAGCTTTGGTGAACAATCGGTGTGTTTCAGCGGCACTTTTTTTTTTCAAATTAAAGAAGTAAAGGAAAACTTCAGGTAAAATTTGACATTTTCGAAGCAAAAAAAAAAAAAAAAAAACATTGAGGAACTCCTGAAGATTAAATAAAGACTTTTTATACAAGTATTTGATATTGTTGAAAACCTTAGGACTTGAAGATTGATATTTTAGTAAAATTAAATAATTTTGTAAATTTTTGGGACGTGATTTTCCATGAAGAAAAATATAAAATTTGAATTAATGTAAAATTTTAACGGTTAAAGATAACGTAACAAAATTTTGAACTAATGTAGATCCAAATGTCCTTAAATCAACGGTATTATAATTTTTGACATTTTTTACTTTTAAATACCGAAATTCCTAAACCGGGAAAAATGTGTTCCAAAAACTGAGTTTTTTTTAGAAAAGAGCATACTGTGACGTTATTTACCGTGTGATAGTAAAAAAACTTTGTAAGTGTTTAAGTAACATATAGGGTTATACAAATGTTGAATATCTTTGAGGATCGGTGCTTGCCTTTTTAGAATTTTTTACTCAAACATAAAATTATTTTTCAAAATTGGCCAAGTTTGGCTAGGCCTGGAGGGTGTTGTGTCCCCTTTAGTGAGCCAAATTTTACTTTACAAGCTCTAGCATTAAGTTCTCTTTCTGGATCATATAAAAATTGTGTATAGTCCTGAAGAAAAATTGTTTCTACAAAAGAAAAAATATAGGGACTTTGTTGGAAAAAAAAACGTAAAAAATACGGCTTTTTTTTTACCTGTTCCAACATTGGATGCGTGTAACTTTTTATAAGGACAAGATAACTGTTAGTAAGTTATTCTTATTTTATTTAAAATTTTATCACCAATATTTCTGATATTTTAAAAGTAAATTTCGACAATCCGTTGGCCCGTCACAATTAAACAAAAAAAAATCAATGAATGGAAGTTTAGCGATTTTTTTTTAAAATGTTGAGACCAACCTCGGACCAACTTTGAGGGGTCACACATTGGCCCCCATTAGCGCTAGGAAGCTTAACGAATGCAAATAAAAAAACACCTCAGCTCTAACCATGTGAAAGAATATCTCCAATAGTTCCCGAGATACCGAATTATTTAAAAAAAAAGTTTCTAAACCACTGTGCGTCGTTGGACAAATATGTTGCGCAAATGGAAATTAATATCACTGGGTTGTGGTTCGAATAATATAGATGAAGAGACGAAACTCAAGGGGTACCTGATATAATAGGTCGTTTAGGATTGCAATATCAACAAGATATGACTGAGCATCAATTAAAGATCTTAACTCCAACGTGATTGATATGTCTTCTCAATTGAATTTTTCTCCTGACCCAATACCTATTAGCATGGGTTTGAGGTCATAAAAGCATCATGCGAAATTAAATTGTTGAAGAACATGCAACAAATGTCCAGTCCTAGGATTGAACTGTGGCGCAAAGGGACATTAATATATCCTTTATATACATATTTAAGTACTTTGCCAAATTTACCACTTCTTCCAAACTTATATCGTTGGATACCTTCCTAAATGTAAATAAATCTGTCTTCCTCGAAAAAAGTACACATAACACTAGCACTCTTATACATAGATCTCATACTTGCCACATGATATGATTTGATGCCTTTAGCAGACCGTATGTATGAGGAGTACAATGTCTGTTGATTTTCGTCTTTCTGGTTTCAAGTGTCATTGCATCAAATGCAAATATGGTTTGATTGGCGAGAGACGTGACATCTAAGTGACGTCTAAATTTAAGTTTTAACTGTTGTTTTTTTCGTTCTGTTTTTTATTTAATTCAATTTTATGCATATATTTTTTCTTAAGCACTGTCTCGTTATTAATATCGTTTTTATACGCATATTTCGTATAATTTTAATGCACATATGTATGTATATATTTTAAGTTGTGGTTGTTTCGATGGAGTATTACTTATTACTTGGTGATTTAAATAAATGTTGCTAAAAATCCTGTTGACTAAATTGACAATCTAATGACATTTGATTGAATATCAACTTGAAAACTAAAATTGTATTTATAACTGACAGAGTGATTTGTTTCTTCTAATATGTGTACACAGATAACGATTCCTTAGATTGTCTCTAGAGTCGAAACTTCAATTCTAATTTTTTTTCTTATTTTATATTTTGCCATTTTAGGAAATTGAGAATGAAACTCAAGTAACTGCATCAACAGAATTGGAATTGATGTTGAATAGTGACTGAATGAGCAGCTTTCATATTTAAATGTAACATGGTAAGTTTGTTTTAATTAGTATGTTCCAATAATGTAGTTAATAAGTACATAATTTTATGGAAATTTTTAGACATGTGACAATGAGTCACATGTCATTTTTCACTGAATTCGCGTGTGCGAGCTTTTATTTCACAATACTGTATATAAACACTTTGTAAGTAAACCTTAAGATCATTTGGGTCTCAAGTTACCATGGAATCATATGCAATGAAAATGCCGACAAGCTGTCTAATATTAGTTCCACTATTTACATATATGATTGCAAGTTTAAAAAAGAACTCATGGTATGGTTGAATCGGTCTTTGTAGTAACAACTATACTACTATGGGGAGATTTCGTCAAAGATAAAACGAATAGCATCCTGAATTTGGGCAGACCAATACTGAGAATGCTGAAAGAGGGTATGGCGCTCTCAGACAATGTAGTATTTAGGTTACGTGGGAAAGAGAACGTAATATTAAAACACTATTCAGTCGAATAAGAGACAAATAGTTATTGCAAAATGCAGAATATAAAAGGTTCCAATTGTAATGTGTTGAGGTTTTACATAGAGGAGACTGGGTTTCTAACTTAGCTTAAAATGTTGTTCCACCAAGAAGATTCTCCATAGAGCGCGCAATGAATATATTTTTGCTCTACTCAGCCTAACCTAATCGATTAGCTATCTAGAAAGCTAGGTTTTGAAATACCTATAAACATTCCACAGAAGTCTTCATAACGAAATACCCATTGTTTAACGACAGCTTGCAATGTCATGGTGGAGAATCGTTCTTGTTTCCTATTTAATCTAAATTATATAACATTACAATGATTCGGTGCCTAATCGAGTCAATGTGACGAAAGACCCATTGTTAAACGACAGGTTGCATTGTCATGGTGGAGAATCGTTCTTGTTTCCTATTTAATCCAAATTATATAATATTACAATGATTATTCTCCACCACTACTAAGTCTGGTTGAACCGAAGATATAGCACACCACTTGCTTTAATTTACTTCATACCCAAGAAACCCACAGTCGACTTCTATATAATTTCAAATTTACAATTATCCACAACTTCATAATTCGGCCTCTGTTAGGATCTTACAGAGATCCTTTGAAATACTGTGGACATTTTTTCAGTGTTTCCTTAGAACAATTGTAACACTAAACACATGTAGAATTAACAAACGACCAAGTTGCGCGGACTACAAACCGATTTAGGATAACTTTTATGGAATTCGTTCTGTAGTTGTTCAAACATAAGTATTTAAACATATAGTTTACGCTTATGCGCATTGCTTTCATCTCATTTTAGGTATTTTTGATTATCATCATCTTGATTATCTTCTACCTCCTCATAATATTCGGGACGTTCTTCATTTGTGACTGTGGTGGCTTGAGAAATTTCTTCATTATTCGACTGTATGGTTGGCTGTTGTGGAAGACAGGTTTGATCTTCGTCAACTGCTGCAGTATTAGCATCGTCATTTTCACGATCAATTTATAATTGATACATCTTCTCATATATAAAGTCGACTGCTTTTTCATACATGTATTTTATTCTATGGAACTCAATGGTAATGTTCAACTCAAACATTTCACATCGAGAGTAACCGGATTGTAATTTCTCTAAATAATGACCCAAACGCTGCAATTCCTTTATCAGTAATGCTGTCGAATCGTGACAATGTATAAAACTGATGATTCCGTCCATAGAATGCTGCAACCTCTCGTTAAGGTTAATAAATTTGTTCTCATATGAAAGAAATTTAAATTTATTAGAATTTTCCAACTCATGTTCAAATTTATAACTCCAAATTGATGATTCCAAATATATCTTCCTAACATGTTGATTTTCAACTGCTGCTGATATTTCAATAGCATGCAGTCTTTTATGTTCTTGTGGACCAATTTCTGGCTCATGTGGAGCACTTTCTAACTCTTTTATTGAGTTTTCTTGCTCTAGATGGGATGGTCTTAATTGTTGCATCATAAAATCCATATGTTCATCACCTCTTCTTTTCTGGACATCCAAATGGATTCCATAAATTGTGTCAATTGTTCAGCATCGGTATCCGTCTTCTGAGTGGTCGCCATCATTTCTTCTTTGAGCTCTCGTGGAACTATTTGTTCTTTTGGTTCTCATGGAAACGTTTTCTTGCTTCCGTGGAGCATTTTCTAGATGGGATGGTCTTAATTTTTGCATCATAAAACCCATATCTTTTATGGACATCTTAATGGATTCCATAAACTGTGTCAATTCTTCAGCATCATCGCCATCATTTCTTCTTCCTAGAGCTCTTGTGGAAATATTTGTTCTTGTGGTTTTCATGGAACCATTTTTATCTCTGGTGGAGATTTCAGCTCTTTCTGATAATTCGTTGGCTCTCGTGGTCCCATTGTATACTCCTGGAATACCTTTAATTTATTTATGCAATTAATTTGTATCATAAACTATTGGTACGCCGAGATTGAGGCTTTATTTAATTTTCATATACCAAATGTAAAAAGATAGCTTATAGTGAAACATATTTTTAAAGCTGAGTGGTTGTAAGTCACTCGTTGAATATTTTTAAGACACTAAATCTATATAAATATATAAATGTCTTTGTAAGTTTGTTTGTTTGAGCATCACGCCTAAACGGCTGAATCGATTTTATTGAAATTTGGAACGTAGATAGATCCTTACTTGGAAGCGTCAATGGGCTATAACCTTTTTCAATACTTGGACCAGAAAGGGGTAAACAGGGGGAAAACCGGTAAAATTGGTACCTTTAGTTCTTAAACAATAAATACTAAACGACCGAAACGATTTTATTGAAATTTCCAACATAGACTACGACAGGGGTAGCGAAGCGCACCGGGTCAAGCTAGTATTTAATAAAAATCCCTACAGTCGGCAACTATTTACTTTAAGATGCGTTCCTTGTCACTCATATAAACATTCGTTAGATTTTGGTTACTATTACGAACTTCATTCTGGAGAAAACACCTTGATTGAGTGAGAACAACAAAGGAAATGTATGTGCACCATCACAAGATGCTTCATCTCTTAAAATAGAATCGTAACCTTGTTCATGAGGATACAAATTGCCATTGCTTTTTTCAACTTATCTCTTAACGAGACAGTTTAAAATTAGCATAATTATGGACTCTGGGCATAAGGAAAAACAGGGAAATAGCTTGAACGATGATCATTTCAGAATGGCCACTATCTTACTTGTTGCTCCATATTTGCCATAAATGCCTACTCTATTTGCAGAATAACAAGGCTACATATGCAGCTATTAATATATGATGTACTATCTAATTACATCCGATAAATAGGAAATATAAATAGGAAATATCTGTATCATTGCGCTACATGTGCATTGACTGAGTGTTGCATACAGTAATTTCTGCCTGAACTTCGGAGTTCTGAATGTAATGGAGATCGTTGAGCACTTTTCTGTCTCAAGTTCATTTTGTTTGTAACAATTCAAAGAATACATTAAAAAATAATTTAGATACTTGATAGACTAGAATACTTTTTCTGCGCAGCCACGGGTGTCACCAGCTAACTTCATGTCCAAGATCCCTTGTAAACATCTTACAATCATTATGAGTTATATTGTTGGGACATACCTGTACAGTAGTAGTTGAAATAATCACCCACCTTCATATATTAACGCGTTTATATGTTGAACAACAAAATTTAAAACAACGAACCTCAATTCCCAGCCTGTCAAATGCAACATTTCCATATAGACATTTTAATTTTCAATAGTGATTAAAACTAATGGACACAATTACTAAGCTTATCTAAGGTAATATTTTGCCAAGCGCTACACAACAGAATTTGCATGCAAGTCAGCCAGATAGACAAAGCGACAGTGAAATAGTGTTCTTAACTCCTACTGAATTGCATACTGTTCATTGTTTTTTCCAAATACAAATGAGTTTTCGCTGCTGTAACATGATGTCACATTTAACACTTGGCGTTATTAGTTGATTTTTCTTTAACAACATCATCATCGTCATCATCATTGTAAGGAAATATAAAATTATCTTTATCTGGTTATAAATACTGCAACAAAACAAACAACTAACTACATACTGGCAATATCTGCAATATGGTTTGTTCAAATATTTACTACCGATCTTGACTAGAAGTTTTGTTGTTGATTTTTTTTTTTACTTTGCATCTAAATTGTCTTGTATGTCAGACTGTCTAAAGCAGCAGCTTCCCAGTGACTCATTTTCTCAGCCATTGTCGTAGTTTGAATATAACTGACAATAATCGCCGCCTGTCTACTAGTATTTTTTTTTGTTAGTTTAACTGAGGCACAACACTGTGACGATAAATGTTGTTTTTTTCGTTTTGGTTTTCAATGTGGCTGGCTGGCTGATGAAGCAATAAAAATAAATTTTGAATTGTACATGCAATAAAAATTAAGACAGACATTCAGTCAGACTTTTTTTTTTTTTTTTGTATAAACTTAACATTTGAATATTTTCACATGATGTTGTAGGAGAGAAATATAATTATTTATGCGTTGCTGACTGACATTTCGTAGCCATATGCAGGCGAGAATAATACTGTAGCGATAATGCGGCAACACACCAATATAATATTGTCCATAGAATTATTGGTATTAAAAAAATATTCATTATAAACAATCTTAAATTAATGTAAATTTTTTTATTTGTACAATGTATGATATCTTTTGTTAAGTAATTGCAAGGAAGTAAACCCAAGACAGAAATACGGTTGTAAATATTAAATTATTCGGAACAAAAAGGCAAAGCTCAGTCTAAGGGTCTTAGTCAATGTAATCCAAATTACCATTGTGAATCATTTTACAATTTTTTGGAGTCATTTTCTTCAGCTTCATTATCTTCTCAGCTCCTTGTTCTGATAAGGATGAAGCATAAGGCATTATGACTACAGAGAAAAACATATGGTAATATTTTCCTTGATACCCTGGACATATTGAACTACCCAGTGAATGAACTTGCCCGGCAGAAGCACATCAATTTCATGTCCTTAACCTCAATGCAGAACTCTAAGAAGCCGCCTCAAACAAGTCACTGTTTGAGGACTAAAACCATCAAATTAAAGCTTCAGCTACTGTACAGTTCTGATTTGCACTCAATGACTTCTTATTATTTCCGTTCATATAAAGGGTGTCCTAAAATTCACTGTAAAGTGCTGCCAACCAAGAAATAAAAAAGTTTGACAGCTGACAGTTTAGGATTAGTCAAAATGGAGCACTAGACTAGTAAACAATGGGTTTTCATTGTTGAACAATGTTTGAAAAATAATGAAAGTTTGACGACCACAATTTTCGGTATATTGATTTAACTTCGTCCACTGTGAAAAGAGTTATTGAAAAATCCAGGGAGATTGGATGAATTGCTCATCCAAAAACAAACCGTTCATTGTCAATATCAAAGTTGTATGTGAGAATGCTTACGAAGTTCGATTGACTCAAGAATCGAAGTGTTGGTTGAATGGATTACTGAACATCAACAACTGGATGAGTAAACTCATCCTAAGGCATACAACACATTTTCACCTTGATGGCTTTGATAATCGTCAAAGATGTCGAATTTGAGGTTCAATGAACCTACATCTTTGAAACAAAAAAGAAAACAACGTGCCACTGTTTTTCGTTTTGCGGATTTTGGGATATATAAAGCAAGGCTAGACAAGCACTGAATGTTACTGATTATCAAAAACCTTATAATAAAGTTATTTTTGTTTAAGTCCATACAATAATTCAATTACTGCATTAGACATTTCCTTAACGAGTAATCTTTGGTTTTGGTAATCAGAATTGGCTCTCTAGAAGTTGTGATTTAACCCCATTGGAATTATGTTTATAGGGTTATTTAAAGTCAACGGTCTATGTCAACAAGTCCACAACCAAACGTGGCAACAAAACCGGAAGAGTATTTCCTACACAACCAATGCTGTGAACTTTTTGATTAAATATAACAAAAAATCTAATGTAATTACATATTTTTGTGCCATCAAAGTAGTAGATTATTGAAATAACTTTTAATATTGAAGGCATATATGACAGCTAGATAGGTAACTGAGTGCCAAAAAAACAAAGTCCATATATTAATACACATATATCTGAAACTCTCCTGTCAATGACCTAACTCAGTTGTCAAAAAACTAAGTGATGAGAAGGTATTACAAAAAAAAACTATGAGATTTTTTTGTTTGAGCTTTATTCTAATTTCCGCTCTATGTATATTTTTTCTATGCCTAAGTCTGTCGTCAAAAACGGCAGGGATTTTTCAAATTTTTAGCTAACATTGTTAGCTATGATCTTATCCCATATTTCTGACAAACAAAGGATTCCGAGCACAAAGAACTGCTCATCTTTTGAGGGCAAGAACGAATCAAGCCAATATCGTATACTTTCTTCCAAAGTGAAGCGTATGCCAGAGAGAGTGTTCTGCATCGATCGAAACAAATAGTAGTCGGTCTGGACTATAAGCGGCTGAGGCAATAGTTCCAAACCACTTATTCCTAAATAGTTGTTAACAGGTATTGAAACCTGTGGCCTAGCGTTATCATGATGGAATATTACGGTTTCATTCTGGCAGCATATTCTGGGCGTATTTCGGCCATGCCCGCTTCAAAGGAATAGTTGCATTCGGTACAGATTTCCCATATTTCTGGCAAAAAAGGATTCAGAGCATAAAGAACTTCTCCAGATTTCAGTGGGACCATTTTGTGCCCACCAAATACAGAGTATTACCTTTGCGCCATGGATATTTGGCTTTGGTGTCTATTCGGCTATTCCATTTTTCATCGCTAGTAATGATTCGGTGCAAAAATTATTTTCTTTTATAGCGTTCAAGCAGCTTTCAGACACACAAATTCTTTTTTCAAGGTATCTCAGTTTCAATTCGTATGTTACCCAATTTCACTGCTTTTGGATGAATGCTGCTGCTTGCAAACGTTTTGAAATTGCTGATTGAGTAGCTCTCCCAATGATTTTGCAAGCTCTTGTTGAGTTTGAAAACAATCTTCATGGAGTAATGCCTCCAATTCTTGGTCTTAAAATTGTTTGGCTCGCCTAGGCAAACAAACCATCTCTCGCACCGATGGAACATATTCACCATAAGCTTTCCTGAGTAATCGGTGTGCTTCAGCGGCACTTTTTTATTTAAAAAAGTAAAATAAAATTTCCTGCATTCCTTTTATTTGTTAATGGACCTCTCACACACCTTATACAATTTAATTCCAACCTCTGTTAACTAAGTTACCCTTCCCCATTTGTTAACCAGTCAGTTGTAAATGATTTAAGATGATGTTAATTAATAGCTGTTCTGATCACATTTTGTTTGATTTTTGCTTCAACTTCCTATATTTAATTTAATAATGATTTGCATATTGACTTTTATCTATTTAACGTTTTGTTTAAACCACATACATTTTAATAATTATAAGCTTACTTAGTGTTAGAAAATTGTAGACAATTTAATTATGCATTATTATTATTATAACAAATATATTTATGTATCATTTAATCTGGCTATTTACGGCATGTCATTGTGATGGCTTTTCATGATCAGTCATACAAAGTTTAAAAATCTAAGATTTTATAACAACTTAAAAGATTATGAGCTACTTTAAACAAAGAATATTAAGTTTCACTTGCAAAATGCTTTGAAAAGTTATGATTACTATAGTAAGTTCTCGAAATAAGGTGTGCACGCAATTCTAACTTGATCGTACTTTATTTTACCTCCCCTAACATTTCATTGGAGTTGATCATGTCTATAATTGTTATTTGCACACTTTTGCTTTTACATTAAAACTCTATAAAATTCTTAATTTATGGTTTTAATTGTTAATCAATTATGACAGAGTCAAGTGTTAAATAACATGCTTTAAATTTTTATTTGTCATAAATTTTGTATTGATTGAGGCTTGTTCGCCCTGCTCAGTTTTCTGTATCATTCATGGAAATTCCATTTCAGCATTAGTATGATTTAGTAGACATAAATATGTTGATTTTATTATGGCGGATGTAGGTATTTTTATGTAATAAATTATTGTAATTTGATGATTCAGATAAGAAAATTAATGTGAATTACAGCTATATTAATCTACTTGTAGAATTGTGTTTCATAGAGTGTTTTTATGGGAAAATATAAGGCATAGAATTGGGTAATTGCTCTCGCCTTTAATTAAATCCATTAACTTAAAGAATTATTCATCTGTTTAACTGAATCGAATCTGTTCTATAATCATGAAGCTAGATGCTAGAAACTCATTAAATGTTCTTCTCAATGTATTTCCATTTATTTCCGAAAATAGTTTGGTGCAAAATTATTTGTAATTATTATAAAAGGTTTAACAGTTGTTAGGTGTGTCTTTCTTCTACAAAGCTGAACAATTTAAACATATTACCTATTTCAACCATTGTAGCGCCTAGAGTGCTCTGAAATAATCTGTATATATTGTGCATAACAATCTACCTAAACGATTTACTCTTAGGTCTGGATACTCTAGGTCCAGACTATTTGATTATCTTTTTTTATGTCGAATATGAAACTAGTGGTGAAGAATGAAAAGTATCAATTCCCTGTGCTAAACTTACTTCATGCCATTATTTTATAATCGATTGTCTTGGAAAGTAAATATGGTAAGAGACTTTGTTATATATAATTTTAACGAAAGTTCTGCTGAGCTGAATGGTCTGAATGTAATTGATGTGAGAGTATTGTTGTTGGTTTGTAACAGGAATGATAGTTGTTGGAAGCAGCAAATATTGTATTTTCAATCGAAGTTGTCTAAGCAGCAAATATTGTATTTTCAATCGAAGTTGTCTAATTTCTCTCAAATACAAATGCATGATATAGGGCAGTTTGTTGTTATGACCATTGAGACAAATGGTTAGTGTTCGTTAATGTGTGTAAGACCATTTTATTATGCCGTTTATTACTAACGAAACGACTGAGTTGTATTGGATTCTGGTGGAGTATTGCCTTGGATGGTCTTTCCTTTCGTAAATTAGGAGTAATGGACATTTGGAATAGGTTAATCGTGTCAGATCCAATACAACAGGACCGAATTGTGATTTCTGAAATTTTCAGAAATTTTGTCTATATTTACGTCATAAACCGTTATGTATACCCCCACGTTTGAGAGAATTGATGAAGGTTAGGAACACTGAATATTGATCGCTATTTAGACCAGTTTGTTTAAAAATTGAAGCAGTTAATAAATGATCAAATTAAAACTTAGACAGCAGATGGTGCATTCTGATTTTCAATTTGTGTTTCAAAAACCCCATGATGACTTTTGATGCATTTTTTTGATCCGATTAGTGCTAGAGTTGACAATTGGTACGTATTTGGAAAAATTTGGACTAAAGTGGAGAAAATATGATCTTATTGATTTAGCTTCGTCAACTGTGGAGAGAGGAATTGAACAATTCAGCTAGATTTGTTCATTGCTATTCCACACAGTGGTCGTCCAAAACCTGCGGGTCATATGTCAATATAGCAGCAATGCGCGAGAATATCGGTAAAAGTCCAGCGAAATTCGGCATCATGGATAAGAATTGCAAAATTCAGAAATCTCTCTACAGCATATACTCACTGAAGATCAGCGTCTTCATGCTTAGAAAATTTTTAATGAACCTCGTAGAAAAGCCATTATCTGTAGCGATTTAGCATTTTATTATCTTGCTTCATTTTGTAGTTGTTGCATCCTCTCCCATGATTATTCACCACAATTTAAAGATTATTCTCACTCCATTTATTTCTCTCTGATCTCTGTCTCGTTCGCGGCCGCGCACGGGAGAGAAAGAAGTTGATTATTGGTGATTGTACGGTCTCCAACACTATTGATTCGCTCGAGCACCGACGAAATGTTGGCTGCGTTTCATTGTTCTGTAAGTACTACAATCGAATGTGTTCTGATGAAATTATGGAACTTGTCCCTGATACCCGCAGATTTTTACGTAATACTACGTTTTTCATCAAGAATATATCACTTTGTTGTCGATTGGTCGGTGGACCGCACAACACAATTGAGAGAAAAATTGTTCTTTAGCCGTACTGTCAGTATGTGGAACAAACTTCCCGCTGAAGTCTTTCCTGTCAATGTAGGAAATTTCAAATTGAATGTCCACAAACACTATTCCCCTTTTCCTTCCTCCAATAACTTATTTTCCAAGTTCCAACACAATGCTTTGCTCGATACCATACTTCTTCGAAAATGAGGCTGGTCAAGCAACTGGTGGTATATATCGCGACATAACAAAGTTTCTTCTCTCTAAATAGGATGATTTTAATGTGATTTCGAAAAGTATGTGATACATGCCATAAAGCTCGTGAAACAATTGAATTACTGCATGACAGACTTCCTGATCGTCGACTCTTTAGTTTGATGATCTGAGTTGGCAGCCTGGATGTGTGATTTAACAACATTGGATTTATGGATTTATGAGGTTATTTGAAGTAAAAGGTCTATACGGACATTGAAGAAGGAAATTCAACACTGCATCAATGAAATTCAACCACATGTATCTAAAATGCTAATGGAAAAGTTTGACAGCATAGCCGTAGAGGCCATTTGCTTAATGTGAAATTCCATACATAACAAAATCAAATCAAAATCCTTAATTTCAATTTCCATGTGAACACTTGTGAACTATTTTCACACATAACAACTTGTTTGTTCCAATAAATGTATATTTTTTTTTGTCCTAAGTTCGCTTTAAACTACCAAATCTTAATTTGATTCTTGTTGTAGCGATAAATTTACAAAACTAAACCGAAATAAATAAATAAAATAATTATAAATTAACATTTCTTTACATGATTCCATAAAACATGTCTATAAGTTTTGATATCATTTTTCAAAGAGCATTTTATAGACGCCATCGTTTATGTTGCAAGGAAAATAAACAAATGTTGTAATTATTTATATGTATGTATGAATGTTTGGCTACTCCTGTTAACCGAGTGAGTTGTACTTAAGTGGGTCTTTGGGTGCATAAAGCACCTACAAAACAACGCAACACTGACAAAAGCAATGGCAACAACAAATCTGCATCATTATTTATTGCTAATGGCTGGGGCGCATACGTCGCAGTGTTCATACTATCTGTATGCAACATGTTTATTTACAATAAACGCGCATTATGCGTGCAAAAAATGCGTAAATTTTAGCATAAAAATCGTAATGTTTTATAGAGACTCTACATGGTTGTTGCTGATTTAAAAACACACATATTATCTACATACTTGTGGTAATTTAAAACCAATGCAGCAGGTTCCTGGTTGAAAGAAACTAAACGACCGGCAAAAAAAGTATTGTATCTTTTCTATATATGTATGTATTTCTTTTTATTTCGTTTGTTTATTTTGGATTTGTACTTACAAAATTAACAATTTAAATAAATGTACATTGTGGACTTTAATTTGAAATTCAAATTGTTGCAAACAAAAATATCAGCGATAAATGCAACCAACAACTCAGCCAACCAACCAGCCAGCTAGCAGCAGCAGCAATTCAATACTCATATTTTAACACACTGCTTGAGGTCTATAAATTTGTTTTAAAGCGTTTCAGATGTAGGGGTCTCTAATGTCGTAAAAATAAAACCAAGAAGCGAGCACAGCGGACTCGTTGTTGTATGAAGAAAGAGTCATTGGTCCTTGTTTCACATGTGTATGTTGTTTTTATCATTGTTGTTGCTGTAGTTTAACATATGTATTTTTAAATTTAGTAAAGAAAAAGACAACAACAACTACAACAAAATATACACACACAATATTATCATATGATTTTTTTTATTTGTATTTTATATATTTCTTTTATTTTTGTATAATATGGATAAATGAACTCAATAACATTTAAAGTCTCCCATTCGTACTTATTATACGTGCCACCCTTCATTATGAAAAGCAGGCATTGTGGGTTTAGTTGTTTTAATGACTCTAAAGTGAGATTAGATTTTTAGTATTAGTATCCAATTGGTTTTCAATTTACATTCTGTAATTAAGTTGAAATAGTTCATGATAAAGTTAGTGAATCATTATGATTTAATCAGAAAAAACTTCGTTCCCTAGGGTAAAGGAAACTAATATAGAACTAGTGACTGTCACTTTAACATGCCATTGTCTAGAAGGAGATGTGCCTTCGTGACACCTTTTAGACACATTGTGATAGGTCATGGAGTTAACCCCAATGTACTTGTTCAGTTTTGATGACTAGTCACACAATTGTATTCAAATTTATTGATAATATTAAACGCTCTGAACGAACTTTGCCTTCGTGCTAAAGTTCTTGCTGCTCTTTGAAGCTTCATTAAAAGAAAATAAAAAAAAACGTGGTAGTTCTCCAACTCTTAAAGGATTAATAAATATTTTCTGACCCTGTTGAACTATTTGCAAGTATTTCACATTTGCCAGAAAGCAATCATCCAGTGGCTTAACTTGAATGAAGATCAGTAAATATGCTCGACATATGCATTGGAGCTGGTGCTGTTATCAATATAAATGGTTATCGTGGTAATTCACTGCTCGCAAACCGTCACGTAGATTCGAAAAGACCATGTTTTGACATCAGCATTAATAACTCCGCTAAGAATGCTCCAAGATGTTCTTGAGTAGATCAGAAGTTGAATGTGAAATTCCTACATGTTGCCATTTAATATTAGGTCAATTCCTATAAAGAAATAGGCTGACAATTATTGTTTAACAGGAGTTTGTTCTACACTTTTTAAAGTTATTAGGAAAATTATAAGAGTATTTGGAGACCAACAATTTGGTTAGGGAATGTCACTATGGAAAACCTAATAATTTGTCAATCGAAGTAATGGAATTGTTTCATTTACCATTATTTAGAACGTACAGAAAAATATAAATCCAGATTTTTAATGGAGTAAAGTGTTGTGAACTTCTAACAAACATTTTTTTAGCTTTTATTGGATATTAATGACCTTTCTCAGGATCACTCTAAATGTACGAGAGATCACACCAAACAGTTCAAAATTATCGGAGGGCTACTCTGTCCTTTATGTTAATACATGAAGATTCGGCGGATCGTGTTATTTTATCTTTACTTATAGGTGATGTAAATATTCAGAAGTTCTGAGAATACATTGTGATGTCAGTTGGAATAACTGCAGTTTTTAGTTGTTGAAAGTGGATTTTATATGCCTCGGTTTTTTTAAACAGTGCAAAAGAACTGAACTTCCAATCAGTAGTAAGATCAAGCAATTTATATTTCTCAAATGCTCAAAATGCCAGGTATTTGTGCAGCCCTGGCTAACAATGTTATGTTGGACAAGTATCTGTGCTTTAAACTGGCTTTTCGTTATATTCATCCAAACGCTATTGACATACAATTCACTGAAGTTTGAACGGGCATTATTTCAGGAATACTCTCTGAAGAGCGGAAAATCTATAAAGCCGCGAAGACAATGCGGGAGCTTGATCTGAAGAATACGATCTACATAGATGATTTTGTTGCTTAAAGCTTTCTGTTGAAATGTACATGACTGCACTCATTCTCGGGCTCAGCTAAACCATCACCATGTCGAGTTGGTTTAGGTTTTGGAACATGAAAGCAATCGGCGAAATGAACTGGCTGACGAATGTGCCGAAAACGGTTAGTCTTTGAGCGAAACTATGACACGTATGGAGATTGGGATCGATTAATTGTATTATTAAATAAGGTCTATGAATAAGCACTCATGAATATGAAATACAAGTGGTTTGAGATTTTTGGGTTGAAAAGGACTCTTTTGGCAGAGACTTGTTTGACACTAATTGACATTAATTAGGTCTTCTGATAGATATACTTACTGGACACTGAACTTATGGGTTTCCCACGTAAAGGCGGGGTTTCGGACTGTCTCGTTCTACAGTAAGGAAGACTATGCTACCTTGGTATGTGCTTGCCTTCATGATCTGAACCCTCTCAGAGTTTTATCACTGATGAATCTGGTCACATTTGTCAAAAGTACCAGTTGGTTTCCATAAAAACGTGCGATCGTTTAATTCGAAGTTAAGAAGACTTGATGTGGATAGTCGTGGATGACCCTTACTCCCGATTGATGTTTATAGTGGACTTATGGACATGATCGATCTTATCAATATAGCCGATCTGTTCTTAAGATATTTTACACGGTTAATTGATCTTGTAAATTTAAGTGGAACTAATTTACAAGTCTGTTTTAATTTAACGATAAATCAATTCAAAATAGCGACGAAATATTTTAGCCCGGGATTCATATAAAGTAGATCTTACACCTTTGTTAAAATCATAAAAAACATCACAAGAAAATTTTCAATATTTAACCTGCTTATTATTCGTACTATAAATTATTCATGATGAATACGTCAAATTCAACATATCCCGGTTATAACATATCTCAAAATTTAGTAACACTCATAGAGCAATGGTAAAGCAGTAAGCTATTGTATGAGCTATTGAGAAGTAATAATGAAGAGGAGGAGTAAACTGAAAACCTCCCTTAGGAACCATATGATTGCGTATTTATTTTTTTTTTTGCTTAGACCAGCATTCAGGGATTGACCCCTATTTATGCAATGCATTGTGTTGGAACTACGAAAATATGTTATGGGAGGGAGGATAGAGAGGGTAGTGTTTGTGGACATTTGAATGAAGCCTTGCCGAAGAACGTGTATTGCGTAAGAAACTACGAGTTTCGGGAACAAGTTCCCTAATTTCTGCAGAAAGCAGTGTGGGTATATTAAACTCCATTATTAGGTCTCAAGCTTGGTTGCTTGCATTAAACGCTAAATCTAAACTCATGATGTGAATGAACAGATGGTAGCGTGCTGAGACATATAGGTCTCAAAGGATCTAAAAGCCCGAAAACTAATTTTGCTTTACATTGCAATGAGATCGTAATAGGGCATCTTTTATTCAGCTTTGCTCAACGTATTTTTTCCAGGTTTTCCTGTTGCATTAAAGAAATTTTGTAGTACAGACAAATACATGTATGTTTGTGTGTCTGTTTTTTTTTTTTATACATATTGCTAAATTGTAACAAAATATTGTAATTTTTGTAACAATATTTAGTTGTTTTCTACACATGTAATTTATGCACATGTCAACATGGGTAATTGTAGTCATTTATATTTAACTATTTTTTTTCTCAACTTTTTTGTTGTCTGTTAGTTTTTTGTTCGAATGTTTAAAACTCAATTTAAATTTTGTAATCGATTACACTATCACTCTGGACACGCCTTGTGTGCAATGCAAACCCCCCCGAAAAAAGAATGAAATGGAAAAAAAAAACCTGGAAAACTTAAATGGATTATTAAAGATACAGAGATTTATTTACAGTCTTGGGGTTTTCCATGGGATTTATAGATTAAATATACTTTAAGGATAAAGCTAATTGAGATTAATAAAAAAGTTGAGGTAATAAATAATCCACAGCTAGGAACTATTATGCAAAGATAAAATCTGTTATTATTTTAATATATTCCTCCTACTCAGTATGACTAATTAAATGTCTAGATATTTATATTTGACTCATATTTCATTTAAATCAAAAGACTAAATTCATAGAGCTGCTTTTCTAATGTAAATTATCAAAAAAAAGTTCTTGATGAGTAACTGAATGAATGAATTGCATTGTTTTAATGAATGACTGGTATTAATTAAGGTACGTAGACACTTTTACGTTTGTTTGTTTTGTATCTGCTTGAGCATCTGCGAACAATGATGAAAAATTGAATTGAGAAGTGCTACGTGTGGGTGCATTCTGAGGATGTGTTTCTTTTTGAATGCCAACACAGCAAGTGTTTCAAATGGCACATTGCCTGACAATTAGCTGTGCAAACAATAACAATTACATTTACAACAATAACAATAAAAAAAAGTACACCAACAACACCACAATATAATAATAATATAAAAAAGATTTAATGAAACTAAAATAAAATAAATTCTATGTAACAAGTTCTTTGCACTTTAAGAGCAAAAACAACATAATCAGAAAAGATTGCTAGAGATCTATAGCGACTAAGTAAAATCACTACAAGAAATGTAAATTAAAAAAAAAAATAAAAAATAGTGAAATAGAATAGAGTTTCAGGCGTAATTGAACCAGACTGTCAGAGAAGCACAATACCAACCAGTTAACCGAGCAAATCTATTGAATCTGTCAGGAGCTTCTCTGTCATCTAATTAAATGCTTTGTTCTAATAACTCCAAACTATTCGATTTTCTGATTTCGCAATTTTCTTCTGATATATGGATATACACAGAAGTCTGCGTGTACTTAAGTAATCTATTCTGAATTTACAGTTTTATTTTACTACTAGCTAACTCGGTGGGCTTCGTTAGAAAAATAAATGATATTTGAAAGGATTTTATAAAAAATAAAATAAATATTGGGTGTATAACGTAAAAATGCTAGATTTTTGTTTTAATTTTTAGGTTTTATTTTGAAAACTTTGTACAATATTAATTTATTCAAGGCATTGGCCAATGTTAGCAATGACCTCTTCCCATCTTTCTGGCAAAATATGGATTCCTTTTGATCAAGCCAATTTGGGATACTCTGTTCTGAAGTGAAACGTATCCCAGAGAGTGCGATCTGCATCGACCGAAGCAAGAAGTAGTTGGACGGAGCAAGGTCTGGGGGGTTACTGCCTAATTCGATTCGAATGAAAATCTTTTCGAATTACAATGTATTTAGCACGCATTTTCGAACATTTTCGTTTCCGGATTGAGTTACACAGTAACCCCCCTGAACTATAAGGCGGGTGAGGCAAAACTTCCCAACTACTTATTTATAAATAGTTTTTAACAGGCATTGAAACATGTGGCCGAGCGTTGTCATGATGAAATATTACTGTTTCATATCGGGCCGCATATTCTGAGCGTTTTTCGGTCAATGCTCCCTTTAAACGAATCATATGCGATCGGTGCAGTTCCCTGTAATGGTCTGACCAGATTTCAGCAGCTCATAGTAGATATGAAACCTCCACGGATATTTAACTTTGTAGTCGATTCGGCTGGGCTCCACAAGCGATCTTTTACGCTTCGGTTTATCGTAATGAATCATTTTTCAAGCAGCATTTCGGAGATGCAAAATCGTTTTCAAGATCTCTCGGCTTCAATTTGTATGGTACCCAATTTCCTTGCTTTTGGATGAACCCTGCGTTTTTAAATTGCTGCTTGAGTAGCTGCCAATGATTTTGAAAGCTCTTGTTGAGTTTGACAACAATCTTCATGGAGTAATGCCTCTAATTCTTGGTCTATTAACGTTTTTTACTGGCCTGGGCAATCTATGTCTTCAAAATCATCACTTCTGAACCGAACAAAGCATTTCTCTCACCTTGAAACCGCTATAACACATTAAACATTAGCGTTGATGAGCAATTGGAGTGCTTCAACGTCACTTTTTGTCAAACTAAAGAAAACTTCCCGTATGGCACAAAATTCGACATTTTCGAAGCAAAAAAAATTTTATGTTTACACTATAATGTTCAATAACTAAGTGAGCATTAATGGCAGATATGTACCCTACAAAATGACATATAAATTATTAAAAACAAAAAAACGCAAATGATACGCCATCTATTGCAAATTCCGCACTTTTAAGTCATATACCCAATACAATAAAATATTTCAAAATACCATTAGAATAAAGATAAAGTAACATAAGTCCCCACTTGTGGATTATTATCATATACGTTTAATTACATGATCTTAACTTCATTATTAAAGAAAATTCCAAAAATACCATTAGAAAAATTATAAAGTACCTTTCGTGCATTCTAACATATTCAGGGTTATGTCACAGATACTCGTATATCTAAATCCATTCAAATATGTCTTCGTGTGCTCAAGAAAAAATATGTTTTAAAATTGTATCAAACTTTTAAATCGAACATGGCCTAATCAGTCCAATCTTACCCCTTTTTATACCCACCATAAAGATGGGAGTATATTGATTTGTAATTCCGTTTGTATAGCATATAATATATAGTATATAGTATATACACACAAAAAATTCTATAGGTTACATTACCTAAAAATATAGTATAAATTCAACTAAGCGCAAGGGTAGAATGGCATTTACAAAGTTATTTAGTAAATATGGCTAAAATTTTAGTTGATTTCCTTGTTCGAAAAATCAACAAAAATTTTTGTTAAACTTGCTTATATACTATTTTTTTTTTCAAAATTACAAATTTTCAAAATTACAAATGATAGCAAAGCTAATTTATACTTTTATTTTTGGTAATTATCTATGTAATAAAATATTTGTTTAGTTAAATTAACTATGTTTTCTATGCTTTAGTACTAATAACAATAAAATTGATTCTTTATTTAATTTATCTTTATTTATTGATAAAAAGAAAAGATTAATGTTTAGATATTAAAAAATAATTAAAGGAGTAAAACATAACAAATAAAATTGATTTGGGAAACAATTACTATCCACCCCTATGAATTTGAATGTTACCATGTGGAATGTCCATGTATATCTTTTGATCTGTTCCAGTACTAGTCAGATTTGAAGCTTTTGTTTTATTAATAATATACTTAAGAACCACTTTTTTATAGTATCACAAAATTTTGATTGAAATCTGCAATTTGAGGTAGAGATGGACGTTCCATATAGTAACATTCACATTCTTATTATTCTTAATAATACCAAATACTAACTAAGTAACTAATCAGCATTTACATCTGGGAAAATTGCTCGACAATGTTTTTCTGAACTTGTTCCTTATCGTCTTGTATACAGAGTCAAGGGCGGGGTGTATATCCTCACATTTAATATCGATGTCAGGCATGGTTATTAATCAGCAGTTTCATTGTCGCAACTGTAACCTGAACCGCCCATATATATCGCTCCATTAGCGAGCGGTTGCAAAGAAAGGCTGCAAATATAGAATTATTAAAATTATTAAATTTTATTAAATAAAATTTAGTATATAGTATATAGTATACTAGATTGACCCGGTGCGCTTCGCTACCCCTGTCGATGTAAAAATCGGTTCAGCCGTTTAGTAATTATTGTTTTAGAACTAAAGGTATCAATTTTACCCGTTTTCCCCCTTTTTATCCCTTTCTGGTCCAAGTATTGAAAAAATTTATAGCCTATTGACGCTTCCAAGTAAGGATCTATCTACGTTCCAAATTTCAATAAAATCGGTTCAGCCGTTTAGGCGTGATGCTCAAACAAACAAACAAACAAACAAACAATATAGTATTAGTATATAGTATATAGTATATAGTATATAGTATATAGTATATAGTATATAGTATATAGTATATAGTATATAGTATATAGTATATAGTATATAGTATATAGTATATAGTATATAGTATATAGTATATAGTATATAGTATATAGTATATAGTATATAGTATATAGTATATAGTATATAGTATATAGTATATAGTATATAGTATATAGTATATAGTATATAGTATATAGTATATAGTATATAGTATATAGTATATAGTATATAGTATATAGTATATAGTATATAGTATATAGTATAGTATATAGTAGATTTCTGTATAGAAATACAGCCAGTTACTGGCTAGATTTCTGTATAGAAATACAGCCAGTTACTGGCTAGATTTCTGTATAGAAATACAGCCAGTTACTGGCTAGATTTCTGTATAGAAATACAGCCAGTTACTGGCTAGATTTCTGTATAGAAATACAGCCAGTTACTGGCTAGATTTCTGTATAGAAATACAGCCAGTTACTGGCTAGATTTCTGTATAGAAATACAGCCAGTTACTGGCTAGATTTCTGTATAGAAATACAGCCAGTTACTGGCTAGATTTCTGTATAGAAATACAGCCAGTTACTGGCTAGATTTCTGTATAGAAATACAGCCAGTTACTGGCTAGATTTCTGTATAGAAATACAGCCAGTTACTGGCTAGATTTCTGTATAGAAATACAGCCAGTTACTGGCTAGATTTCTGTATAGAAATACAGCCAGTTACTGGCTAGATTTCTGTATAGAAATACAGCCAGTTACTGGCTAGATTTCTGTATAGAAATACAGCCAGTTACTGGCTAGATTTCTGTATAGAAATACAGCCAGTTACTGGCTAGATTTCTGTATAGAAATACAGCCAGTTACTGGCTAGATTTCTGTATAGAAATACAGCCAGTTACTGGCTAGATTTCTGTATAGAAATACAGCCAGTTACTGGCTAGATTTCTGTATAGAAATACAGCCAGTTACTGGCTAGATTTCTGTATAGAAATACAGCCAGTTACTGGCTAGATTTCTGTATAGAAATACAGCCAGTTACTGGCTAGATTTCTGTATAGAAATACAGCCAGTTACTGGCTAGATTTCTGTATAGAAATACAGCCAGTTACTGGCTAGATTTCTGTATAGAAATACAGCCAGTTACTGGCTAGATTTCTGTATAGAAATACAGCCAGTTACTGGCTAGATTTCTGTATAGAAATACAGCCAGTTACTGGCTAGATTTCTGTATAGAAATACAGCCAGTTACTGGCTAGATTTCTGTATAGAAATACAGCCAGTTACTGGCTAGATTTCTGTATAGAAATACAGCCAGTTACTGGCTAGATTTCTGTATAGAAATACAGCCAGTTACTGGCTAGATTTCTGTATAGAAATACAGCCAGTTACTGGCTAGATTTCTGTATAGAAATACAGCCAGTTACTGGCTAGATTTCTGTATAGAAATACAGCCAGTTACTGGCTAGATTTCTGTATAGAAATACAGCCAGTTACTGGCTAGATTTCTGTATAGAAATACAGCCAGTTACTGGCTAGATTTCTGTATAGAAATACAGCCAGTTACTGGCTAGATTTCTGTATAGAAATACAGCCAGTTACTGGCTAGATTTCTGTATAGAAATACAGCCAGTTACTGGCTAGATTTCTGTATAGAAATACAGCCAGTTACTGGCTAGATTTCTGTATAGAAATACAGCCAGTTACTGGCTAGATTTCTGTATAGAAATACAGCCAGTTACTGGCTAGATTTCTGTATAGAAATACAGCCAGTTACTGGCTAGATTTCTGTATAGAAATACAGCCAGTTACTGGCTAGATTTCTGTATAGAAATACAGCCAGTTACTGGCTAGATTTCTGTATAGAAATACAGCCAGTTACTGGCTAGATTTCTGTATAGAAATACAGCCAGTTACTGGCTAGATTTCTGTATAGAAATACAGCCAGTTACTGGCTAGATTTCTGTATAGAAATACAGCCAGTTACTGGCTAGATTTCTGTATAGAAATACAGCCAGTTACTGGCTAGATTTCTGTATAGAAATACAGCCAGTTACTGGCTAGATTTCTGTATAGAAATACAGCCAGTTACTGGCTAGATTTCTGTATAGAAATACAGCCAGTTACTGGCTAGATTTCTGTATAGAAATACAGCCAGTTACTGGCTAGATTTCTGTATAGAAATACAGCCAGTTACTGGCTAGATTTCTGTATAGAAATACAGCCAGTTACTGGCTAGATTTCTGTATAGAAATACAGCCAGTTACTGGCTAGATTTCTGTATAGAAATACAGCCAGTTACTGGCTAGATTTCTGTATAGAAATACAGCCAGTTACTGGCTAGATTTCTGTATAGAAATACAGCCAGTTACTGGCTAGATTTCTGTATAGAAATACAGCCAGTTACTGGCTAGATTTCTGTATAGAAATACAGCCAGTTACTGGCTAGATTTCTGTATAGAAATACAGCCAGTTACTGGCTAGATTTCTGTATAGAAATACAGCCAGTTACTGGCTAGATTTCTGTATAGAAATACAGCCAGTTACTGGCTAGATTTCTGTATAGAAATACAGCCAGTTACTGGCTAGATTTCTGTATAGAAATACAGCCAGTTACTGGCTAGATTTCTGTATAGAAATACAGCCAGTTACTGGCTAGATTTCTGTATAGAAATACAGCCAGTTACTGGCTAGATTTCTGTATAGAAATACAGCCAGTTACTGGCTAGATTTCTGTATAGAAATACAGCCAGTTACTGGCTAGATTTCTGTATAGAAATACAGCCAGTTACTGGCTAGATTTCTGTATAGAAATACAGCCAGTTACTGGCTAGATTTCTGTATAGAAATACAGCCAGTTACTGGCTAGATTTCTGTATAGAAATACAGCCAGTTACTGGCTAGATTTCTGTATAGAAATACAGCCAGTTACTGGCTAGATTTCTGTATAGAAATACAGCCAGTTACTGGCTAGATTTCTGTATAGAAATACAGCCAGTTACTGGCTAGATTTCTGTATAGAAATACAGCCAGTTACTGGCTAGATTTCTGTATAGAAATACAGCCAGTTACTGGCTAGATTTCTGTATAGAAATACAGCCAGTTACTGGCTAGATTTCTGTATAGAAATACAGCCAGTTACTGGCTAGATTTCTGTATAGAAATACAGCCAGTTACTGGCTAGATTTCTGTATAGAAATACAGCCAGTTACTGGCTAGATTTCTGTATAGAAATACAGCCAGTTACTGGCTAGATTTCTGTATAGAAATACAGCCAGTTACTGGCTAGATTTCTGTATAGAAATACAGCCAGTTACTGGCTAGATTTCTGTATAGAAATACAGCCAGTTACTGGCTAGATTTCTGTATAGAAATACAGCCAGTTACTGGCTAGATTTCTGTATAGAAATACAGCCAGTTACTGGCTAGATTTCTGTATAGAAATACAGCCAGTTACTGGCTAGATTTCTGTATAGAAATACAGCCAGTTACTGGCTAGATTTCTGTATAGAAATACAGCCAGTTACTGGCTAGATTTCTGTATAGAAATACAGCCAGTTACTGGCTAGATTTCTGTATAGAAATACAGCCAGTTACTGGCTAGATTTCTGTATAGAAATACAGCCAGTTACTGGCTAGATTTCTGTATAGAAATACAGCCAGTTACTGGCTAGATTTCTGTATAGAAATACAGCCAGTTACTGGCTAGATTTCTGTATAGAAATACAGCCAGTTACTGGCTAGATTTCTGTATAGAAATACAGCCAGTTACTGGCTAGATTTCTGTATAGAAATACAGCCAGTTACTGGCTAGATTTCTGTATAGAAATACAGCCAGTTACTGGCTAGATTTCTGTATAGAAATACAGCCAGTTACTGGCTAGATTTCTGTATAGAAATACAGCCAGTTACTGGCTAGATTTCTGTATAGAAATACAGCCAGTTACTGGCTAGATTTCTGTATAGAAATACAGCCAGTTACTGGCTAGATTTCTGTATAGAAATACAGCCAGTTACTGGCTAGATTTCTGTATAGAAATACAGCCAGTTACTGGCTAGATTTCTGTATAGAAATCACAGCCAGTTACTGGCTAGATTTCTGTATAGAAATACAGCCAGTTACTGGCTAGATTTCTGTATAGAAATACAGCCAGTTACTGGCTAGATTTCTGTATAGAAATACAGCCAGTTACTGGCTAGATTTCTGTATAGAAATACAGCCAGTTACTGGCTAGATTTCTGTATAGAAATACAGCCAGTTACTGGCTAGATTTCTGTATAGAAATACAGCCAGTTACTGGCTAGATTTCTGTATAGAAATACAGCCAGTTACTGGCTAGATTTCTGTATAGAAATACAGCCAGTTACTGGCTAGATTTCTGTATAGAAATACAGCCAGTTACTGGCTAGATTTCTGTATAGAAATACAGCCAGTTACTGGCTAGATTTCTGTATAGAAATACAGCCAGTTACTGGCTAGATTTCTGTATAGAAATACAGCCAGTTACTGGCTAGATTTCTGTATAGAAATACAGCCAGTTACTGGCTAGATTTCTGTATAGAAATACAGCCAGTTACTGGCTAGATTTCTGTATAGA